>JAUMHL010000013.1:21615257-21692934 GCA_032362345.1 Sandelia bainsii
ATGCTAATTCAGATGCTAAAAACTGAACCGTTCCACAGAAGAACCCCACAGGAAAAGATGAAAGATTCTGGACCTCACCAGCCGGACATCAAAATCAAATAACTAACACAAGACAGAGTAAGACACAGATAATCTTTTAAAGCAGTGTGATGTATGATAATGGTGTTTTGGTTTATACTATTTGTGATATATGGTTAGAGTGCATCTGAAATCTGACTTGCAAAAGTGCGCCCCCCGCAAAAAAATAATTTCACCAGCCGCCACTGGTTATTTATCTTATTTACACGAAGGCGTCATTTCTGTCTCTCTGTATCGCGCGCGGCGGAGTTCTGCCGCAATGCGTACACACAAAGACACACGCGCACACACAGGTGAACACACAGAGAGCGCGCGTCGGGAAATATGACTTTTAAAGCATGAAGGCCAAAACACACACACACGCCGGCCCCGGCGCAGAATGACGCGCATAACACACACCAGGAGCGGCGCATTTATTTTCCAATCATATTTCCACTATACAGCTGATATTAATGATTTTAGTGCATTTTCCTTGTTATGTTGTAGCATTAAATAACATATTTCTACAGTCTGGAACTTTCCAGTTGTATGTCGAATGATTTCCTGTGCGTTTGATGTGATATGAAAATATGAACATCTCCACAGTGAGAACGTCTTTGCGCATTTCTGCAGGTGACCACAGCGCTAACTTTATTAATTGTCCCCGACACAGATTCAGGATCGGTCAAAGTGTGACAGTAAATTATTTTGTGAAGTTTTCCCATATGCTGTCCTGGTGTGCTGCATCAGGAATGTCTGCATATAAAAAAAAAAAAAAAAACACAATAACCGCAGCAAAACTAGAAAAACTGAATCATAACCGAGATAAGTAGTGAAAGTACGGTGGCCGAGACGTTTCAATCTAGAAAGTGAATGAATGTGTCCCCCCCCCCCCACGCTGTACACCTAGGGGAAACACTGTGCATGGTGTGAAATATATTAGTTTGAATGAATATATAATATTAAAGTGAAATTCAGTGAAAAATCCTCTGCATGCCATATAGTGATTTAATCCTTGCACTCATCCTAAACAGAAGTTACCCCATTATAAGAGCCAGAACATCTGTATGAGGCAAAATTTAATAGTGCACTGCACAAAGGAAGGTGCCTCAACTAACAGATTAACAAGTCAAATATAAGTGACAGGTCGCTGGAATCAGAATCAGGTTTAAGGGAACAAACAGAATAGTCTGATACTTACTTGAGTCAGGTATTCTAGTCCTGGTGGGCAGCCTGGTATTCCCGGACTGGGCATAGCATACATATTCATTTTGTTAGAGTGAAGGGACCTGTTGATGTATGAAATGTTTAACATGAAATACAGCGCCATCTTGTGCTTATTTAGACAACAGTCATAAACAAGTGGAGCCACAGATGGATACTATTGTTTGTTCATATTGTTATTATTAATATTCTATGTAGTATAGTCCAGTCCATTGATCATCCTGGAATACCTTTGTCTTCTCTACTCCAAACTACGGTGTGTTATTAACGAGCGATCGTTTGGGGGCTGCTGCCGACCTACATGGTGGGCGACACGGATAATCCCATCTGGAAGTGACGGGCTTCTAACGGGAACACACCACCATGAGAAATGATCTTACTCCGCTTGTTTACACGTAAACAACAAGCATAAACACACGCAAGCCACCGGCGATCTTATCTAAAATGTAATGTAATCATCTCAGTGCAGATCTCCGTAACTAAGGATGTTTAATTTATTATGTCTGTGAGTGTGTCGTCAGCTGCTAAACAGAGCGCACGCCGAGAGGTTTTCTCTGACTCTTTCATTTAACGGAGACAGCGAGTTATTAAAAGCGACGAGCTACCGCCGACACGACAGTCTGACATTACAGGTTTATAAAGTGTGGTGGAGAGACAGCTATTACATCAGAATCAGAAATACTCACCGATATTTCACCTACTACTTAAAAAATAATAACAGGCCACTCCGGAACCAAGCCCATGGAATAAACCTCTAATCTTATTGGTCGGCGTCATTACACTTCCCATCGTCGTGAGCCAATGACAAGACGGCAGTGTAGATCATAACACAACAGAACCGAAAATATCCCAATATCGTTTAAGTGTTTATTTAATTAAATGGTCTGCACTTATATATATAGTACCTATTGGTACTCATAGCGCTTTACACAGCTTCTCATTCAGCCAGTCGCACACACAAGCACAAACACACACACACAAATACTCACACACCGACGGCAGAGCTGCTGTGCAGCTGACCTGACACACCGGAGGCAACTTGGGGTTCAGTATCTTTCCCATGGACACTTCGACATATGACAGGAGGGGCCGGGAATCGAACCACCGATCCTACGATTGGCATGCGACTGCTCTATCTCCTGATGCACAGCCGCCCCCATTAATAAACAACCCACAACGCGGAGAGGAAATACACAGGCCATTTCACTGCATCATTGACTTTTTTAGTTTTCTGTTCAGTAAGCATAAAATAAGTTTTGAGGAATATTTACAATCATGATAAATCTGAATTTATAACTCAGAAATGTGCTTTTGCATCCATGAAAATGTCAAAGGGAAAATAGGAGCATATGTACATATAGTAAATAACTGAACAGGTGGGATAAACACAGAATAAGCACAGTGAAAGCTGAATATGGTTTGTACATGCATAGTTCAACAGTTATTTCACATTTCTAAAAACAGTTGTAAATCCCCTAAATGTCAGTGAAAGTGAAAAGATTATTTACAATAATCCCCTAAATCGGTAGTTTACTTGGTATAGTTATGACCATCTGGTGTGTTGTGGGGAATTCACTCTTGGTACTGTTGTGGAAAAGTGAGGACTGTGCTGTCTTATGTCATTTAAAGCTACAGTACAATATGCAACTTTTGGGAATCAGCCTTGTTCAATCAGTTCATTCTTCTGCACCCAGTCCTCCCTTTCCCTCCACACTCTCCCCAGCCCTTCATGTATTAGTCTTATGGAATTACTGTATATAAAAATGCTACCAAATTTACAAATAAACACAAATTTTTGTTGGGCAGTTAGCACAGTGGTCCTAAAACTAGATAAAGGAACCCGTTGTCAAAGGACTAGTCATTTATTAGGAAAATTGTCTAATCTTATATACAGTATTTGTGTGTGGCAGTAGTATATAAAACCTGTAGAGTTAACAGTTAATTTGAAGGGGAAATTAGAGTCAGCCGTTTCAATCAATGGGTTGATCAAGTATGAGTCTGGGAATCTGGATCTTCACTATCAAAGTCTGATCTTAACAACACAGGAGCTGTTCATGCTCACCAGACTGAAAAGATTTACACAAGAATTTTTGAAGAATTTGGATTCCACCAGTCGACTGTCAGGCAGATCAAGCACTGTATGAAACAGAAAACAATCAACACCATTGTTACCCTCCCCAGGAGTGGTTGACCAACAGATCACACCAAGAGCAAGGTGTTCCATCAGTGGAACATTGAGCGGCAAGGAGGAAGCCTCTGTTATCCAGGTAGAACATTGCTGCCCATCTACGGTTTGCTCAAGGCCGTGTGGATAAGCCAGAAGACTATTGGAAGTATCTTCTGTGTAAGGATAAGACCAAGGTAGAACTTTTTGGCTTGCATGAGAAGCGTTGTGTTTGGCTACAACCAAACAAGGCATGGTAGCAAAAGAACCTTATCCCATCATCGAAACGTGGTGATAGCAGGAGCCTGCCAGGCCTTCTTTGCTGCTTCAGAACCGGGATGACTTGCTATCATGGATGGAACTAGGAATTGTGAGTTGTACATACAAATTTTACAGGAAAATGTCAAGGTGTTCATCTATGAACTGAAACTTAACAGAAAGTGAATCGTGCACCAAGACAACAAAAGGGGTCACACTAGTTACTCAAGACACAGGTTCACATACTTTGCCACACACAAATATTTTGCATTGGATAATTTTCTGTAATAAATAAAATAGTCTTTTAGGTGGTATTTATGCAGAAATAGAGGAATAGGATCTAAAGGATTGACACACAAGTTCAATGGCTTTCAAAGCATACTCAGATCTTTTCATGATATAATGTCTAATCTAATGTCAAACAGCCCTATAACCTAATGTATGTTACCATAACCATACCATACCATACCATACCCTAAACAGAAACACACAAAACATCATAAAACTAAATTTTTTGAATAACAATACTGTATGTGTGTAGAATATGTGTAGATACTGTACAAGACTGAATGCATGCTATGTTTCAAGAATAGCATTGCACTTCTGTTAAAATTATATTTATACTGTCAGACGTCAAGCAGTGACTGTGTTACATCTACTGTATTCTAGCAAATTACGTGTTATGTGACACTATAGTTTTGCTGTGCTACAATGCAGTGGTGTAGTAATACTTCACAGCTGTAACCACAAAGTTTACTCCACGTCACTCAGCAATAGAGAAATGAAGCAGTTCTCTGGTTGTGTTTTTGCTTAGTTCAGTGTCATAGTCATCAGAACATTTAAAAACAACTCCACAGGATTTCTTTTGACATGATTCAGTTAGAGAGGTGTTGTTGATGTCACATCCTATGTGAAAAAATGTGAAGGTGAATGTTTATTATACTGTGACTTGATGGACTGGAAATTAAAAAGTAATTCTTGCAAGTCAACTAAAGGATAAATGTCGCATGGGACAGATGACCTTGAACTTTTTTTAGTTCAGCAATTAAAAACCACTGGATTTTGATGACACTGTTGACATAATTGTCCTGAAGTTCAGCTTTACAGAACTTACAGTAATGCTGTTTGTCAATTTGTAATACATTATAAGAAGTAAGTTGAAATAAATTGTGCCTTGCAAATGTGAATAGAGCAACTTAACCAAATCTGGAAAGCAAAAACCTTTACACTCAGCTGAGTGTGTAGGTTATTATATGTTGTATCCACTGGAGAGCAGTGTTGAGCTAATGACGCTCTGCCTCATGGCCATTACCAAGATAAATGCAGAATTTGCCTTTTCACTGTAAAACAAAATAGTCACATATAGACACACACAGTGCACACACACACAATCACACTTGCTACTCTGTTACAAATGATGTGACGTTGTTGGGTCGAGTATCCTTATTTGCGAATACAAATTACCTGATTTCCTCAAGCACTACTGATTTCTCCAAGAAACGCTAATGAGAACAAATGATGACTTGCACGCAGATCTGCTGACACTTCAGGCACAGACAACTAAAAACATGTTTTAATTGATTCATCTTACGGCAATTGCTTCGAGTGACCTGAAGCAGCCCAGAAAACATTGCATAGGCAATCAGTAGTGTCTTGTCTGTTTTATAATAAACACATTTAAAAATAGCATATATATTTGTTTGTATTTTAACAATAGCTGGTTGTTTTTTTTTTGCAGTTTTTTGTATAGATTTAATTAACCTTTAAATGCACAACACCATGTGTCAAAGAAATTGGACTCTTTGCAGCATCAAGCGTCCAATGAGAGCACTGAAACTTATGTTCTTCATCAGTGAGATCAAAACAAAGTAATGCAATGGCTTTGAAATGGTGGCGTTCTGTGCTCCCATCTGAATAAACAGACTGGACAGTCAGGGGTCTTTGAAAGCCAGTCAGATTGTCTTTCTAACTCCAAGAGCCCAGTTACTCTCACCAGGGGTTTGTATGTGTGTGTATGTTTCTGTGTGTGCACCAATTGTACAGTCTCTGCTCTCTACATTCCTACCTGTTTTACAATTTTTCTGTGTTTGTGTTTTTTTGTGTGTTTTTTTTTGCGTGAAGGTGGTGCTCTTTACCCGCATGGGTAATCTTTTGTGCACTCCTAACGAGGTTGTCATATTCTGCGCATAATGAGGAGCCTAAAGATAAATGTAAAAATGCTTCCATTACACCGCTTTCATCCGCTTGTTCATTAGGTTAGTATAAGGTTACAATACATTACTTCAGTCCCAATGTTCCACACACAAAATTGCATGTGTCACTGAGGGGTTGTGTGTTAGTTTGCCATGATAATCTTCATTCATGTACACACAAACATACACAGGCATATAATGTTCTGTGCCTTGTGCCTAAACTTAACCCTTAACTGAACCTCAAGATGACACAGATTCTCAGTGTATTGTTTATGTGACTTTTTCATATAATGATGGGGAGAATAGACATAATAAATATTCACATCACAAGGGTTTTCCAATACAATATGCACATAATTCACACCCACACACACAAAATGCAAATCTATTGTGTATTTGTCATCATTTATGGATGTCCAAATTTGCCACATTCACCGCTTTTGTTATTCCTTCCTCTGTCTCTTCACCTCTACCCATCCTTCACCACCCTCCCTCTTTTTATTTCTTCCATTTCTGCACCCCTGTCAAGTGCTTTGTTTGCTGTGACTTTCCATGCGGTTATCTGAGCGGAGACAGTATGCCTCACCCTGGCACAGGACCTCAGTTTCCACGGCAACTTTATAATTGTTTTGGATGTGTTCCAAACGCCACTGGATACCGAGGCATTATTGATGTCAAAAGAAACATGTATGAAATGAGGAGATGTGGAGGCGTCCATATGGTTCCGTACACAGCCTCATGCAAAGCCATTTAACCGTTTTTCAATGGGAGTTTTGTGATACCGCTGAATAGATCCCACATGTGTCGCATGATATTTCATAATTTTGATCTATCTGTATTACAAAGGGATAATAGCACACAATACAAGCCACTGAACTGTGCAATATTTCCCCTATTCATGTCATTAAGTCATTGTCACAGTATGCACTGCTGTGTTGAGTATGGCGACCTTACAGAACAATATGTCCATCGTGATGCATTTTTAAAAAATTGAATAGTGAAAATGAGAATGACGTCCATCTGAACACGTGAAGGAAAATAATAATCTGCTGCACCAAAAGCTTCTCCAGTAGCCATAAAGTACATCGCTGCCAACCTCATTCACTTCAAATAGTCTTTGTTTTGACAGGAGAGGCAGTATGAGTTATTCCAACGCTTGTCACTATAACCATATTGTGACCCCCACCACCATCCCCTACAAATCCCCCGTGTCTGAACACACACACACGCACACGCACACAGACACGCACAGCCTTGCAGCACCTCTGAGCCATGAGCTGTGGCCACATTAACCACTACGCGGCAACACTCATTAAAATAACATATAGTGTCAACAGCAGTGTGGCCCCAAGTGGATAAACCCAAACTGCTCCGTCTTAACTCACAAATGCACATTCTAGCGGTCTGTCCATCAGAGAACTGCCTCTTGAGCCTCAGGTTTGGTTCTTACTGTTGCTTGTGAAACTTCGAGTCTTTAGCGCTGTTGTATCATAGAATATGTGGTAAAAACAAACTGAAATAAGGTCCTGAATGATCTTTTTTCTCTGATCTCAAGCCTCCCCTCCCTCCGCTTAATTTATGACCTGTGAGGAGGAACCCAGGGAGTGAGAAGTGAGTGAGACTGGTGTGAAAGCCCTGAATAGAGCAGGGGCAACAGGCCCTCCAAATAACACAAAAGAGGCACCATAGCTGTTTGGAGGCAACACAAGCCTTTACGAAGCACTGTCTTCTGCACTGCACAGCTCCCAGACTGGCACTCATGCTGACTTTGTAAGCTGAGTTGTTATATGAATACTGTAACACAATCATCACTTTAAATTTGTGGGTAAAAAAAAAAAAAGTTTAAAACACAATTTGTAATATCAACAAAATAAGAATTTTACTTAAATGAAATCAGATATCATGATGTGCTGCTGAATGTTCACTAAAAGAGAATATTTACATTGTAAAATTTATCTTTGAATTATTTCATCTTTATATAGCAACAGAACTAGAGAAAAAAAGAGAGAAAGATAGGAGTAAGGTGGAAAAGGGATCAAACCAGCTTTGTTCCATAGTGAGAGCCAAGATGAGGGAAACAAAAACAAAAACTGCCGATCACCTTTACAGAGGGCTGGATCACTTGAGGGCCCTGCTGAGCTGCAGGAAAGTGTCACCAGCCTTCGGTAGCTCGCTGTCAAGTGCTGGTTACTGACTGTCAACTGCAGCTAAAAATTATTTCAAAATCCAGGGTTAGAAGTTCAGCAGGCCGATTTCCTCCCCCAGACTGAGAGGGAAATGCTGTCACCATTGCCGGGCCTGTAATAATTTATTCCCCCTGGTCAAAATTCTGTTGGCTCCCTGTTTCTACGTCTGCTTCTTAGTTTTCCACTCACGCCCATTAGCTAGCCACATGCAGGACATGTGTGAACTTTCAGAGGGAACGGCTTTTTGTATAACTTAATTGCATCCCAAATTCATCATGGTGACTGTGTTAAAGAAGACATTGTAAAATTGCTTACTTAAGCACTTAAGTATTGTACTTGCTCACATTGTCAGCATTACTGAGCAAGCACTAGTCTCTTTACAGTATTCTGTAGAAGCACATAATATCTTTTCAGTTTCAGTGAAACATTTTGAACATCCTCAAGCTTGTGAAAGACATGTTTCCACGTACAAAGGAGCTTAGTCTGCTGTCTTTCACCTTCTCTCTCTGTCTTTCTCATCCATCCGTAGAGAGAGTATCCGGAGCCATCTGCAGACCACAATCCATCCCCAAACACTGGGGATCACAAAGGTGTTATTTTTCAAAGCTGGCCCTGTCCACCTCCTGCCGAGGGTGTGCGGCTGCGGTTCAAGGGAAGGTGGGAAACTTCTGAGGCCCCATTCCCCTTGTACCCCCCTCCCTGTCGCCTGCCTGCTCGGGGGCAGTCCTTTGAGGGTGTCATAACTGCGGCCTGTATAACATGGGTTACTGCTGACGGCGGTTGGTCACAGTTGATGAAGTCTTTAAAGAAGCCTTCCCTCTCATGGTTTCTGTTAAAATTTTGGAGAGCAGGAGCAAGGCCTGGCTCCCAGACAATTACAGATGTAGTAATGGGAGGACTCTGGGGCAGAGGGGGCCTGCATTTTGAAATGTGATGGATAGAGGGTGCTCCAAGTCCATGTTTGAGAAGAATATTGTTCAGTGCATTGCAGCCCTAAACTACCGCCTTCTCTTCCCCCTCCAAAAAATGAAACCACCCTCTCCATTTTAGTTTTGTGCCTCAAGTTGCCTACACAAAATGAGTCCTCCATGTTTTGTGCTACTTGGCAGTGTACATTTCACAGAACACAGTGGAAAAAAATCCATGAAGACTCTGAAATATGCAGTAAATGGACAAAGCTGCAGAACATGCAGCTGTTGTGGTGCCATCCTCCTGTCTTGAGTAGTGGGGGAGGGTGTTTGTAAGGTAAAATGGGACAGAAAGCCATGACAGTGTGGTGGTAATAGCATGAGAGGGTTTGCAGCACCTGGTACTCACCTCTTTCTCCAGAGGGTCCCTGTGGACCTGGTGTCCTGCAGGCACATCGTAAAGCTTGATTGTGGAAAACACCATCACGCTGAGACTGTTAAAAAGAAAAACAGGAGATGTTTTTATTTTTTTACATTTTGGCTATGGAGGAAGAAATACATTTTTTCACATTTACTATGAGTTGTTATTATGAGTGAACATTATCAGCTTAGTTAGAAACATGGTCATGATCTTACAATACAGACAAATATGTAGTCATGAAATATGACTTAAAAAATTGTAGGTGATTGCTATTATCAATATTTAGTGAGTAAAATTTTTTTTTTATTTTAGGATCTTTCTTTCTTTCTTTTTTTCTTTTTCTTTCTGTCTTTCTTTTAATTGTGATTTTATTTTAAAAGACATTTGTCATGACATGAACCACAGAGGGTTTGACACATTCTTATTAATAACATTTGACAGTTCAGGTTTGCAAATTCAGTGCAATTTCTAAAATAACGGTTTAACCATTGGATAATTTTTGAATGCTTCTTTTTACCTTTAAATACTACATAAAAAATGTTTACCATTAAACCAACCATATGATTGAATCATGCTGCAATGATTTCAAGAGTACTATATTTTTAATTTATTATTTAGTCATTTATATATAAACAGTGATTAAGTTATGATTGTTTACACGTTTGCTTGCAAATTATTTTTTTAATTGTAGAAAACACTCATAGGATATATAACATTATTATTTTGAATTTTAAATATATTTGATTTGATATAATTTTTCAAAATTTGTACAAAAAATGCCCAAGGAGATAAATGTGATTGGGTTGCTGTGCCAGTAGTGAATGTTAAAAGATAAACAACTCCATCTGTATGGTTTCTCCCTGGCTCTACGCAGTGTGTTGAACTTGGCCCGGCCGCACAGATACAGCGAGGCGGCCACCTTGTCCTGTGTGAGTCAGTGTCAGTGCAAAGTTCAAAGGTCATTGTAGTGGTGGACTTCTCCTCAGGTTGCACTACGTGTGATGTAGGATGTGCACTGAGAGAGAGAGACTCACTGCCGCACAATGCTCCTCTGTTCTTTGTGCTGTTCTTCTGCCTCACTGTCTCTTTCTGCACACACACACTCATGCACACACACTGAAGAGTTCTCTCCACACAGCTGGAAAGACAGGGGTCACTGACTGGATGCTCCCAGCTGAGTACCTCAGTGCAACCTTTCTCTGACACACACAGGCACACACCTACACACCACACGTGCATTGTGTTAATGTATTTTTCTATGCTGGAACCAAGTGCAGAGCTTTGGCAGTGATAGTCTACATTTCACTCTGAAACATGGTCATTAACTGAAAGTTTTTTCTCATTCATTATATAATCAGTAAAGATTTAAGGCATTTTTGACAGCTGAAAAGTTGATCACTCTGTTCCTCAGAACAGCTTTCTGATAGTAAATAGTTTTTAATAGTGTCCTTTTAAACATATCAGACAAAAAATCTTTTTTACCGGGATATTCTTAGTGTTAGAAAATAAATGGTATTATTCATCTGTAAGAGATTCAGTCAGAAAATTTTCAGTCCACAGTTATTATTGCTGTTACAGAAGTGCTTCTGGATGTTCTGGCTGCATTTAAGCCCAGAGCAAAGCAACCTTCCACCAGAAGCGTTCCTGTGGGATGAGTAAATTATTTGTGAGATCATTTTTATTTATTTTACAATAATTGGTCGAAGAAAATTGAAACCAGACATATAAGACATCTGAAAAAAACTTGTGCAGTGACTGGGTATTTCATTAGTGCTCTAAGGCATGTCCTGCAGTGATTAGCTGGAAAGCCCATAAGTGTACAAAATTTCACTTTATTACAAGGGAGGCTTTTCATAATATAGTGAATTGTAATAAAAACAGTGTTTAACAAACAAGCAAAATGAACTTATGAAGGAAGGAGTGATTGAGTTATATATGAGTAATGTACTTTACTATCACTGGTCTTTAACTGTTTCTAAACTGATGGATCCTTGTTCGCAGATGGCTGAATTGACAGCTTCTCAATGCTCTGCTGAATCAATCACCATCATAATGCAGTGTATCGATCTAAAACACAAGTAATCCTGTGGCCATTAATCATTTGTGTCAAAATCGGATAAACATAACCCAGCAAGGCAGTGCAGGGCGGTGCAGAGGAAGTGGAATGCAATGGAACAGGGAGGTTGATCCCTCAGCTTTGACGTCAGGCATCCATCTACTGGTGTTATTCCTTAATCTGATTCACTTGGCTGCTCAACAGACCAGTGTTGCCTGTTGGAAAGGTTTCGCATGTGTGATGGATGCTATTGTCAGAAATGCCAAGGTCAATATGCGATGCAGCAGCAAAAAAAAGAGGACTTTCTTATTTCAAAAGTGCTTCCCATGTATCATCATCTCTGCAATCTGACCTTGCTTCCCTCTGTAATAACATTCAGAGGGAGGACAACTGCTGGGTGCATGCTCATGGGCTGGCGTTGATCTTTAAAACGGGTCACGGCACTGCAGAGAGGAGGCCCGTGTCACTCATGACAGTATGCAGGCATATTACTTACACTGAGACAGATTTGGAAATGGAGTTGTACTGTCTGGTGAGAATGCTGGAGGACAATTATGTCTTGATTTGAGCATCCTAACAGGGACCACCATTTGACTGCATGCTTTCTGTACAAGAGCAATTAGGTGATATCGAGGCGCATCATCTAATCATCATGTAAACAGATTTAAAGTAATGAAATGTCAATTTTGTCAAACAACAGAAAACGGAGGAGGACTGTCACACAAACAGTTGAGCAATGCAGTCTAGCTCTTTGTCAGTTTGACAGGCAATGTCAGGTTTAGTTACTTTTGCCTCACATTTTATGATTAGCTCAACCACATCACCTTTAAAACTTAATCTCAGCACCAGCAGTTATTAATACCACATGAGGCAGTGAGCAAGCTTCTTAAAATCTGAATGAGGACAGGGCCTGTGTACACCTCGACAAATGTTGTCAGCATATCATGATGCATGAAGTACATTCAGTAGTTTTAACAATTTAAAAACATGTTTCAGGGGCATATAAAAGTACTCTGAACAAGATCTGATCAGGTTTTCCATGAAAAAGTTGAATTAATTGGTTAATTTTTTAAAATACCTACTCTTCTCCCTTATTGAAAAATGCCTAATCTATAAATATGTAAATCTTTTTAATTTAGTTAATTTGTTAAACTGAGACACAGCATGTCTACAACCTCACTGTCCAGTCAGAGTTCAAGCTTCCACATCACACTTGTGAGAGTTGCCCACTGAAGGTAAAAGTCAGCCAAAAGCGCATTGCTCTAATCTCTCTGAGCACATTTATTCTAACAGTGCAATGTTTCAGTCTACTGTAACAGAGATCATTGTCTGGCATTCTCAAATAAACATCACAAAGAGGAACAGGCATTATAAAAACACAAACAAATTAACTCTCATCATTGAGAGTTTATCTACTCTCAGGATGGGCCAATCAGAACATATAAAAATCTTTATTTTTTGGTTGTGCGTGACCAGCATCCTGTTTGTTTTAAGGTGCATACTGCACTGTCGTTGGCTCTTAAGTCATTGGCTCTGAAATTAAAGGTGAGAAACATTTACTCTTCAACACAGTGAAGGTCAAATATACAAGCAAAAAAAAAAAAAGTGTTTGATTACAGGGAGTATTATAGCCTTTATTTAAAATTAGAAAAAAATTAAATTAGTATGTTGTACTTTTAACCCACCACTCAGTCAATAGTTTGGTCGTGGATGTAGTTTTAATGGGATTAGCTGATGAGGTGAGGAACATTACATGTTGAGTTATAACAAGGCTCTTATCACCAAACAAGGCGAACATCACACCATCAAATTAATTTTTTTCCCTGAGTGATGTAAGGAAATGGCTGCTAACCTGAGCGGTGTTTCCCTACTGAGCCCTCATCTCCGACTGTCCACTGATTCACCGCTCCCACAGGGGAAACTGACCTTCTTAGCCACCTGGGGATGACCCCCCTATGCACAGTTAAATATGCTCACAGGAAGGAACCTGAAAGGAGAAAATCATGTTGTTAAGACCATGCACCAGGCCTACTTCCTCCGCTCTGTCCAGTTTCAATTTTTTCTTCTAAGGCCAGGGAATAAGAAATACCCAAATCTTGGAAAATGACTTCAATTAAGCATAATGTTAATCACTATTGCTCAGAACAAAAGTCAAGCTGAGAAATCCCTTGATGGAAATTGTTATAATTGCCCTAACAACGGGGATGAATATTTCTCCCTGCTTAATTACATGTGACTTAATATTTAAATATACCATTTGCGGGTTTTAAACTATCTTAATCACAGCCATTAATTTTAAATATCTAGCATTTGGAGTGGCGGGGGAGCAGACAAACACCTTTTACAGTGTGACTGGTTACATGTGGCAGGTAACGTTAGCAGAATGTCAGGTATGTATTATGCACGAGGTGCTGCTGACAGGGCCTGTGTATGCCTCGACAAGAACAGGTAATTGTGCTTTCCTGGTACAGTAGGAGGTGGGTAGCGATCTGTTACACTCGAGCTGGAGTCTGACTTGTAGCTCTGACCCATCCATCGTAAACAATGGCACCTTTCAGACAAAACTCAGGCAGAATTTTCATCACTACGATAAAATAAGAAGCTGTGGAAGTGTACAATATGACAAAAGAAATCCTCATGTGATGTTCAATATTTGGATTCGTATTGATGCTGGCCAGGAAATTTATTGCCACCAATTTTGTTAATTGTTGAATTCGTTTATCAAGCAAAATTGCTAAAATATTTCCATTACCAAACTGGCTGCAGCATCTGAAACATGGGATTTATATGTGTTAATATCACTGTAAAATTAAGGTTTGGCCTGCTGATCAGACAGAACAGCAACTGAAAGAGCTTAGAGAAATTGTGATGTGCATTTTTCACAATTTTCTGACATTTTATGGTCTGAATAGAGAACTGATTAATTGAAAAAATAATCAACAGATTATTCAGTAATTTAAATAATAATATTTCACTGTGACCAAGAAGCTAATGTTTTGTACAAATCAGCCATCAGATGTTTATTCCCTTCTCTCCCCTTGCTGTGGTCATTTAGGAACTCGTGGCATGGCTTCTTGAGGATCAGGGGTGGCAACCCCAGTGTCCTGGCCAGCAGCCAAAAGCGAGTCTCCCAATCTGGACACCTAAATCACCACCTCATCTAATTGGCCAAATCACCTGCTGTTCTCAGACCCCCATTGCTGTGTGGCAAATGCCTTCTGAGGAATCAAACAATGTTTGCAAACTGTTAATGCTGTGTTTGGTCAGTGCTCAGAGACATTTCTAGTGGTTGGGGACATACGGGTTAAATGATTTAGTGAAAAAAGTTAAGATCAGTGTAGCGTAGAATCAAATTTTTCCATTTCCTGTTTATATTTCGACTGCGAACTAAGTTTCCAGTTTCAGAGCAATTATAGCAATATACACAAATCAACCCGACACTGGGATGGAGCATTTCCACCATGCTGCCATTTATTGAGAGATGACAGTAAGCTGAAATGCTGCAGGGCTAACAAACACACAGACATACATAAAGAATCGCACACATCAACAGACAACTGTGCGTACACACACAAGTTAAGCAGGCCTTTGGGTCACACAGTGTGAGCGAAAAACAGAGTGGGAGTGAGCGAGCAGCTGCAGGAGCCATGGGGTGGGTTGGGCCTTACGGCGAGCAGCAAGGGGCTGGGGGAGGCTTAGGGGATGGAGGAGGCTGAGGAGGGCTGTTGGGAGACCCGGAGCTAGGGGCCGCCTGTTTAATTGGAGCTCATTTACACAGCAGTGGAGCAGGAGACACCTGAAGGGCCTTCCCTGCCTTATCAGCTAAATGGCTCCCACTCTCTATCCACCACAAGTCAGATTCCTCTTCTTGTTTATTCACTTGATTTTCTCTCAGAATAGCATTTCTGCTTCTGCTATTGCAGCTTTTTACCAGCTCTGAATTACCTAAAGAGTTAGAGCTTGCAGTGAAGCACACAGTAAAAAAATTAAAACATTCAAAACACAGTGAAGACAGCAGCTAAGTGGGTGGATGTTTTGAGATCACTGCTGCACATGCAGGTTGTTCATATACCTCATTACGTGAATTTTAAATGGCCCATGCCTTAAATATATTATGCTGCTGTAAAATAATGAAATCAGTTAGTGATGACAATGATAATACCCACCATACCCTCTTCGTGTCGCTTTGAAAAGAAAGTAGAGGATGGCGAGGTAGAAAACAGGAGGGGAGCGAGGGAACATGATGAGGAGGAAGAGGAGAGGAGTCAAAAGAAGGAACAACTTACTGTAATCATAGTCATGTTCAATCAGACACCTGCTATTAAGTTGATAAATACACTTTTCCCAGTGTGACTCCGGATACACTGAGTACCCCTAAGGCACTGTTCTGCTCTTTAACTACCTACTCTGCCTGGCTTCCTCACTCAACCACTGACTCTCTTCCCATTAACTCACATTTCACCCGGTCTCACAAGATGTCCCAAAATCCATTCCTTATAGGGCACTGTATGATTGACTAAATGTAGTCCTCCACAGTGGGACTGAGAACAGATTTGGTGAGTGGTTTTTCTGGCTTTTGGGGAGTGAAAGGGTAGCGAGGTGAGGACATTTTTAGTCCATTAGTAAGTACGATTTTGTCCTTTTTTCCCTTCGTGCTTACGGTAATAAGAAAAAATGGGAGCAGGATGTACATGTGTGTGTGTTGGAGCGTGGGAGGGGTGTGGGTTTATGGAGAGGTTGTTGTGTTTGAGGCAGGGAGGGTGCACAGACAAAGCTTCTTGCCTCCTTAATCTCTTGTCTCGCCTTTTTAGTTCCCGTCGGTGCCCACATGCTGGTGACGGGGCCAAGAGGATGCCTCCTGTAGAGAATCTTACTCAGCACGGTGTCATGGCCGCCAAGACACCTGATAAACATTAAGCACAGGCTGTGATACCTAAGTGTTATTATTGTTGTTTATTCATTTTATGTCCCCTTAGTGTTTTACTGCCTCCTCAGCTTGTCTGAAAAAAAAATAAGGGAAAAAATATCTGATGTGTCTGAAAAATAAGGAGATAACACAGGAGCTTGCACGATAACATAGGAGCTTGCACGTTTTTAAGACGACTTTTCTCTGGACCACAAGAGAAAGTGACCTCTTTTGCCCGGTTTCTAGATTTAAGTGGGCTTTGGGATTTAATTAGTCCGAGTTATCCAGATAACTTTGTAATCCTGTTTTGTGAGTCAGGCACCCGGACTTCTATTTTAAAGACTGTGAAAATTATTAAACTCTTTTCTTGGGTAAGAAAGAAAGAAAAAACTAAACTAAACAAAAAAACACATTTCCCAAAAATTTCTAAATAGTACACTATTAACTGTTTTAACTGAAACTTTTGCACTATTTTAATGGAAGTTCTAGTGTGTGTCACTAATATACACATATAACTGCAGAGACACAACAGTTGTGTCTCCGCAGTTATATGTATGTGTATATATATATATATATATATATAGTTGTAAAATTACATAAATTCCAAGATCCTCTAATAATTTTCATACAGGCCCTTATTGTTCTCCGTACCTTCCAGCATCTTTGGTCCTCCTGGCAGGAATCACACCCCCTAAGTGTTTGCCTCTGGCAGGATCACAGGCCATGTGGATGTGCAGAGGTTGCCTGATCAATAATAAGAGCTGACTCTGTGTAAGCCTCTAATTCACATGTTTGCTGTGTTTTTGGCATCTTTAGATATAATTTTTTTCTGTGTGAATCAGCTAATAAGCATCCTATGATCAGCAGTGTAACAATATTGTGTTTGGGTTCTCCTTGCATCAATATTATGAATGTTCTGAAGAATGAACAAAACAAACTTGTGGAAACAGCATGGTTAAAAGCCAAACTTCATTATTGAAATCAAAACTTGCTTTGAAACATGAAGATCCTGTGTACATTGTCCTGAAAATATTTTCCTTAAGTTCCTGTGGGTCTTAAAAGAAAATTCATAAGTTTGTGGTCAAAGTTCAAAACCTTCCCTGGCTCAAACATGAAAAAAGTGACACAACTTACAATTGCCTTTTTAAAATTGCTTGTCACTGATTGAGTTGCAAACTGGCTGGGATGAGATGTGTCTGGAGGCGTCAGAGGGGGGTCTCTCTCCATCTATTTCCTACTCCTCCATCCCTCTCTCTTCGTCTATCTGTCCATCGGCTGAGTGAAATTCATCATCTGTTGCGCGTGCGCAGCACATGATAAGCATGCAAGCGGGTGAACCGGGCCGCTATATCACTGGGAATGAATGAACGACCTCACTGTGACCCGACCACGGGAGGAAAACACATGTTCTGCTGGTCTTGGCTGGCTGGCTACCTGCAGAGAGGGTTGGGAATTCCTCCAGCAGGAAGGATGGCGAGATGGAGGGATGGAAAAGGTGGGGAAGGAGGAGGAGGAAGAAAGTCGGCTTCCATGTGTCTACCCTGCCCTGATATTAACTTGGACAGGATATTGGCATATTGTCCTTTTGTCAATATGACTGATTTGTTGTTGAAAGGGTTAAAAAATGTAAGACGTATGAAAGTTTGGAGATGAATTTGTGTCAAGAAGTAGTTTGACATGTAATCTGGTTGAAGGTTTAGTGAAAAATATTAGTGGTATGGTGAATTATGTGAGAGTGTTAACCTCTTAAACCACCGTAAACTCATAGACATTTAACAAGATGTTATAAAGCTGTTAAGCTCTCTTAGACCGTGGTCACACTGCAAATTCTGTGTTTCCTGCTATGAGCTCAGCAAGCTCTAGGGCTACCTATTGTTTTTTTATTACGTGTAAAGCATTTTTCCACTTCTTTTTTTTCCCACAAGTCCATGGGGGAACGTGAACTCTTTGTCCACCATCGCCTCAATTCAGAATCTGTTTCTATACTGTCTCCACCCATGTCCCAATAAAACACAGCTCTGGACTTTATTACCAGTGAATTTCTGTGCATATGTGTGCACGTGTGTACATATATTTGTGTATATGTATGCATGCATTCTTGTGTGCAAGATGGAGTAGTCAGAAACACTTGAAAACTTTAATTCGTGTGTGTGTGTGTCTACACACATGCAGAATTTGTTACTAAGCATGCTCGTGTATGCAGTTATGGGAAAATGCATTTGCATTTGTAAATATTTTACACACATGGACAATCGCTGTTTGCACCACCACCAGAGGCCATATAGTGTTGCTACCCGGCTGTGTTTTAGTGTCAGACTGTTAGATACTGTGGAGAAGGGGCCTTGCCCTCATGTCTGGACATGGGGCTGGAGAATGTAGAAAAGGCGGCATGTGGCAGTGGAGGTATGGATGGCTACAAGAAGGCGTGGTCACTGGATAAAGAGACCGATTTCTGTTACTGGCCTGTGGGATGCAGGGCGGAAAAGGGGATGGTAAGGGGGTTGCTGGAGGCGGTCCACATCGCCCTTTTATTTACTTTGACCCAAGATCTGCGGGAGGCCCGGGGAGGGCACATGCCAAACTCCCCAGGCGGGCAGAGCTGCCCTGCCCTCTCTCTCACCTCTCTGCCCGCCCCTATGTCTCTGGTTAGATATATGTCTGTTTGGAGCCAGGGCTGCATAAACAGTGCTGATATCCCTCTTCTCTTCACTTACATATGTGAGTTAAGATACTTGGTTTCAGCTGAAATGAGGATTGGATATGAGTGTTCCCTTGTGAAACAGATTTTTCATTCTTCAGTATGTTGCTTTATAAAATTATTTATAGTATATTTTGTATCAATTAAGAGTTGATGCTATTGTGACAAACTGCTTACTATAAAAACAAGTTATATTCTAAAAACATTGTATAACTCTTCCAAATTTAAATGTGTTTTGATTTTCTTGCATACAGACCAGACAGCGATCCCCTGCTTTCGTAAATGTTTTGTCAACGTTTCATTCATGTCTTTAGATATCTCTAAATCATTCTTCATATGTGAATCCTGTTGATGCTATTTAGCGTTTGTGAATTTCACTATAAACCAACCTATGATTTATATTCTTGCAGAATAGCTGGAGGATATCCTTTGACAAATTAATTTCTCAGTCACAAGCAACAAGACACATTAAACTTTAATCCTAAATAAATGTGACACATGTTATTTGAGAATGCAGTTTTATAAATGTGTAGAACTAATTGGTAAATTATGCACATGCTTCATCAATCCTTTTCTTAATAAACTCACAATTAGGAACAGAAATAGAGGACGATAGGAAAAAAAGAGTGGTGATTCGTAAGATGTTGATTATTCAAATAAGGCAAAGTGTACCTGTCTAATGTCAATTGCAGTAGTAATTATTACCATCGTAATGCTATTGCCATAGTCAATCAGACTGTGATTTATTTAGTTAAAGCAATTAGGTAGTGTGATTAGAAATACAAACATAATTGCAAATGTAAACAGATGTTTCCCTTTTAGGTCGTTTTCATTTTTTAAAGCACATTCTTCTGAGAAATCTCTGACATGAGCTGCCACAGTCTCCAGATTTTGTGGAAACATGCAAAAAGAATGAAGATTTGTGCGTTGTTTAGAAGAAAATGTGTTTGGAGACAAATTTATTTAGATGTTTAAATGTCCTTAAGACTTGAATGTAGCCAAAACACAAGCCTGAAATAATCGTCTTGGCTCAGCAATCAATATGCTAGCTGAAAACCAATAGTGTTTATTATTATTATTATTATTTTTATGTTTAAACTTCCGTGTTCACACTGACATGTCTGACAGTGGAGGTTAGCCCGATGTTGACGTCATGGACCGACTGATTTTCAGTATTTGGGATAGAGAGGTCTTGTTTAGTAATGGGATGGTTAATTGATTGTCAAATCATGTCAGAGTGGAGCGAGTAACTGAGATGACTCCGGGGCAAATATGTACTCGTAAACACGGTGCCCTCCTGCCCAGTGAGCTCAGCAGAGTCGGTCACAGCACAGTGGCAGTGCTGAAAATGTAACCCCAAGATGACAGCCGTATTCCATTACAGCTATCGCTCAATATCTTCATGCAGGGCAAATTACAGCATTTTAACAGAGCATAAAGTAACAAAGGAAAAGCCATATGGATATAAAACAAACTAGAATTATTTTTGTGAGGACTTCATAACTCTCAAATTGTACTTTATTTGTGGATTTGATAGTTTATCATGATTTCACAGTCGTGTGTAGGCTTTAAAAATAATAAAGGCAAAAGTTAAAAAATGAAGAAAAAAAAAAAGAAATAGACATGTTTTGTCTTGAGTGTAACATGCTGTGACATATTGAATGACCAGTTACTCTAATGTAAACCGCTTTGCCTTTGAAAGCTGAAGTCAGTAACAAAATCTATCCAATTCCAGTGGTTGAAAGTACCCAAAATGTATTGGACTTCTATGGGGACTCGAATGAAGCTACTGGGCATTCGGCAAATCTAAGCTCCATCTTGTTTCTTGCCGAAACGCTCTGGCGTGGGCCTGTGGTTGCCAGGCGCCTCCTGAGGTGACTCTATCAGAGCCAGTCAAGCCTGAAATCAATCACTCACACCCATCAAAGGCTGCTCCGCACCACCATTGTGACTGAGCCATCTGGGCCTCTGCACACTGTCTACATTTATCTCTATGAACTATATGTGGTTCTGTGTGCATACCTACTTGTATGCACGCATTTGCATGGGTATAAACAGTAAAGTATATATCTGTATTTGTGTATTTGCAAGCACAGAAGTATAAGTGAGAGTAACAGGGTTAAAATTACTAAGGCATACCATATTGTTTTTTAAACCATAGCCATGCCCAGTTGTGAATGCTGAAGGAAGCTGTGGCAGGTCTTAGCATCCATCATGCAGGCATGCATCTTTACACCTGTTCACAGCCTTTCACTACATGCCTCTCCTGCATGGCATCATCTGCCTGAACTAGTTTTCCTGTGTGGAGGCTGTTCTCCTTTTGCCCTGCTTTGGTTACTCTCCTCATCTCCAGTCCATCCTGTCAGTACTGAGCGCTAACTGCCCAGCAGTGGCAGGCAGAGAGGAGTGGAGTGGTGCTGAGTGTGTGGCAGCAGCCATTGGAGGGCAGTAGAGCACCAGCGCATCCATCTCTATCAAAGTGGCCCCCGTAGCCACAGAGGGTGCCCAAGTGTAAAACACTACTTAAAGTACAGGGACAGGCTGGGGAAAATGTGGACAGGTCAGGCCAACATTGGACTCCAGCGGCTCTATGTCTGTGTGTAGTACTCACAAAGCTCAGACTTTCATGTGAAGAGAAATACTGACTGGAACAAGTATATTTAGAGCGGAAAAATAATTGCAAGGACAGAAAACAGTTATAATTAATGCAACACTGAAATAATCAATTTTCATAATTAATTTTAACATTTAGTAATTGATTCAACAGTTGGGGAAAAAGTGTTTTAATGCAATACTATGATTCTGCATCATATTTAGTGTAGTCACAAGGCCATAGATATATGTACAAGAAACTCTTCAGTATTCACTTCACTATACATATCTTACAGTGCAAATCACTACAAAATCAAACACGCATTTATCAAGGTCAAAACGTGAATACATTTCAAGTGTCACTTCTAACTCTCAGATTTTAAAGCATATTCTCTCTGTCCATTAAGCTATTAACTCTCTGTCAGTTTTCAGAAGGGCATCTAAGGTCAGTACTTTTCATCCAGGCCCAGTCAATGCACTTCGATACTGTCATTTAAAACCTTTTGGAGAAAGAAAAAGTCAGATGTATGTCTACCCTTTTTTGCCTGGACACACACCCTCTAATCTTTATTTCAATAACAGTTCAATACCATAAGGCTATGGTGCCAATATCCATCAGCTTCACTGTTATATATATTATTTAAATCCCCTCATATGCATTTCACCAATAATCTACTTTAATTTGAAATGAGAATTAAAGCCCATTTAATACTGAACACACTGTCACAAGCATACTTATGATTTTAGATTGAAAGTCATTTCTCAAATGATGATCTCATAGATCTTACACATGCATAAGGACAAATTAAATATACGTTTCTGGCACTTCTTCAAAATGTGTAGTTATTTAAAAGTTTATCACTATTACTTTTTATGATTGTAATTACTGTGTGTAAAACTAAAAGTATATTTTCAAGTCAAAGCACATCATTAACATTTCTAGTTCTGCACAATTCTTCACTTATATTTTCTCTAGTTATGATATTTCTAGTGGTAGTTTGCATCACTATCCTGCATCTGTTACGTTTGCTGTAATTTAAAATTTTAATATTTCTTACGATAATTTGTAGAAGTATTGCAGATATCTCTAATGTTTTTTTCTTTATTTTATGTGTTACAAGCACACTGTTGTTTATTATTCATAAATGTCATTTACTGCTTTTCTGTAATTAATATTAATTCATAGAACTTTGCTAGAGGGAAAAATGTCATGGTTTGATTCAGTACCTAAAAAAATGAAACAAAACTGCATTAAAATAAGTATATAGAGAAATTTGAAATAAAAAGACCAGGTGCAGCACACTGTCCAACATTTATATAGCTCTCCATTCACTTAAAACAAAACAGACTGGAAACTTTCATCTCAAGAAGAAAACACATGTTCCTTGTTTTCTGCTTTTACATTAACGTCCATGTTTTCTCCATTCCACTTAGACAGAGAGCTGGGATACCCCAGTCCCGAGTGCAATGTCCCAGACCTTGGCTGGGTCTTTTATGTAAACAGAAACTCCTCGCTGTGAAGAGGTCCCATAGTTAAGAATTCCACTTAAAGAGCACGCTGAACTCTGCCGCGATACGAGGAGATTCATGTTCTTGCTCTACGCTTTTTAAAGCTACTTCATGTAGCACTAAATGTAGCCTCAATACCCAGTTGGCTGAGCATAAACACAATAAACAATTCAGCTTTAGTTGCAAACTTGGTTGTTTTGAACAATTTTATTTATTTGTATGTTTTATTATGTTTAACCTCCATTGAATCCATACAAATAAATATATGTATACATTAGAAGCTTGTTGATGTAATTGTCTTCTAAAGGCATGGTCAGTATTTCTCTCTGGTTATTATTGTACTGCCCTGTGGTGTGTGGTATCAAGAAGATAAACTTTGAGAGAATATGTCACTGTTGTTGTCAACTATATAAAGAAGGAATACAAAAAATAACAGTGAGATGTGCTTTCTAATCTTTATATTCACATCTTTAATTTTTGCTTTGCTACATATATTAATACATGGGTGTTGTGCCTATATTCACTGTGTACACAAATAGTGACAACAACAATAATAATAATAGTTATTATTATTTATTTCAGAATTTCTTCAGTATTTTAACCTCAAATATATATAAAAAGTTTCTCCACGTATAATATGTTGCTTGTTGTTTTAATTGAACAACTGTATTTTTTATCTTTGTAAAGGTGTGTATCTTTGGTAGTGTTGCCAAATACAGCAGCAAACTTTGCATGATGGCGGCAGCATTTTTCAAACACTGTTATCATGTTTACAAGTGCCAGAGGGCACAAAAAAGGACCTTTTATTTCCCTCCTGCTAATTGTTTGATTTCTTGTTGCCGCTGGAGAGCTCAGCATACTGTAGGGGAAGAGAGAAGGCCCAGGTTGGCACAGGAGCTCGCACACCCTCACTTCATTTGTCTCAAACACTGCAATGGCTCCAGGCTAACTTCTCTCTGGAGCTTTATAGAAATACCAAACAGTGACATCTGACGTTGTCTGTCTACTGTTCCATTTTTATATCTTTGTTTTTTCCCCCTCCGCCATATCAAGCTGTTACTGACACACTTACAGCGCCTGTCGTTGTTGGTTGCGCAGCCCTTACTTTGCTAATAAGGAAAGGATATAACACTGATGTTAGTATGTTCTCCATACAGGAGACCATGCTGAATCATAATGCTTTTAAAGTGTGTGTTTTATACAGAGGCTCCCACTCTGCTTGGCATTCCTGTTTCTACCAGTGACTGTTTATGGTGTCTGTGCGGTTCAGATCAGTTAGTTTGCATAGAGATACGATCCTCTCATCCCATACTGATCCCAGTTCTTACTCCAGCAGGTGGTGGGCTTTAAAAGTTCTTGTTTGTAAGCTGCTGTGGGAGAGATGACACATTTACGACGAACAGCGCGAGCCAAGCAGCCTGGATACAGCCAAGCGGGGTAGATTCCCTGCTCGTGGCGCACAGCATAGTGCAGTGCATTGTGGGTTTCCTTCTGAGGAGCCATAACACCACACAGGGCACTGGACTCACCTACTACTGTTTAATCACAGAGGGCTATTGTTATGTAAATATATGTTAATCAGGGCACAAGGAGAATGTTTTAATCGGATTGCTGTTTTTTTCTTTGTTTTCCTCTGCCTTCAGAACTTGGGAATGTATCAGGAACAAAAAGTGCAGTTGTCAGGTGGCAGTAAGCCAGTAATTCCTCTTGCAGCTTTTTGACATTAGCACAATCCAGCCGACAGACAGATTCTCTGCAGGGACTTCCACGGTGATTGGGCTTCTGTGCAAACTCACCCCTGAACCTGGGTGCTGTCTTTTTGAATTAACTTTAAGAGAGGCTGCGTGGTTGGGCTACTGTAACCCCCACATTTGAAACGGAGCCATGAAAAGGGCAGCTGTTATTAAAAATAAAAAACATAAAGTAAAAATTGTTTTGAGGACCAAACTATGAGGCAAGTTCACAAGGCAAAGTAGCTATCCAGTCAGAACATAACTGGCCTCATGTGACTGCTAATTAACCCAGAGGAACTTTTGCATGACAGTATAATTCTACACAACATGGATATGTGTAAATTAAAATCTGAAATTAATATAAATTTTATGAAATTGTGTCACACCATCGTTTGTGCAGCTGTTGAGTGACTGACTTATGCTGCATCGCCTTGGGTTTCGTGTGACGGATGCCCCTGCCAGTGCCAGTGCATTTCTGCCTGCCAGCAGGCCTTTAATCCCTCCTAATGGGGATTGTCATCTCACCGCTAATTTAAATGCTGCAACCACGAAGCTCCCCCACCTGGCTAAGCTAATCCCAATGCGAAGGGCCCCCTTCCCCACAGCTAGCTGCCTCGTTTTGGGGCCCAGGGGCCCGGGAACCTCGCCACCCTCCTACACAACAGCATCTTTCAATCATGTCTCCCTGATTGTATTAATCTTATCTGTGTTTAATTACATTTTTAAGATTATTGCTGTATGCCATCTTTGCACACTGTGGGGGCCACAGAGGGCTGCTCATTTCGGATGCATTTTCATTTGGGCACAAATCCCCATCAAAGACTGCCAGAAATTATAGCCATTTTCCAAGGTTGGGGGAGTTTGTAAACTTGATCTATAGCCTGAAGCTATGTGCTCTACGGTTCTGGTTACACTGTATTGGACTATTTCAATTTTACTAACATTACTAATTAAAATTAATCTTTTATACATATTAGATTTGGTATGAAATCCAGTGGGGAGTAACACAACAATGTAAAAATACTTTTACAAGTAAAAGTCATGCATTCAAACTTTTGCATAACTGCAGTAAATTACAGTATAATATAATTGGGACAATGTATAAAAAGTGACGACTTTAATTGTTCAGTTGGTTTATTATACTGACTCTGGATTTTATACTACTACTATATATATTACTATATCACTATATTACTACACTGTTACTATATTATCAGATAGTTGTTATTGATGCATTTGAAAAAGACAATTTTCACTGGAAGAGTGTGTCATTTTATAAGCTTGTTACATGTTTTTGCATGAGGTACTTAAGTAAGGTACCTCAGTATTATACTTGAATACCTTAGTTACAGTCTACCACCTTTAGTCAACATACATGCTCTTCCCTTTTTCCCTAATGTCATCATTCACTTGCCATTTTAGTTATATTTGTATAAACGATTTTGCCTTTACTACACATAGAACATAAAACACTTTTTTAGCCTTAGCTTTAGAGCTTTGTGTTGTCCAGGTGAATGTAAATTCAGAGGTTGGTCTTGTACTGACAATAAGTAATTTTATTTATGTCAGTGTATATTATTTACACAGGGCCTGGTGTAAAAAGGAGTGAGAATAGCTGAAGGAACCATGGGGTAGAGGGCTGCGGGGCGTTGGGGGATGCTCCAGCAGGTGCATTTAATTAACCAGGGGCTAATTCTCCAGCTTAAGAAGAACACGTCTTTAGACTTCATATTGACATGTCAGGAAGATGCACACGGTCCAGATTAACGTTAACATGGTAACTAACAGGTGTTTCCGTTTCTGCACCGACATAATTTTCCACCTCTGCCTAATGAAGCTGCTACGTTAGAGAGTGATTGCAATCAGAGATATGTTTTTTTTCCCATAATCAGCCATCTGGTCAGATTTGGAGTTTTTGTTTGATTGCAAACTCTACACTCGTTTTCCTGACACTGACCTGCGCTTGAATCATCCTAGAGCAATTATAGACAAGCAGTATTGCAAATGCAATATCTTTGGATGTAAATAATTTATGTGTTTCTATAAATTATTTCTGTGAATGTGTAGTGGTCCATTCTTCAATACAAACACATTCTCTAATGTTGTATCAATAAATTGTACCATAGCAAATATGAAGGTGATACAAACTGTGTACCAGAATATTTACATACAGTAGCTATGAAATCTACCTTCAGCCCAGCACATTCATCTGTAATGGTGTTACGCTGTGACTGTAAGGCTTGTAGCAATCAGCAGGACCTTGTGTACCACTTTAGTATGAAATAGGCCGGGCAGACACATGTAGAACCTGTTGATGATTTTGTTTTGTGCATATTTGACAAACCTGAAGTCGAATGCAGTGTTTCCATCTCTAGGTGTGAGTTAAATGCTCATGTAAGTACAGCCAGGCTAGGGCTGTAGGGCGTCTGTCTAGTGGCTCCCACTGAACTCAGGATGTCAGGTTTACCACCCGACAGGGGGTGGCGGAGCTGATTATTAAAACATTTTCAAGAAAGATTTGATGTTCAAAGGTGCTGCACCTGAAAAGAGGTGACACCGTGTGCAGCTACATCACATAGGATTACATGCATGTTATTATTAATGTTTCAAGTAGCGCTGTAAAAAATGTGATGGCAAGCTCAGCTCATTTAAATAATTTCTAGAGTGAGAGGACAGATATAAATTTTCGCCAGAAGTGGTGGTGTTTCAAAAGGGACAAAGAGATGAGACTTGGCAGCATATGAAAATGATCATTTGACTTCAAACGTTCCCATTTAAACAGAGACGAGAGAACTGTGATTTCACATTCTTAGATTTATTTGATCTGTACATATTTCTTTTCTTGTAAAGTGTTTGTACAAAGTAAAATAACCCAATGTCTCAAACACTGATTTTCTATAACATCCCTACACCTTACCGAGGCCAAGATTCTGCATTAATTAGTTAAATTAACATATCACAACATTTTATTCATGTCATTATTATGTAAGATCTCAGATTTAGTGTGTAATTCTCCCAGCACACTGAGTGTCTTTGTAGCATTTGCAGATCAGATCACTTCTGAGGCTCTATTATCAACCATTCAGCCCTAAGACCGGAACAGGACTCCAGTCCATGTGTGACACTGGAAGAGGAGCCCTGTAATGACTCCCTTCAACAAAGCATCACTGATAAAAGGATTAACTAATTAAATTAGCAGAGTAAAGTACTTTATAACTGTTAATTATGTGGTTCCCTTGGCTGCTCTGGGCACTAGCACCCTTTGTTTGAAAGCCCCTTGTCTGTCCTAATTGACCTCTGGGGAGCTTTTGGTGTGTGTGTGTGGGTGTGTGTGTGCATTGGAGGGTGCCTTACACAATCAAATGGCAAGTATAAACAAACTGACAATTTACTTTGGTGTAGAGTGACACTTGTAAAACGTGGGGACACTTGCTTAAATGACCTTGAATGTGCCACCAGAGAATAGTGCCTCTCTCTTGACTGGGCCCCTCAGAAACCTCATCCTGCACTCTGAGAGGGCCCAAAAATCTTTTACATTGAGACAACAGTCTAAATTCAAAGCTGCTATAGTTTTGGGGATATAAAAGTTAGCTATTTTATAATATTTTCTAATTTTGAGCCAATTAAATTTCAGTTTAAATCAGAGACTTATAAACACGTGAGTAATTGTGGGAGTGTGTACATGTGTAAATCATTCATCACCCAAAATCTGTTGCTTGCATTATGATGCCAGTGTACTGAATTGAGCTTTATAGAAAACTATTGGTTTGTTTTTTATATGTTCCGTTCTTCAAATCTTTCATGCCATCACAAGAAGGAGATTCTTTTATCCTCAATGGTGTTTCTAACGCGTGGCCAATCACATTATTAATGTCCATGGCTGCAGTCAAAAGGCTGATATATGTGACCTGGTCTCTCATCCATCCCCACCTGAGCCATCTCCATCTTTTCCCAGTCATTCTTTTAACCCCTTCTCTTGTACCAATGGGCCTAGCCACCAAAGACCTAATGATGTCCTTGACAAGCGATCCATCAGTTGGCAATTACAACATCTGTCGCCATGACAAAGCTGCATGCAAAGATGGCTCCTACACCCTCTTTTGGTGCAACTCTTCCTCCCCTGTGATTATGTCTGGGTCTGGGGGGGAGATGCAGAGTTGGTGGGGTCATGTGGGTGGAAGGGGGTTAGTCACTTTGTGCAGTAAAAAGGGGCCGCCCCACAACACAGACAGACATGTTGACAGCAAACACAAACATAGCAAAACAAATGGTTCACGCCTACCTCTTTAGATTTCCATTCAAATGCACTCCACAACTCTGTGAAAGTGCTCTATCTTCTATAGAGGGAAGAACCTACCAGCTGCCATCGTCTCTCCTCACTATAAAGAGGACCTTTCACTTGGGGACAATGAGAGGGCTTTTTTTTTTTTTCTTGGCTCAGAGTTTCTGCCGCACCGTGTTTAATTTCAATAGCCATAGATCAATGCAGAACAACACTCCAGAAGTGATAGGGCTCATCTGAATAAGCCAACAAGACTTTTGTAAACATCAGCAAACATACATTCAAACAGTGATTCAGCAATAAGTCATTGTAACATACATCATTTAACCAGCAGGCATCTCTTTCTGAACACCTACACACTTTAAAGAAAGCTCCATAATGTGTGAAGGTGTGTTTTGGCGAGAATAAATGCTGTTTCAGGTGGATACATTTGCAGATGATGCCTTTCATGCTGTCTTTTCTGTAGCTCAGTGGGAGGAAGGTGTGGGACTTTGCCTTGCTTTTCTTTCACCCCTTTAGTGGAGCACCGGATAGATGGCATGACATCACGGGCCAAGCCGGCAGCACAATGCAAAGGTCATGCGGCCCATTGATCTAGGGGGCCCCTGATAGAAACCCCCTGTATTATAGGTCCACGCATGCGGGGTCTTACACACACTGAGCCATAGAAAAAGACCACAAATGGAGCCTTGTTGTCTCCCCATTCAGGGACTGCAATCAGCGGATTTACACTTTGATGTGGAGCTGAGGAATAAAGCCTTTTCGAGCACTGACCTTTATCGACTGGCGGATTAAAATCCATAGCTCTCCCTCTCTCTCACTCTCCCAACTACATATCTAAGTTACAGTCCAGTTAGCTTGCCACTGAAGCCAAGCATTTCTAAAGCCAGAGTGCTTTTCTCTCCCCTTTATTCTCTTTTTTGCTCTCATCCTGACTTTTGTGCCTGGCTGCTAACATGGAACAAGATTTTTCTTTCTGTCAGGAAATGACTGGTTGAGGATTGTTGGCTGTTTGACTGGTTTTATTCACAGACCAAAGAACAAACAAAAGAAATAACAATCATAACCACCACCTACTGTCTCATTTATTGTTAGTGCTGTTTCAGTGATGATGCTATACTACTAACACAATGATTTTCACAAATCTGCTGTTTTGTACAGAAACATTTTACCATTTTTTCCCTTCCGGCTCAGGGTATCTGTTGATATGAGTACATATAAAATCTATATACCTCACTGTGTTGCTTATGTAAGGTAACATGACATAAAACAGTTGGCTATGTCTGATGGCAGAAACATTTTTTGTAAACACTCACACGCAGAGAAATTATTTTTCATGTGATTACATCAAGTCCACTTTATAAGGTCGGTATCATCACTTAGTGCATCATTATTATTTTCATTTATAGAAGACAAAGAGACATTTTTACATACTGTAGTCACTCACACAAATCCAGCTCCTTTTCACATAACATGTCTTATAAATGGACAGTTAGGCAATAAGTCTTAAGGCGTATTACTGTATGTATATTGTATAATGTATGCAACTGTGTGGACCAGTTTCTATCACGCTGACTGTGGACCAAACACAAACACACAACTTTCACTGTATGCTTTTTAACACCTTGCTCCCCCCCTATTGTTTTTAAAAACATCCCTGATGCCCACTTGGACAGTCCTCTATCTGTCGTTCTCCCAGAGGTGCCAGCTGGAACCAAATTAACAGAAACAGAATCTATCACTTCTCAGCCCACTATCAGGCCAACTGGTTTTGATAGCCCCATTCTGTTTTGTCAGAAGCATGCCAAAGCCTGCTGTAATCCACTAAAGAACACTTAAAAACCAAGTAATGTCACAGTAGACCAGCGGTCTGTATGCTGTGACGCACTTTTAAACTCTTGCAGCCATACCCACTTAATTTAGCTAGTGCTTTAGGAAGGCCCACCTGAGAATTGTGAGACTGCCTGCAGAGAGTCAACCATCAGCATTAGAGAGCATTACCACCATGCAACAAAAAAAACACTCAGGCTATTTCCCACTAGAAAATACTAGCCTACAAGCCTTTCCCAGAGCTCTTCTAAGTGCAATGAGAATTCAAGTCTCTGTTTACTGCCAGTGTTAAAGGCCCACAACACCAGTTTGATTGCTGATACACATGTTGTATTCAAGCAATTACTGTTCTGTTACTGTGAGCCTTTGTTAGAGAGTCATTAGCTAAACAATCATGGTTTAACTACTCTAACTGTGAGTTTAAAAGGTTTAGAGTCGCATAGATCATGAAATCCCTTGTTTTCATCCTTACAACGTGAAAGGTTTCAGAGCTAAAACAATTACATCACACCACAACAAGGCCGTGAGTGTTCAACAATGACAAGAGAATTGTGCCTTCAGGCAGAAAACACTTTACACACCGGAGATGGAGAATGAAGAGAGGGGAGGGGCATTTTCTGGTTGATGAGCATAAGGTACATGGGCCATTCAGACAAATGGGGAGAAACAACAAGGTACACTGAGAGAAAGCTGCAACAAAAAAACAGTTATATGAAATATTAATAAGATGTATTTACTGACAAGCTACTACAACCAGCTGCTCTCTTCAGGGATATATTGTAGAGTTTGTGCTTGACTGATAGTCATCGGATGCAGAGGTACATGTGCATGACCTGCACACAGACACAGAAACACACTCATACATTCACTTGTGAAATTATGACTGTCCAGGAGCAAGGATAACCCCTCTCAAACCTCTTGTGGACACTGAGAGCAATATACTGTATGTGTGTATTCTGAGAATACCAGAGACATGACAAAAAATGTGTATGAGTAGAGATCCAATCATTACAGTACAAATTTTTCTCTTGCTTTGAGTCAAAACACCCACATAATTTAACCACTATCGCTGCTTCTTCAGCTAAAAAGATAGAGGAAATTATGTAAGCCTAAAACTCTTGCATGCGCTAACACACACTTCCTTCTGTGTCTTAACCCTCTCCTCGCTATCTCCTTTGGCCTTGCTCCCAAAATCTTGCTCTGTCCCAGAAATTCCAAACTTTGCTTACCTAATTTTTGCAGCATATTTCTTTGCCACAGGAGGTGGTTATGACAAATTAGAAGTCTACAAATGTTCTGATGGTGTAAAGGCTCCAGCTGTCACCAGGGAGATGGTGATCAGGTTTCCAAGCTGCATGGTCTCTTGGCGCCACAAAGAGTTCCATATGGTCATCCAAATGCTGCACCTAAATCTGCTCCCAATCTCCACCCTGGAGCTGAGCACTTCTACTGAATTAGTCACAAGGCTTCTGAGCATGTGAGGTACAAGACAACAAAAATCAAAAATTGGGGGAAATGTCATTCAGTAGTGTATGAAAAAACGCATATATGCATCATTTAGCATATCATTCACATTTCTTGCAGCCTGCATGCAACAAATTAAGTCCAGTGTATTGATCTGAAAGTGGTGAACAGTAATAAAATATTTGTTGTTTCTACTTCATCTAGTTTATCATAGTTTGGGACTTTTATAACAGATAATAAACAACTAAGTGTTCTTAATAATAGGTTACGGTATCACTTTATGATATTTATACTCTTGCAGTACATAGAAAATAACTGAAAATCACTCTAATAAATCCACCTTTCTTCTTGTTACGATAACAAAAACTAATAAGACAAAAAAAAACAAAAAAACAACACACGTCAACTTGTGTTATATTCTGTACCAAACCTGTCAACCTGCAACAGAACATCTCCCCCATAACATCATGCTCCTTTCATGGCTGGGGGTGAAGAGCAAGGAATTGGTGATCTATAATTAACCAGTGCATCGGTGTTGATGTCATTGACACAGCATGGAGGTAGAAGGTGGCAGTGCCAAGGCACCTGTTGTTGTGGAGTGTGGCATCTGATATCATTACCTACCCAGCCGGAGCGCCAATGTCCCCGCTGGGTCACGAACTGTCCAAGCTACTGACCACGCTCACCTTACACGCACGCACACATAGTTTATATACACACATACACATCATCTACTGTCATCATGCCCTCCTTTACATAACTAACTCTGACAGCCCTAACACCTAGAGGGCAGAAGATCCACAGAGAGTTTCAATTACTGTTAATGATATTTTGATGGCAGCTGGTTAACTTATGCAACCATCAGTATATAGCTGTATAAATATTTGATGGTGAAATCTTTTAACTCTACAGTATCTGGAAATGTGGGTTCAAGCCCAAAGGGCTTAAAGGAAAAGTCTAATATTTTTGGGAATGTTTGCAATAAGATTATATTAGTACAAAGAAAGGAATCACAATGAACAGCTAAACACCTTTAAACTAATCAATGGGTTAATAAGAAAAGGACTTATTTATTCACTTTTATACTGTGTTTAAGCACATAACCAAATACATCGTTCTGTGATGAAACTGTTTAGTTAATAATGTTACTGTTTTGTCCTAGCTTGAGTTTTTTGGCCCAACTGACTTTTTTTTAATAATGTTGGGACATTTCTGCTATGTTCACATTACAGGCCTTAGTGGTCAATTCAGACTTTTTTGAGAGATCCGATTCAGCTGATGGTTCACATTCATGCCTTTAAGTGTCCAACAAATCTGACACTTACATGTCTCTCCATTCACGCATGTCCTCTGTGTTTACAGTGTTTTTTGCAGACTATGAGGTGCCATCACTGACTGGTGACATTTAATATGCGCTTGTGCACAGAGGTGAGATGCAAAAGATGCAAAACATAAATTCACAATCTGATCATTCTGATAGTGGATGCATTGTAAGAGTTTAGATATGAGTCAGACCTAGAACTACATATGAAAGTGACTGATTTCAAAAATATCTGATTTAATTCTTTAACACCTCCATTAAAAAAAACACATTTGAGTCACTTGGGCTACTTCAGCATGTAGTGTTAACATAGCCTTTCACAACCAACCAAAACTTTTGTCAAAACTAAAATAAAAAACAACTTGTAATAAACTAAACTAGCTTCTAGTCTCTGTGGTAGCTGGGCTAACACTTCCTGGGCCTGTATGCACATAAATCAAAACTATATTGATTTTCTCACCTGACTGTGGGTTTGATAGCAAACTGGAGCATTTCCCAAAATGTTGAACTCTTTCTCAAACAAAACCCTCCTAGGCAGCCATGATATATTGAGAAGATATAGGGTTTTTTGGCAAGAGATTATTCAGCTAATGGGATCTGGTTGCTGTAGATTTCAGGACAGAAAACACTAGCGAGAGCACGCCTGCTGCACACAGACATATGAAAAATGAATAGAACATTTACAATGAGACAATGTGACCGTTTCGGGTAATTGCCATTTATTAGTGTAGCAGCTTTCCCAAGCGGATCAGGATGTCTAAGTCCTGGGCACTGACAGGGATTTCACAGCCCAAACTGATTTTCAGGCTGGCAGGGTTCAAACACACACATTTACACACACACAATCACACAGAGATACATACATACATACAGTGCATGTTGGTGTTACTATAGCTGTGAGGACACTAGTTCACACAATGCATTCTCTAGCCACCTAACCTTAGGTTTAATCATCACAACTAATCTTAAACATGAAACAGTTTTAACCCTCAAACAGCCCTCCAATGGAGTGAGGAGTGGCCAAAATGTCCTCACAAACATGATTTTGAAATAACTATAGAAAGACATAACACAAACACAAAACATGCAAGAACCTACAAGCATCATGACATAAATAGGGTGGTAATTTGTAAATTTATATATATATATATATATATATATACACACACATATATGTATATATGCACATATAAATTTACAAATTACCACCCTATTTATGTCATGATGCTTGTAGGTTCTTGCATATATATATATATATATATATATATTATATATATATAACTGTTTCCAATATATTTACTTATTACAGGATCTCTAGCATTGACAGTTATTTTTAATATTTTGTTGCTCCAGATTTAAGTCAAGTGTTCCTAAAGACATGAAAGTAGAAACGTGTAGAAAGTAGAAACAGTAACTTCTTAATGACTTCACATCTCTGCTTTTTAATTAATGTTATTGTAGATGCATGCCTCAATAAATTAACAAACATATTTACAAAAGACTTTGATGTTACACATATTTTTAATTTTAATATACCCCAACCCCTGGGCAAGAAAATCCCATATTGTAATGGGTTTTATTTTTTTCTATGAATTCGTTGCTCCCCAGATATGCAATAAAGACACAGCAGTGCTCTACATTATTGGTTCACTTTCATAACAACCCAGAGTGTCTTTGTTCATTGCAATTGGTGGAGAAGGAATCACACACACTTATTTAAAAAATCATTTCACCAATTAGTGAAGTTGGAGCTTTTCTTTCTTCTTTAATAAGTCCTGGGAGATCTGATTTGTAATAAGATCAGCATTGCGTTCACCATGGAGGCGGCTTATTGCTAATCTAAAATCATTTGCTATGGTACTGAACATTCAGGAGGTATATCACATGTTATCAGTATGTACAGAGACAGAGTCTTGCAGGTATGTGTATGTGCATGTGGGCAAGAAAATGATAGAGAGAGGTACACTTTGCTGTGCTAGCCTTCTATGTTTAATCAGTAATGAAAGTTTTACCATAATGACTACAGGAAGGGCATTGGTTTTCTGTCAGGATTCTTTCTATGTGAACAAAAACTTCATGTCTGTCAAACACTTTATTTGAGCTGTAGTTGTTGTGAAATACTGTGAATGTCAATTTTTTGCATCAGATAAACACTGAAGATAAAAATCTTAAAAAATATTTACATGTAGGCACCAACTCTACTCCCTTGGCCATTATCTTGTGCAGTGCATTTCTGCAGTGTATTTCTTCAGGTAGCTGGTTGTCTTTTCATCAATGTCCCCCACAGTTAAAGCCTGATGTCCTCTGGTACTGTGTGTCATTGGCTGACAAGGTTGAGGGATTTGAGTGAATTTTCCTTTAATAATGGAAATATCCCAAGCCCCTGAGACAAACAGGAGACTGGCAGGAAATATCTTAATCTACATTGACCCTTTCTAGGCACAATCTCATCGCCTTAGTGAGAAGGACATGTGCACATGCATACCTGCACACATCCACACGCACAGTAGAGTACATCTGGATTGTGTTGCAGTGACCACAGGCCCCTGAGTGTGCACGCTCAGTGGCAGTGCACGGGTGAGAGCCAGGGTCCAGTGCACCATGGTGGGGGCTCTCCATCACTCTGCGTCCTGGCTTGACAGGCCCTGGCTCTGGGGTCCATCAAGATCTTGCTGAGTGCACTCAAACTGTGCAGTGCTGAGGAAGGGATTCTGTATCTGTCTAATGGATTACTCACCCACATCACCTGTCGAAGTGGATTCTGTTGACCGACAGACATACATTGCATGGAGATGTGTACTCATGCACTTTTATGCACGCCTGTGCCAAGAAACTATTAAAAAAAGATTAGAATGTTGCATTAGACTTAACTAGTCCTTTTTTAACAATTCAGCATTATTAAGCATCATTATCACATTTTCTTTGTAAAGCCTTTGAAAACAACCATTGTAAGATAGAAAAGAGAACAGAACCCAGGCAATCTGACTTTCTTCGTTCTCCATAGCTTGTAAAGTCATTTTCTTTTCTTACTAAAAAGGTCACATTTATGCCTCCGTCATTTACTCTTACTTAATTTGGACAGAGAGAGATGCTGGTGTCATGCTGCTGGACACCTGCGGACCCAAGTCAGGGCCATGGCCCTAATCAGCCTAATACGTATGTGTCACATCCAGTGACCCACTGGCTTTGTTCATATTAAAGGTCACTTGGTGAGAGATACCCTGTCCCCCCAGGTCCTCCTTAATGGGGAGCCACAGTAGCTTTTATAGCCAGGTCAACACTACTGAATTGGACGCTACGGCATGTATGTAAACTGCTTCACGGACATCTTAGTTGCTTTTAACTAGCTCTCTCAGTACAATGCAATAAAATTCAGCAGCACAGCAAAATACATCTTTTAAAATGACCATACATTTGAATCAACTCTCAAAATGACCAAAATCTGAACATTATTACTTTCATGAAAGATAATTTATTGCAGGACTGTTATATTAGACAACATTTGTTTTATATAGGTGAATGTAAAAAAAGGCTGTTGAAAGTGTTGGCAGTAGAGAAATAAAGCATATTCTAGTGTTGTTTGCAGAACAGGTTATTATGTACAAAACCACAATAGAGGAATAAGAGGAAACAAGTGGAGAGACTTAGAAAAAGTATATGCAACAAAGGTACTGTGAAAAAAACAAAAACAGGGTAGTGGCAATTACAGTATTGGATACACTGACATTTTACAGATAACCTGATTAACCAAGAAAATAATCTGCAGATTCATCTTTAAAGTGTATTAAGCCCTATTAGTTTAAGGTTGAGATCCTTTTTCCCTCAGACATATACTGTACATTATTTTCAGAAAAAGGTGAAATGCTATTCCCAGTAAATAATGGCTATATAGATCAGCTATTGATCCGGTGTTGAAGGGGACCTTAGGGGCATGTTCAGAAGGGCTCTTGTTGCTTGTCAGTGATCCCTTTATGGCCCAGGTCTGCTGCTATGAATCAAGGTTAAACTAGTCCTCTAATAGCAAATCAATGATAGTCAATGTGATTATAATTCATCCGAGTAAACCATTAGTCAAAACTTAAATAGTCTCTCTAGTCTGTCTACAGTCCTCCAGTTAGGGAGGATAAGGCTGCACATTCTTTGCAAGGGTTATGGTTGAGGCAGGTTGTTTTCTAAGTCTGCAGTTCTTCCTCTGTGTCATGCTATTGTAAAATGGCAAGGTCTTCCATTAGTTTAACTGAGGAGGGTGCTGAGATTTTAGAGAACAATGTAGAAGTTATATTGAGATAACCTTTACGCGAGAGTAGATATTTCACCTGCATTAAGATTACCCTGAAAGTAGCCTACTTGTTATTTAGCTCTAAGCCTCCTCTATCAATATGCTTCTATCTATTTGAAAGCAGCATCATTCAAAAGTGTACTATGCAACTAAATGGGGCACAGGGACATATCTATCAAACTATAACCTTTGCAGTACTGATATTTATGATAAAGACCATTAGGCATTTGTGAGTTGCTTGCGCAAGGGCTTTAAGGCTAACAACAATGGTGAAGTGAGCCACTATCCAGGGTTTTACATGGATGTCTGTATCATCTGTCTGCGATGCAGCACAGTCTCTGATGGAAATGTCATAACCTGGCAAATTTCTGAAGTTCTGGCACAAGTCTCATTTCTAAAACCACTGTTATGAGAAAGTATAAAGGAAACAAGACATTGCTTTGTCTTTATCCCTCTCTTCTTTCTCTTACTTTCTTTCTCTCCCTTTCTTTTAAGAAGTCATATCTTTGATGTCAGTCCCTCAGCTTCACTCATCAAAGTCTGCACACTAACTGGACAGCTCTGTACTCACCTTGCTGTCTTGCCGTCAGACAATCTATACCGCAAGTGGCTAACTACAGAAAAGAGAGAGAAAGGAGGAGGCACATATGCCCAAGTTTGAGTGCTTTGATTTCAGAAAGCACTGCAGTGACACCAGTGTATAGGCCAAAGAATAAGCTGAACTGAGTTTCTATTTCCTGTGTAAATCTAATTTATTCTGTGCTATGTATATTGTATCATGTTTAATTCTACATCAGATCAGTTGAATAGCTGTATATTAATTTAAAAATGTATGTATATTCATTGTAATGTAATTCAAACAACACATCATTAGGTACAACTAGAACTCATTGTCTTAAATTGCACATGCAATAGCTTACATGCAAAAGTGAAGACTGGAAACCAAATCAAATTCAAAACTGTTCTATCAATTGCATCAACACAGCAGTGGGAAGCCCATATCTTGTATTTGCATATTCATATGATTACTCTTCCAAAGGACAAATACATTCACATGAATGCCATAGTCCTTTGATTCCACATGATAAAAGGCTATCTCATTTCATTCTTGCACCTTTTTAGTCCAAACCTAGACACTCTGATTTGGTAAAATGTAATTCTAATTTATCATTTTTGTGCCTGAGGCAAAACTCTCTCAAGCCTGGGGCTGTTTGAAAAGCAGTTGGACACAAAAACAGACCCTGGGAACTTTGCCCATGCAGTCAATCAGTCAGACACCCCAGAGTGCTCAGACCCGAACAGCTTGTTTTTTGTCTACGGATATCAAACAACTTCTCCTCTCCGTTAGATAATAAAAAACATGTAAATAGGAGTGAGTTGTTTCTGTCTTTTTTTTAACTCAAGATAGTTGGTGGATACGCAGCGTCTCTGTGGTCAGGGGCTAGGCAGCAGAGCGGACATCAAAGGCCGGCAGAGGTCTGTGACGGTGAATGCAGCTGGTGTCTGAGTCTCTGTGCTGGACAGAGCTACAGGCAGGGCCTCAGCTGCCCCACAATAAAGACACACAGGGGAAGGCAGTGCCTTCAAAGACTAGACAAATACACACTTAGCCAAAAACACACACTCATGGACACTCAGGCAAACAAGCACAAACACAACACCAACAACAATGCCCTCAGAAAATTATTTGCTTAACCAAAATATCATGCATTTCCTGCAGACAAATCATGAAGTCATGTTGAGTTTTCCATTTTCCTTCATCTTTCTGTCTTTTTTCTAAATTCTCCTAAAGAGGGTCTGTCTGCCTCTTTGGAAAGAACTGTATATAATGTTTGTTTTTTGTTTTTTTTGCATCTGTGCATTTTTTATATACATCAAAGTAGTTGGAGAGTGAGAGCTTAAAATGTGGGCTGTCTAGGGACCACTGGGGCCCCAGGGAGATTCAAGGGGGTCACCAGAAAAATAGGGAGTAATTGATTTAATTTGCTGGAAATTATTCATTAGAGAATGTTTTGACAAATATGTATTTTGTAGTGTATTTCCACTGTCTTCTTGTTATAATAGAGTAAATCTGTGGAAGTTAAGCATTAATATAGTGGAATTGCTTTTTCATCTAGAGGGAAACAAGGAAAGAAAGACAAAGAAGTCCTGATGGCATGCTGTGGACAGCTTCAAGTCTGATGTGGTCCTGACTCACAGTGGGAAGGCTGTTGACAGCTTTTCCCTCGTGTCCACTCAGGATAGTATCTCAAGGGTTCTCAAAGAATGAATTGAATAAATATATTAAAAAGGACAGTTTATATTGTAATAATGTAATGTTAATTTAAAGTAAACAGATATTTTCTCTTAATTATTAATTCCTCTTTTCACATCCCCTCATAGTCATTTCTGAAAACATGATCTCAGAGGACAGTTCTCCACTTGGCTGTGCATTCTCAGTTCCAGTTTGAGCCTATAGAGGGCATGGCAAAACAGCAATTTGGTCAAGCTCAGTGGGGAGTCCAGAGACATACAATATCCCCTCAGGAGAAAAGCACAAGGCGACTTTCATCTGTCTGTAAAGGGGAGAAATGGTTTTGTTATAGAGGAACACTAATATTCCAATACAGAGCATATGAAAGTAGGAGCTGTGCTGATTAACTCAGATTTTACAACATAACTATTTCTCAGTGACTTTGGAAACGACGTTTGATTTAAACCGAAGAATATTACCTGCAGTCACAAAAGCCTTTCTTATGCAGTAGTCTTGCATGAAAGGATATCTGCATAACTTTATTAGCGGTGTAAGATTATTAAACTGACCATTGAAAATGCATTTAGTCAAAATACTGTCTCTTTACTTTCACTTGGAGGGAATTTAAACAAATCACTCATTAGAATAACGTCCTCTTCTCTCTCTAAACGAGTTAGAGTTCCTGAATAAAACATGACTTATCTATTGCAATCACGTTAGTTGAGCCATTATTCATTTAACCATTTATTTATTACTCCATTCATCTACATAAATATTTAACTATGTCTTGGCATCTTTATGGACTGCTTGCTCTGCTGCTCAATTACAAGGAGCAGTGTCCTACCATGGCCATATGCCTTCTATCTTTCGACACTATATCTCCACAATTTATGGATGCCAACTGAAAGCAATATCATTCTGTTGGGTTTTATGTATATCTATACAAGTATTAATCTGGGTCTAATGACTGGCAACAATATGTTCCAGCCTGTGTGCCCAATAGGACACTCTTGTATACATGTAATATGGCATAAAATAAATTATGTGTTCATTTTTTGTTATTGTATAGATTAAATGGGTGCCCATATGGGGTCCTCATGAGCAGCCACATATAACATGAAGGAATCTGGACTCCCAAGTAGCTTGACTTGAATAGATGTGTGGTTTATTACTCACACACCATATATTCACACTATATATTATAAGTGTTTACAAGTTATCACATTTTCTCCTGCAACAAAAGCGCCGGCTCGTTTGGCAAGGTGAGCATGGAAGCATGCAGAAGCAAGGGGAAGCAAGAAACCGTAAACACCCACCATGGGTCCTTCTTCAAAGTGATGAACAGCAACAAAAGCAGCACTGGTTGTCTGCTGAGAGACAAAAAGAGCATTTGACCACCTGGGTGCACATCACTTTCTCATGCCGTTTGGAAGCACAACTATCAGGAGATGTTCCCTTAACATTATATGTGGCTCACTCAACCCAGTCCCAAAGTCACATACAGCTTCCTCTGTTCACTAGGAGCTTGATCTGTCATGTCTGCTTCTACTACAAGAAAAATCTCTCCACACTGTGGTGTGACCTCAGAGCTCTGTGATACTTTCACATGTTACTTTACCTGCTAGGGCACCACAACCACAGCTGCTATTTTATCAACCGAGCTCCCTATTTTTGCTTGGAAATTAAGGGGAGAAGCCACAGATTCTCGATTCTCAGCCACAATCTCTGACCCTAAATTTAGGATCAGAATCTCAAAAAAAAAAATGTTCTTCAGATTTCCTTCTGTCCCAACCTCATGCTCCCTAAAAAGAATAAACTCTAGAAGCCATTTAGAGTTCATGATGCTGAGTTAAATTGTGATTCTGAATTAGCAAAATATTGACTCTACAGGCAGGGCCAGTGATCTCCTTTGTGCACACAGTGAGTTCTTAAACTAAAAATATTTGATCCTATTTTTGTTTTTCAATCAATTCACTAGCAACCACAGGATGTATTCAAATGTTCTTAAAGTCCTCTTTCTGATAATAGTCAAAAAGTATAATGTGCTAAAGAATATAATCTTAGGTCAATTCCTCTATCTGCACATTCACATGGATTTGCAGTATGCCAGAGCTGCTTATAGGGAAGAAAAGGTTTGAATTCAGAATTGACATTGCCACTACTATTTATAAACATAACTTTCTCTGTCTGGTGAAGTTAGTGACCAGCGGTGTCCTGCTGGCTCAGCTTGGCCTGCGAAGTCAGCCTGGCGCATGGGTGACATGTCTGGCATGCCACTGCTGACTCTTTTTGAAACCACAGAGTGTTTGTGGCTGGCAGGCCATGTTTCCTGTGTCTCCATCCCCTGAAACAGCCATCACTCTGTGAGGATGTTTTCAATCCCCCGGCCCCACACCCCTTGCTGCTCAGAGAGAAGGTCAAGTTTGGCCCATCAGTCACCGACCAAAGGGCGGGTCCTAGCAGCTGGTGGCAATCAACAGCCGTTAAGATGTTCAGTAGTCTCTGCCCTATCACATGTCTGACCTATGAAGTTATGAAGTTACCTTTCATATGATAAACCGACCAGTAATCATAAAAATAAAGTTTAGATTAGGTACTGTAGCTGCAGTGCAATGCAAAGTTGTACCTCCTTAAAATAGGATATAAGAGATTGAATAATAAAACTATTCTACTACTATAACTGTTTATAATGTGATTGCAGGTTTGATCTGCTAATGCATTTAATCTACATAAATACAGTACCTAAAGAATTACAATAAACTTTAAGAATATTTGATATAAAGTAACTAAACAATCACTCTTACATGTAGACTCGTATGAATACTCAGACATTTGACCTCACATAAAAAATGCTTCACACATGGGTCATTTGTTTGTGCATTGACACATTCAGCTGATACGTCATGAGTTCAAAGAAGGAAACCCATGAGGCAGTCATTTGTGTGTTTACCCAAATTTAGGTCAGTGTTTTCAGGTGCATACGTACCTTTACATGCCCTTCTTTCATCACTCATAGACACACACACACCCCATTTACATCCAAACCCATACCTAGATTGACGCACTCTTTCCCTGGTGTTGTTTTAGCAGGAGAGAGCAGCAATGGTCTGGAACAGGCCTGTTTTTTAGTGCAGGTCAAAATTTGGCCAGGCCGAAAGGCGTCAGCCATCCGATCCCTCCCGAGGTGCCTCTGGTCTGAGCTTGTTTGAACCTCCACCTGCTGAGAGAACTTCACTTTAGATACATTATTCAGGCCTCTGAACACTGTGGAGGGGAGGTGGGACATTATGTTAAAGTCAACACTGCTGGATCAGTCCACTCATTGTACTGAGCTTTGAGGGTGACCTCCATATTTGGACCGTGTAGAGTGAAGAAGTGCAGTAGCTTGTGTAGTCGCACACATGTACGGAGAAGAATGGGATAAGCTTTTCTTGTTTTTAAATTGACACATTTTGGTCCATGTTTGAACTGTCTTTCTTTAACTGTAATGAGTCAGTGGGGTACTAAGCAATCAGCAGAATGCACTGAAAGATATGACAATTATATACTGTGAGTCACTGTGACAACCAGGTTGTTCCAATGAATTGGAACTAACATATAATTAAAAGTATATTAAAGTATGTAAAAGTAACCTAAACTACATTGTACAATTTATAAGTCCCATTTGAGTCCTAAAATATGGAAATAAATTAACATTGTTGCACTTCTGGTTCCCTTGTCCTCATGTCATTGAGTTTGTTTAAGGGGTTTTTGGTTAGATATCTGAAACAAGGTCTGTGGTTAACACAAGGTTAAGAGACTAACATGTTTTATTCTGGAACATATAACACATCAGTAAATACCCCACTTGTGAATTTCTAAGCTTTTATGTCTTTAAAAAGGCAATTGCTAACAAGAGGACAGAACAGCTGTACAAACCTATTACAAAATTATGTTTGTCACAGAGCTTATTTTCTGCAATAATCCAAAAGACACTTAAAAAATCCTATTGGCTGTTTGTTGGGGGATCCAGGGTGATGCTAACCTCTGGATTGGCCCATGTATGGCCATTTCTAGCCATGTTGCAAATTCAGTGTGCAGGACTGCTTTGCGGCAATATTTTATTCACTTCATTTTCAGCCACTCATCTATTCAAGTACCCTTGATTTGGATCTTTAGTTCACTGTTTTATCAAAAAAAAAACACAGTTCCATCTGGCTATTTTATCTATGTAGTTTTGCTGCTATATGTATATATCAGTAAAAAAATGCCAAATTACAAATGCCTTGAAAATATTTTGCCACCCACATATAATAATACACATAGGAAGAGGTGTGTGTCTTTTGCTCTATGATTCAGTTCATTTGTCTTTGAATCAGTCAAAGCTGATATTTCAGGGGCAAACATTCAACAACTAGTGTAATAAAACCAATAAAATGTGATGAGTATTACAATATCTTAGTCTTAACACTGATTTATGCCTGTGAATCATTTGTCTTTTTTCAATATAAAATATATATTTTTTTACCTTCACAAAACTCATGGAGCAGAGTGCACTGTCTACTGTATATATGAAAATATTACTCCTTATTGTATGTTCAGGCTTTCTGTGTTGTTTTCTGCCTGTACACTCTCCTTGTCGGAAGAGGCAGGATGAGAAGTCATCCATCTCCAGCTAACAGCCACCAGTCTGGCCTCATGCTGGAGCCCCAGAGAGAGGAAACGATCGCTCACAGCACAGGAGCACATTCCCCCTCCACACAGGGGGGACAAGGCCATTTAACCCATCAAGGCCCAGTCTACTTTTCTTTGCTATCATGTGCAACTGTGTGCGTATGTGTGTCTGTAACAGTGTACGTGCATGCACAGTCATTAGTATCATGTCCCAGTCTCTTCTGTTTGTGTTGGTGGGCTCCTCACTATACTGCACATGCAGTAGTTAAATAGCGATCCTGGGGTCAGACCACATATACAGTAGCACAGTACATCCTTCACATTTTTCCACCTCTACCCCCTATCCCTCTATCTCTACTTGATCCCCCATATATAACTCCTAGAGCACCCAACCCCTGTCGCTCTGTCCTTCTGGCATGACAATAACATTCTTCGACACACAGAGACTTGCAGTATAACCAGCCTGAGGAATTGACACTCCAAGTGTTTCTCCACACTTTTTCTAATGGCATTGTGAGCCCCCTGCCACTGCTTGGATGGAAGGTGTTTAGCACCTCACTGTTTTTACTTTGACAGAAGGGGACAGTAGAACTCCCCTGGCTATATAGGCCTAGGCCAGTTCCACTGTTATCATTTCCACTGTGGGCATGCTTCCTCCCATTGAATCACAGGTATTTATTTGGGTGGCAGTTTATCTTGGCTAGCAGTGTTAGCTCTGTAAGACCTGGATTGTTTGAGGTTTCAGACAGGTATAAATTCTTTGGAGAAGGAAAATTTAGGTGACACCAAGGTGAAAAGCTCAATCTGTTTATGGACAAATACCTTAAACAGACAAATATGTGGTAGGGAGATAATGGTTGACCATGCACCATTACAGAAATAGAACTGAAGAATGAGACGACAATGAAGAGAACATTGGAAATGTGAGAGGTCTTGCGTGATGAATACATATGTATCGAAGCCATTGGGTGAGAATGACAAGAACTGAACGGGTAGTTAGGTCAAGAAATGAAAGAAAATGGAGTCAATAAAGGTTAGGCAGAATGACTTTTAAACAATAAAATTGACGACCCTTGTCTGTAGAGGTAAAGTGCGGATGTTGTGAACCATGACCAAAAAGCTATTGGTGACTAACGTCAACCAAGTGCATTATCTCTGACCCCTGTGGCTGGAAATCGAAAAAGAGTGAAGGGAGGAAGAAAATATGAATTACAGTCAAACGTCTGGTGGTATGACAATGGAAGAAAAAGAAATGAGTCCTTACACATTCAGAGTCAATTCTCTAAATGATCGCGAGTACCAAGTATCCTCAGGAATTCACAGAGAAAGTGCAACAACAGTTTTTTTTTTATGAGCTGTGCTTTCCATGACAGAATGGCATTCTGGGCAAAAATAGACTGCAAAGGTCATAATTATTTGCGGTCATGCTCCCTCACATGCTCATTTAACAGATGGAGACAACCTGAGTCAACATTTTTCAATTAAAAAAGAAAACACAAACAAACAGAAGGCAAGAGAAAACACATACTCACGCGCGCACACAAAGACGTACACACAAGCTGGAAAACACGGAAATGACCTTGAGGAACTGATACCTCATTAAAAGTGATGCTCCAAGCCTGCAAACAGGCTAATTAGACAAATCCTGCTCACACTTAGCAGTAGTACACGTGGTGGGGGGTGCAAAAGATAACATCATGTTTGTTTGTTTGTTAAATGTTGTAAGAAAACCTGTTTTGGACAGATCTTAGTGCAAATAAATGAAGTCAATTAGGTCTAACAGGAGGGCAAGCTGATACAGAGATACATTGAATTAACACACTAACACATGCACACAACATATGGATGCAATAAGTTTAGGATATGGTTGGAAGATCTCCTAAGTTACTGAAGTAACAGCAATTACAACTCCATATGAGGCAAGTATTAAAATTAAATTATTATTATTATGTATTTTTGCATGACATTTCATACACAAAGTGTTCATAGTTTAAAAGGTTTTGATTAAATACCTCATAGTAAAAGAAACATGAGACAGGTTTAAATCAGTAAAACATATTTTCTCATTAATGTTGTAAATGACACACAGCAAACATTTTGTGTTATCTGAATTCACAGATAGTTATTGGAACCTAAAACTTGTGGAGTAAAATAGGGACTACATATCTTAAAGAGGAACTCTTCTGATTTGCACATCAAAGTATGCGTAGCCTGCAGGTCTTGGGGAGTACTACTGCCTGTGTGTATAAAGTTGCAGAAAGCCTTTTGCGACTCCAGAATGAGCTGCATAAAATCAATAAATTGCCTCAAGTGATGTTCCTAGAGTCGGTGTCAGCTGGGGCTGAAGACTTTAAGTTTCAAACTGTGCAGAGTTAAAAAGAAGTGAGCTCACCACACCTCTTGTAGCCTGATCCTCACCTCCATTTGAGACTAGCAGCTAGAAGCTACATTATTGTTACTGGCATAACATAACATGCATGACAGTAACATCATAAGTCATCCCCTGTGCGTGATGATAAGGCACTTGATAAGCATACAGCTGTTTAATAACACTCACAACAACGGATAGGCTATTGTCTATTTCAGAAAAATGTCCAGAAAAGCAAACAATCTGTTTTGTTAGCAAAAATCACAACTGTGTGCTGCCAGTTTTTATCAGCTGTCGTTAGCTAGCTTATTAAGAGCTTAAGCTTATTTTCTGCAGAATTAAACACAGCAGATTTAATATTGATAAAATACATGATAAAATATAAACCATTTGATCTTCAGTTTCCTTTTTCAGTATATTTTGTTATGCATAGGCTCCCATCTGATCTTGTGATTTTTCCCAAAGTAATAGGATTCAGAAAACAAATACATCATTTACTGATGATGCTAGACTAAAGACAAACTCAGGGGTTTTTAGTGAAGAAGTCATATTTTATTTGTTGGTTATGAGCTAACATTTGAATGTGGGAGACTGCCCTCCTGTAAAATATGACTTTGTAGGTTGTTTGTTGGAATGTGGACAGTACCGTCTCAGTTTTATTTGTGCAGCCGTGATAGTTAATGTGCGACACATGACAGCTGCGAAGGAATGTAGTGGAATTTTTCAACTTTGGCATCTCAGCCTGAACAAATAAAGGTTATAAATCATGTTTGATTATTATATTTTCATAATTCTCTCTTAGCAAATGTGCATCAAAGATTACAAGTGTGATACATTTAAGATATCTTGGTCAGCCTTGGTGAACTGTATGTTTGATCCACTGAGAAAAGGGCATTGCATTTACTTTGTGGAGATCTTTAAAAATTCTTAAAAAGCCTTAAATGTGTTTTAAAGTCTGCAGATGACACACATTGATAACAACACATTGTTCCTGTATCTTCAACATAAGTTGAACAGATAGATCATGCATCAGAAGTATAACAAGCCTCATCTACAGCCGTCATGTAACTTCTGTCAAATCAGAAAAAATGAAGGCTTTATGGACAGTGTTAACCCAAATGTAATGCATTCATAGATGTACACAAGTAAGTGAACAATATAATGTTGATGTTACAAAACAACTCATCATTATAAGTTCTAAAATTGTTCTGAGTGTTAAAACTAGACCATTTAAACTAATTTAATAATAAAGGACAAATTTAATTAATTCTTTCAAAGATTTTAAGCCATGCATAGTTTCGGTTTTATGTCACCAGGTTATCAGACCCCTCTCAGTGTTTTGTTGCAAACCAGTATTAGCAATAACAATATTTTCTGATTGACAGCAGCATCCTCGTAAACATCATCTCAAGCTGACAGCCCCAGAGAACTTAGCCAGAATGTGACAGCCATCACAGACCCACATACACACATGAAAAGGCTTTGTGTTGAGAAGCCCCTCTACTGAGACACAAGAGGACATGTTGTTCCCAGTTAGAAACAGACATTCAGAGACAGGAAGAGAGAGAGAGAGAGAGTGTATCCTAGGACAAGGAGTGCTGATTTAGACATGGCCAACCCAAACACAGATGCCCCAGTCCTTCCTTCCTGTGGGTAACAGAAGGAGACACAATGTGCTCAAGAAGCCGGAGCTGACAAAGGGATTAATCCGACGACAACAAATGCTGCAATCTCTGGCATAAATTGTAGCAGAAAAATACATATCATATGGTTGCAACAGCACTGACACAGACAAACATGTACGGCGAGCCAGAAACGTGGAAAAAAATAAATATTGCAGAAAAAAAATGCCATTTTGAAAAGAAATAACTTACACGTATTTTAGTTCCTACATTAACTTTCACAAAACCTATTCCTTTAGCTCTGGGTATTAATCTGTAGCAGCAGTTTTTTTATTGACATATAGTATCTCCCACTGATAATCTGTAAATCTCACTACTATCTCATGCTTTCTTGCTATTGTTGGTTCTCACATTTTTCTTTCTATCTCTTCCTGTGTCTCTTTTTCCCTCACACCCTGTCTGAATGTTGTTTGGGGGTTGATATGAACCTGTGAACATCTGCCTGCGTACAGTGGGAGGAACAGATGAGAGAGACTGAGATGAGGCTGAGTTCATGTGAACCACCCATGGTGCCGGACTGTTAAAGCCATCAGTAAATCTACCATCTCACTGCTATCAAAGGTTCACTCTCTGCTTCTGAGTCCATTTGTGTGTGTGTGTGTGTGTGTGTGTGTGTGCGTGTGTCCATGTTTGTATGTGCATGTCCTCGTCTGTCTGTATGTGTGTGTTTTGTTCTCAAATAACATAATCCCATAAGAGGGTGGGAGAGACATTTTTTCTGAGGATGAAGGGAGAAAAGAGAGGAAAAAATGATGGCAGTGAAAAGAGAAAAGGCGATGAAGGGGGGGGGCATAGTAGAGCAGGAGAAAAGCATTAGTAGTTCCAGCCAGCTGCCAAATGATGCCCTTGATTGCCTCTCTTCTTGTGCAGAAACAGAAGGTGTGAGGGGTGATTAGGCCTGGGCCCGATCCCTGATGAACAGATGTTAATAACAAAGCCCATGTTCATTGTGGTTAATAGCCAAGCGCGCCAGGGCTGGCTGCTGAGGCTAGGGGAAAATCTGCCTCCATAGCTCTTCTCCTCTCCTCTCCCTTCATGGGAGAGAGATAGGCTCCTTCTACTAATGTTTTGGCTGTACACTAACGTAATGAGCATGGTATTTGCAAGAAAAGGTAATGATAATCAGTCACGGGGGCAGAAAAAACACAGCAAATGATGGTGCGTCGCATTCAGGAGATAGAGGAGCTCAGGGTTTGTGCTGTTAACTTTTAGTTGATGATAGCCTTTTGATGATATCAGAGATAAAGGGATGTTAATAAAGCTGGGCTGCATGGCTGAAATCACTGTTGCCTCGTTTTTGATCCTATTAGGCTATTGTCATCTGGTGATAATGACAAATGTAATGCACAGAGAAATTGTCATAATTCAATTTCATCAAAGCCAAAATCATTCAGTCCTAAACAATACAGAGCAATACTCTACATCTAAAGCTAAATCATCCAGTGCTAACAAGATAAAAATAACACTTTCTATACATGACAGGGGCTAGGGGGTCAAGCCAGAAAGGGTTAACGATGTGGAGAAATACATCATCCTGCCATCCTTGTTTATGGAAGACCCAAGTTACAAACAGCTCCCACTTCCTCCCTTCAAAAGATTACACAGTTAACTTATAAAACATTCAAATGCAATGAATTATTGAAGTGAAGCAGATGTTGTAAATTGAATACTTTTGCTCCGTTTCAATTGTTGAGGAAAAACGTGCTATTTTTCGTAAGTATGTATGCGCTGACACCAATTCTCCTTCCTCTCTGTGTACACAGCGTGGAGGGAGACTCATCTCACACTCAAATATCTCCGTGGGGAATGAGAAAATGGCAGAGATGCATGCCGAGGCCACTCCTTTTATCCGGGCCATGGAAAGAGAAACATTGGCACCACTGTCAGGGAAAATGTGACATTTTCTGCACTGTGATACCTCACATCTTCAAATTGATGCCTTGTCTGAAATAGACAGAAGGAGGTGTAATGAATGTGCTTTGGTGACACAAAGACATGCCACCAGGACATTGTGGGATCTCAGCTCTTGAGCATTCTGACTGGTTTGCTTTTTAAAGCACAGACGACCAGCTGTTTATATTATTCAAATTTTGAGGGATTGGAGAAAATGTGCACCCAATTACTGTAGCAGGGGATACTAGTTTGGGCGAGAACATCCATTCTAAAACCACTCTTTATGCTATTTTAGTCAATCGGACTACAAGGAAAGTATTTTTCATGACACCGCTTGAACATCTCTTTTTATATGGCTAAAATTTGGACAAAAGATTAAAATTATTGTCATTTGCCGCATATCAACTAAGTCATTTGTTCTTTGTGTGAAATCTTTCACTGGTTGGGGACCATGTTACTGTACATGTGGCATACAGACTGACTCATGGTAGGTCATGGGAGTGCCAAGCTGACAATCAAGGAGCTAGCTGTCACTCACAGCCCCATCACCAGCCGCGCAGCGTTGAATCTTGTGACGACCACATGACTACGATGGCACATTTCTGTTGTTTTTTGACAGGTGTGTATCAGCTTGATGGGCTGACATCACAGAAAATCTTTCGTCAAGACCCAGATACTCTCTGCAGTCATTCTCATTGTGATACATGAAGGCAGACACACATTTTGTTATGGGTTTGAGTGCAACCATGGAAACCACTCACTTCAGAAAGTCATCTAAGTATTTAGTCCATCTGCATGTGTGTCACACATTTCACAGGCCAGGCAGATTAACTCGTGAACCCCTTCATTGACAATGTGCCAAACATGCTAATTTTCAATTTATTTAAAAATCTATGTTGTTAAACATTATTAATTGACCTGTATGTATGTGCATTGCAACATATATTGTAAAAACTGACACTGTTTAAGCCAGTTTGGTCAAGTCTATACTCATTATTTCCATCCAAATTTAGAGCAAATATTAACCAAATTTCAAGAGAATTGGCAGACGTATATGCTATATGCTACCATAAGACAAATAGTAAGACCTGATTTGTCAACATAGTTGCTGGGGGTAATTTTCCTGTCAGGTCACATTAAATCATTAACGAAGAAATCCTTAAAAGTCCTCAGACCAAAACAGTGAATTATCAGTTATCAATTATATAAAATATATTTTTTTTCATGTATTAATAAGAGGAACAATATAATCTCCACACTGTGTCAATATCTATAAAATTTTACATTTCTTGTGTAAGTAAAACTTACACATCCACATAGTGGTTGCATGTTTCATACACATCTTTATTAATTCACCAAGTCCATTGTACTTTGCCACACCCTGTTTTTACTGAAATTGAAATGTTTCCACCACAGCCATATTTTGCAATATGTCAAGATATTTTTTTGAATTTCCACTCCAGGTTTATTTGCAAATTGAAAATGCACATAAAAAGCTGGTTGATGGAAACACACCAACTGCTACCACTTGAAGTGTCAAAAACTGGACATTTAAACTATTAATCATTTTTTTATCAAACTATTTTAACCACATATCTACTACCTTTACCTAAGAATTTCAACATTTATACATTACTTTGTACTGATTGTGAATAACTCAGTTTAATCAGTGTTTGTAAGCAAAAATTGTTTATAATCTGTGGTGATGTACATCTTATACCATTCTATTGTTTATTAAGGTAAGAAAGAACCTATGTGACTGTGTAGCTGTAAGGGACAGTAATGCATGTTCACATTGTACCAGCTGAAAAATCCCGTCGTGGGGAAAATAAATTTGGATGCTGAAGTTCAGTGATATCCCTTTAAAAAGAAAAAAATTATATAGATGACAGCCCTGGTTGTTTCTTTAAATTGAAAGGAGACAATGCTAGTTAAGAGTTATATTCCCAGCGGTATGCTTCCTCTCACAGGCGTCAAGCACCGCTGTTTAATGTACACTCATGCCCCATCTACCTTCTCTTCCATTATTCCACTCTCCAAACCTCCGTCTCATGCTCTCCCCAGGCCCCATGCTGTCCTTCTCTATTTATTGAATACATCTTTTACTCTGCAACATTTTTCCACCTGAGCTGGCAGTTGCAACTTTTATGGGGGTTGTGCACACAGGGCTGTAGAGAGAAGAGGACCCTCGTATTCTCGTTGCACGCATCATGCTCCAGCGAACAAGGGCCATCTAGGCTAAAATGAACAAACAGGGAAGATGACTTAGACTTTACCTTTCTGTTGTTCTTTTGTTTATATTATTTAAGAAGGAGTGATAGCAGCACTTGGTGTTGCCCCCACTTCACTTCATGAAAAAAATAAGTCAATAGAAGGCCACCAGCTGAGAGTAGGCAGAATAGGGATTTGAAAGGGTAAGTAAACAGCAACCTGATCAACAAAACAATCTATTATTCAATGCCATTTTTGGCAGGATCATTTTTTACATGGCCCCAATTTATCAGGTAAGCCAAGCAAACAAGACACATAAACAAGCTTTTGTGGTTAAAAAAAAAAATCATTGAGGCACTTTTGATTGTGTCATGTCACTCGTAACCATCATCAGAAACCCCCAAATAGAACTGCCCTTCAGGAGTGTTTTAACTGATTCCAATATAGCAACAAGAAGATAATAGTAGCACTTATCTTCTGTGCACGCGTGGTTTGTAGCATCACAATTTTCATCATACCTCACCCTCTCATGTGTGTCTGTATGTTGTATGCGTTTATATTTTTTCAAATGCAACATGTAAATTCTGTCATATGCAATTTTCCAAATATGACGTAACAAAACAGTGTTGATGTGAAATTCACTCCATTAGTGTAATGCCTGGCTTTGTATTCATGGCAAAGGCAAGGCTTTCCAGCAGAATTACACTAGCTTTGTGTAAATAATCAAGGGCTGACCTGTGGGGTTAAACCCCGTAATTGAAGTGATACTTCAAAGAGATGACTACCACCTTCTCTAGGCGGCAAAACACTGCATGGAGCAAGCGAGGCAGACAAGGGGGGCCAGTTCACACACATAGACACTCACCCACACATGGGGCAGGAGAAGGAGGTAATGGGGTGCCCAGATTGGATGACACTATGGGAGTGCCTATTTTGCCATACAAGTGCTTTCTCTGTCTCTCTTTCTCTCCACTCTCTGGAAAACAGATGACTAAAATACCAAATTGCATTCCAGACACATATGAGTAAGTGAAATGAACATTGTGATGCCTTTGCTATATTTTGTCATGTTCAATGTGTGCAGCCAAAGTCATGCAATGAATTGAAAGTACTTGAAAAAGGGAAAAGTTTTAAAGGAGCACTTTGGGCAATATGCTTCAACTAACATGAACTTTTGTTTATTATATTATTTCATGCACATGTGAGTGTGATAAAGGTCCTATAAATTTACTATTTTGCTTATATTTTTTCTCCTATAGTATTCACACCATATATTATTATTCATGACTATCTCTTTCCACTGACAAATAGGGTCACATAGGTCATTATGGTATTTCTAGTCTTCATTTTTGCTATGAATGGAATATCGGTCATGTTGAGATTCAGAATTATCTATAAAAATACATTATATAAACAGCAATTCACATTTCTGTTACCCCATTTGATCTGAATAAATAAAAATCCCAATGTCCCTGAGAACATATCAGTGAGTGATAAATTTCCATCTTCCTGCTTCGGCAGCATCAAAACCCAGCACACTGTCACAACAGACTAAATCTCCAATGTTATACACTGAGCCAATGTATGACTCCAGCTCTTTCCCTCATTGTCAACAATGTCAAAACCCTAATGATCCCTAATATGAAATGGCTCCAGAAAAATCTAACAAATCTAGAACAGTGAGCATGTTCTTAAGTTTTCCTGTTTCCTGTTTTGACAGAATAAAAACTCCTGATTTGGAAAGAAACAAAAACCCCAGTGGCTCAGAAGAATCTAACAAAATGCACAGTGTAAAACTTGTTTTTGCAAATATTCAAACTTTTGCTTTAAACCTACTGAAAATATATGTCCAGTTTAAATTTAAACATAGTGAGAGTTTGCAAATCTGCCTCTTTGATGTGAAGCTCCTCTCAACCTGAAAAAATGTTTAGTGTAAAACATCCTGAACAATGAGATAGTTTGCAAATTCTCCTTTTCCTGTTTTGACAGCATCAAAAACCCCTCTGACCTCCAGCCTTCCCCACAGTGAGAAGAACCACATGCATCCACAATGCTGAGCTATTTGCACTAAACTAGCCTTGCTCTACCACAGCACACTGTCACTGAACTGCCAGCACCCCACGCCAGCAAGCTCAAAGACATTTGCCCCACTGCAATTCAATTAGAGGCTGTAAACAAGTGACAAAGGCATAGACAGACAGATGGGCAGCCACGACTGAAAATTAATCAGTAGGGTGGTGGTGGGTAAGGAACAGTGCTGTCTGTCAGGGCTGCGAGAAGTGACTGGCACTGCTGTAATCACTCATTTACAGTAGTGATCACCATAGTGCATTGTGGGTGACAGTTGCCCACATTGCAGAAGTGTACAAGCCACTATCATCTTCATCCTAGTCGCCAACCCCCCATCCCCCACCCTCTGCTTCACACACACCTCCAGCAAAGAGTAGCAACCAGCAGAGAGAGGCAGATTGATCCCTGGATTCTATGTAGCTACGGGCCTCCTTCCCTCATTAATGCTGCTGATTCCACCAGATGGGAAACAAAATATTAATTTTATTCAGCCCTAGGCATAGGCTCTCTGTTAAGGTGTTCTCTAAATCACCAGGGTTTCATCAGGATGCTCTGATATTGCAGCCAGGCTGTAAAATTGCGGGGCCGGTGGGTGGGACTTAGGTTCAAATTGTCATAAAAGTAATTAATTGTATGGCAAGAATGATTAATTTATCAGAAATGGAGAAGCTGACATGACTAGCCAGGATGCCTAGCCATGCCTTCAAAGTGGCAGTACATGCTCGTTTGAATTATGCAAATTAATTGACTCTTTCAATGTGGCATAAAATGCTAGTGCAACTACATTGCATGGTACATTAGTCTGTTCATCCAATAAAACTGCATTCTTTACAAGTGAATCCTTGACTCAGAGGGCTCTGGGATACAATTCATTTTCGGCACAGATGTGAGAGTCTGGCAGCATTTGGCAGAAGGTTTCAGGCGGAAAGTGAGAGGGGTGGATGGAAGGGACAGGGGGGCTGGAGAGACATGTACAGTTCTGATGTACAGTATGTGTATGATTAGTTGGTGTTTGTCTACTGACCCCGCTGAGAACTGCACTGGCATGAGACCCTGCACATTTGCAGTCTAATCTTTGTAGCTTCAGTGCACTCTGCTTTCAGTTTCCCCCCGTCACCTCTTTTGTTTCAGAATGAGATGACAACTTAGTTTCTTGGTCACATCTAAAGAACCACGGATCATTGATTTCATTGCAGTGTTGCAGCACTGCCCTCCCACCCGCAGAGCCATAGTGGAAATTGGCAATGACAAGGCATGTGCTCAAATGCACAATACACATGCATGCACACACATAAACAAACAAAGGCCTAATTATAAGCACCGCTTTGCCACAGTCAAACTCCAGTGAAGGATGATGATTTCCTAAAAGGCACAAAATTACAGACAAATAGACAATATGAATATTTTCATTTAAAAATTAAGCATACACCATGTGAAAATGTGTCACATACAAAATAATCACCATCAGAAACAATGGTTCAAATCATAAGATTAAATCAAGAACAGCGTTGCAGCTATTTATTTTCATCTTTACTGTATTTCGTCCCAGCATAGTCAAATATTTTCCTTCACCTGTACAGAATTCCGATATTATGACTGGCATTTGGTTTGAAATCTATATCAGTGCCTTTAAATCCTTGAATTGTGTAGCAGCTCACCACAGGATAAATAGGATAAATATCTTGCTTTATGCCTTCTTATGAAATCAAATGACACTCACTGCCATTCACATAGCACTGAGGAGATGCCACCTAATGAAAGCCCAACATACCACTCTTCCACCTCCCACTCCCCCCTCCAAAGCCACCTCCTCACCCCTCCAGCCACTCTTCCCACCCCCACTTTGATATACATGTGTCAAGGCAATGTGACAAATAGCACATATTAATTAGGCACTAGGCCGGGCGAGATTGCTGTTATTAACGGTGGAAAGGGGTAAGGTTGGATTTAATTGCCTGTGACATCAAAGTCAAGTGACTGGTATTTCAAGCATCATTTAAAATGTTTGATATTGAGGCCATTGTACTCACATAAAGAACATCTAAAAATATAAAGGAGACTGATGGGGAGGAAAATACCTACATGCTTTTGCTGCAGCTATCTGGAAGCTAATAACATCTCTCTGCTGATAAATTGACTAGATCCTGATGGAAAGTATATTCTGGTTGCCCCTCACTCCCTCTCTCTGATTTGCCATCTTCTCTCACGTTCTTCATTCGCTTTTTATATCACTTGTACGCTCAGGAAAAATAAAATCATTTCAACATCAAGTACAGACGTGGAGAGAGTAATTTTGCTTGGTTGGTTTGGAAAGCAAATGTAATGGTGTTTTTATTACAGAGTGCATCTGCTAAAAAATAAATGAGAAAAGACAAATGGATAAAGCTATTGTTCTTGTGTTATTACTCTGTGATAGTGTGTGAATGCTAAATAATAGGCGATTTTGTACAAGATCTGAAGATGAAAGCAAGACTGAGCTTGAACAAAAAAAGGATTGAAAATGTGTTTAGTGTACTACTTGAGAGGCATTACATGTAGAACAAATGCCACAGCATTTATAGTGTTGTATAAATAAACTGAAATGTTTATTAGGTCAGAAACATAGATTTAACTGTTACCTAAATTCTTCATGTCAAAAAAGACTGTTAGAATCGGCTGTGTGTCCTGTCGACTGATTATTTGGAGGTCTTATCAGATTGTAGACAGTGCTTTTAGCTGTTAACTGTTGCCATGGTAATGCCATTCTCCTGTTGGGCGTTCTGCTAACCCTGAAATTAGTGCCGAGGTGTGGCGCCACCCCAAACTGCGCTCTAGTCCTTTCCTGAGCCTGCCCTGATTTGCTGTCCAAACCCTGTTGAAAAGATAAGCTCCTGATGCTCCGCTGGAAGCAGTTGCCAGCTAGACACCCTCACACTCCAAGCAGGGCAGGTGAAAGTGATAAACAGCAGATATTCTAGTCAGAACCATAACCATCACCCACTACAGTCCCTTAAAGGTTTTAGAGCTTTTCTTGGATATGGGACAGTTCTAGATGCTTCTAACATCTGCATGTCACAGCCATTTCACTTTTACCATCAGACATGGGTTGTCTGAAACAAGCCCCAGTGGGGTTCCTACAGCAGTCCATTCAGACCACTGCTGTCACGCTCTTGTCTACATTAATCTGAGGCCCTGCTAGTGGAGGACTTATAAAAGCTCAGCACTGGTCATTACAGGACATGGTGGCCATGTTTAAAGCTTCACTTCCTCTTTATCTCGTCCCACTCTGGTCTCTCATTTAGCAAGGTGCAGCAACTTTTCATGGTGATGACTTCATCCTTCTTCATTTTAATGGCCTGTTAATGCTCATCGTCAGTACCTCAGCTCTGCATGGAAATAACCAAACCCGGTAGATAGTGTGCCATTTCCCGGCACTTGTGCACGCAATAAGACACACCAGGTGCGCTCAGTCACAAATTAGCCGATCAACAGGGAGGCAAAACTGGCATCCTGATGATCCCAAGCACCAGCATGGCACATCGTTTAGAAAATGGCCTATTATTTTTGTGCAAGCATTAAAAATAATTTACTGTCCTTAAACTCTTTGATTTCCCTGAAGACATGACAAAATGTACAAGGACTTGATACAGGGTTTACTGCATTGCAAAAAAAACTAAAGAAAACATTGGAGAGGAAACTTAAAAACTTAAAACGAGTAAAAACAGTGCATACACTTGTATTTAGATAATATGCAATAAAATATCAATAATTCAATTCAAATTCATTAGTGTCTATTACAAAAGGGATTATATATTTGTCCTGCTTTCTCACCATTTTTACAACATTTTTCTAATTATTGCTTCCTTCACCTGCTCTTAGCTACATTTCACACACAGTATTCTCAACACATATAGTCAAAGTAAATCTATATGGTACTATATAGCATACAGGAACAATTTGCACATGAGTACAATAGTTTAACAAAAGTCCAACACACACACATTGTGGATTTTCTAATAGAAATAAGCATTATCAAATATATAGAAAATTCAGTAGGTTTGAATCCTGATGATTTGATCCAAAAGATTAATTGTATAACATAATGATAACAAGACAAAGAAAGAGGTAGAGGTGTACAGTAAGAGAGTCTAGTTAGCCACGGTGTGCTCAGGGGCCACTTGGAAAGGTGAAAAAGGGGAAATACATATTGATAATAGGGGGCACTATGGTCCCTTATCAAGACAGGCCACAGACTGAAATTATAATGAGTGGAATTAACACCCCCTACTACTGCTGTTTCTAACCTTTCAGACCCCCTACCCACCCCTCAACACACACGCACACACACTTGTTCTCCATAAGCTCCTCTACTCTAGGATCTGTCCTGCACGAAGGACAAGAAGCCAAGTGCCAGCGAGTAACATACTGACGTTAATTAACAACATCTGACACAGATGCCACGCTTGTACTCGCTCCAGAGGTGGTCCAGCACATTATTTCGTTTTTGGTTATTTCCTTTCATTTTTTTCCACCCCTTATTCTCTCCTTGTTTGATTCACTTCTTAATCTCCTTGACATGCTGTCCTCTCGTTGCGTGAGGGATGCGAGGTCTGAACTGGCTTTGAATGCAATTAACTTTCCACTTGTCAGGCACTTTTGTTTAATTCTGAATAATCGTTTGCTTGTAATAAGGAAGCTATGAAATCATAGAAGAGATACATGTGGTGATATTCATTGACATTCACACCTTGCTTTGCTCTAATCTATTTGCTCTTTCTCATACCCCAAATATTGTGACACCAGACACAACACTGAGGCCCCCATATTGTGGCCCGTTGCTCTGTGCACCACCCAGAAGCATACATTCACAATGAAGAGCCATTTCACAACATAGCTCAGGAGGCAAAAGTCAAACTTTCAATCAAAGGTAGTGAAAGAAAAGGCCGTCAGACATTTGGTAATTAGTCGGAGCTTCTACTGTGCTGGAGTTACACCATGCCAACACAAAGAGTGCAAGTGACACATATGCTCAGTCCCGTATCTGCACCACTAATCAGCCGACCTCAAACTAAAATAGATGTGTGACTTGCCAAGTTGTCTGCAGACGTGTTGATAAGTGGCACATATGTCAAACCATTATTTGTGATGCAGCTCAGAGAGAAAGAACACGCCAAGTGCTGCAGCCGTATACTGTACAAGAACAAAGAGCAGAGGTGAGGATGTGTAATAATCCCTTGCTGTCTTGAGGGACCATTCACCCATCAGGGGCCCTGCATGCATTCCTGAAGAAGGTCTGAGGAGATGTGGCATTTTCTAAACTGGCCAGACACTATCTGCCTCCTCTGCTGTTTCTCTTTGGTTGCAAGAATGACCCAGACTCCCTCCTGACCTGCCTCTGCTAATGACTGTCGTACATCATGTCTTAAGTGCTGCAGCCCTCGTCAGCTGATGTCGCTGGCCTGTCCAGCATTCATTTCCATCTGACCCACCGTGTCCTGGACCGGGGCCACGGCAGGGAAATTAAAAATGCATCGTGTGATTCATCTTCTGAATGACTCCCAGCACATAAGAGACCTGACCACTAGGGATAAGTCATCACATCCTGTCTGTCCAGATGTCAGGCAGTGATGCTAAGACTTAGTCATGATTTGTTCAACAAACAAAAAATGAATTATTGTCAAACTAGTTGTGAGTGAAAAAGGCCTGCAACTGAGATATGATTATTTCTGAAATGGTGTAGATCTAATAATCAGCCTTCAAGATACCATGCAGGAACAGCTTTGAATTTTACTCATCGGTGATCAATAATATCACATTTGCTGACATGTTGACAGTTTTAATTTCTCCTGAGCTGGAGGATAAAACACCTGTCAATATTACCAGAAAGTCCACAACCCAGGAGCTGAAGGGGTGGGGCTGCTCAAACGTTATGCTGCCGCCACCTGCTGGTAAGCAGCTTTTGAAGCCTTCCCCGCCCCCCCCCCGTTTTCTGCCATTCAAAGTCACCAACCCCCCAAAGTAGCCAACAGTAAAAATCACTCCTGCCTCAGCTTCACTCCAGCCTTTTTTTTTTTTTACAGACCCCAAAGCTGGATAAGTGTTTACTTTTTAGCCCGTAAAAATATTTCCTTTCACCTTTTAAAAACGTGTCTGGTGTGTCCACATAATTTGAGAAGAAATATGGGCCTGTGTAATTCTATCATGCATAAAGATGGATGTAAACTGGGTGGTGTTTCACATTTGAAGGTCAGTAGATGGACGTGTAGACGTCAGTGAGGGATATCCAATTTCAGGTTTTGCAACGTTAATTAGTGTATAATATTGTGTAGTATAAAAACCTTGTGGCTTACAATGAAGAAACACATGATAAATAGGTCATTGCATCTGCACAAAGGCCACGTGTTTTCCTTAAATCTTTTAAAGTCGCCACTCAAACACTTCTGAGGCAAATCTGCAGCGGGCCCGAATCCAGGAACAGACAAAGAGACTTCTCAGCCACTTATCTCAAAGCTGGCATAAGGTGCCTCCGCCACATTACTCTAAACACTGTCTTTTCAATCGAATAAAATAAATTCTAGCGCTCTCACTAATGGTCAAATCGAACATTGACCACAGGAGGTAAGTCTAACAAAATTAGTATGCAAAGATCTGCCCTCACGAGGCCTATAATTTCCTTGCAAATGATTTCTTATTTGAGGATGAAACGAAAAAAAAAGACAAGGCATTTTGAGCGTGCATGCGTGTGCAGCCTCCTAATAGAAGCTGCATTTAAATAACTTAACCCGTGACAGCAGGTGGGATTGGATGAAATAAGGTAAAAATGCAGAGTGGAAAGATCCGACACTCTGCATCTTTGATATTTACTTGATAGGCTTTGGCATGACGCCCCGAACAACAAGTGCCTCAGAGACCGTCAGCTGTAAGAAAGCCCTGCGTTTGCTCTTTAGCCTACATTATGTGCAGCGGGCAGGCTGGTTGCGACATGCTGTGACATCTTTTTCATGAGTTAACTTAATTAAACGTATATCCGCCTTTCATTGTTTTGCCCAGACAGAGCTTTAACTTTCAAATGAATATCCCTCACAGATTGCCGCGACTGCCTTTCAGCAAAAGTTTTTCACTCTCAAAGAAAAAACACTATAATAATAATAATAATAATAATAATAATAAACTTCCTTAGAGCACACTTGGCTGAGCTACACAGGCCTATAGCTAGACATCATGCAAGTGTGCATTTATTCAGACCACGAGTCTATGAATGTTAATTGCACCGTTTCCGAATCATAAATACTGACATAAATCACCGGACTATACAATATTATGTTCTACCTTTTATGTTCCCTACGTGGTCTAAAGGAGTACATCCCACATCACTATAAATCACATCCCTGCAGCGTCCAGGACTGTTGCAGGGACCGAGCAGTGCCCGCGCACGTTGCACAGCTTACACACCGTTTCATATTATTAATTTTAACACACATAAAATATAGAACAGCACTTCATATATTCATGATGTGCATTTGTGTAATCAATCATGATTTATAATGTATATCACATCATATTAAAGTCCAGCCTGGGTAATTAGAATTTCTGTGATAAGTCATTGAAATAAACTATGGCAGAGAGGTTCGTTAGAACTGTAATAAAACGTAAATAATTATCATTATTACTGGACTGTGCAATAAAACTCCCATTCAAAAAACATAATTTCAGATTTATTCTTGAATATTTAACGTTCAAACATTTGACAACTAGTCAAAATATTTAACAAGTGTTAAAACGTGACACTGACTCTGAAGGTAAAACATTTCATTGGGAATCTCCACCTTCTGTTCTGCAATTTTTTGCAAGTGTCTGACATCTTCACAATTTAAGACATATTAGCTAAAATTCAAAATGTTACTTCCCATTTAGTTCCCTGTATTTAATTTTTCAAACGATGTGCATTATTTGTAATTTAAGTAGAATTTCATTTATTTATTTTTTATTAATTTTGGGGTCATAATTTATTAATTCTTCATAAAACCAAATAGTTTCTCACATTAATAAGAGCAGAAAAGCAGAGAAAAGTGGCCTGTTGTCAGTTTATAAGACAAAACGTCTGTGGTTATATTGTAAGAAGCACTGTGCAATCCTGTCATTTCAAAGGAATCCTTTCTATTTTTGTAAATAATTAGCATGGACTTTTTATACATGCATCATTTAAGAGAAAAAAAACAGATATTAAAGAAGTCACCAAGACAATAATTTATTGCATTGTAACTTTTACATTTTGTAGCACAGAAATAAAATGATTAGCTTCAATTCAACCGAACTACATTAAACTTTTAGTTGTTTTCAGTCTCCTGCACACAACAGCAGTGAGTACAGAAGAGTGGGTGCTTTAGCCCTCAAGTGTACATGTCTCTCTATGTGTCTGTGTCATAACTGCCATCAGGGTTTCATATTTCCCTCTTCCCTCATCTGTCCCAGCATGGTAGCCTTAATATGCATGTCTCCGTACCGACACGCTCTGACTAAATGGCCACATTTGCACATCTTTTTTGCAGCCTATGTCCAATCCCCTCGCCCCGTTAATGTGAGTTAATTTCTTCCTCCAAAATAATACTTTGGCAAATCATTCTTACAAAGTGCTACATCATTTATTGTGAGGACTTCGGTGAACTTCTTTGAAAAATTAATGCCTTTAATTTTGGTTGATGGCAGCATCAGTGCAGCTCTGTAAATTGCACTTTAATGAGATTTTGCTACAGGGGATAATCTGCAACTGACAGAAAAAACATCTTGAAAACATCTGTAGACCTATGATTTTCCTCTGACGATTCTACCCCCTGTAAGTCTCAGAACTGAGGGATGGGTAGAAAAATGGTCACTTGATAAGTACAACTTTATGATCCAAACTGTTCAAAGTTAAACTATAAGAAGTAAACTTAAAGTGTGTATTAGAACTATTTTGAATGGCTAAATAGGACATGAAGCATAAGCAGGGAAGGATCTTCCTCTATAAAATGATTATTAAAATGGGTTTACAGGAACCTGAGGATGGTGAAATTAATATTTATTATCAACTTATGTCCATTATAACATGCTTGAGCAAGCATACCTGCCACATCTTTAAGTGAAAAACATCTGACATAGAAAGCACTGTCAAAACTAATTGACACAATCATAAAAAGAACAAACATTTACAGTCCGGTGTTGAGATCAAAAGCTTATCCAGACAGCCAACTTTTGCATTTGATGATTAAAAAAAACATGACACAAATTCAGTACAGATATTTTATATTTGATCATATAAAACACAGAGCTTCCATCTTTGCCACCAATCAAACTGAGCACATCTAAAGCCCTGTGGTGTAGATTGCCTTCCTTGGGGTGTCTGGACAAAGTCCCATGGCCCAGTAACTCTTCCAAGGAGACAGATTTGGACGCTGTCCAGCAAAGTGTAGACCAGATCATCTGCAGCCCAAGGTAAGCCAAAGTCCCCCAAATTAAAGCTGACACATTCAATCTCGTCAACATGGTATTTTTAATGTGTTTTCTCACACTGTCACCTTATCTCTTTACAGCACCATGAGACCATGTTAATCTCATCTCTTTAAAATGTTGTTTTTGTCTATTTCTCCAGATTTAAACTCACTTTTTTCCGTTCAGTATAGAGAGGAATGGCACTGAGAATCCACAAGGTCAACTGTGAATGTCTCATTACTGTTTTACAGATGTGTCCACAATTTCCACCTGGTCTATATTTTCTTCATTCTCTCTTTATTTTCTTATCTATGTTTTGTCTGCCTCTTGCTTGTACTTGCTGTCATGGAAACAATAGCTTGCCTGAGCTAATTACATAGCAGACAGCAACTACAAGATGGGATGTGGTGAGGAACGCTTGTTCTAATAATGACTGCAACACCCGATTGGCGATAACTGATGGAGTCCCACCTTGTCTGATTTGGTCCTGCTTTTTGAAATTCCTGACATTTATTGGCCCATCCTTATTCAATCTGTAAAGTGCTTAATGTTTTCCATGTGCAGCCCCACTGTCCTGCAGCGGAGGAAGACATGTTTCCAAATGTTTCATGGTGAGAGTCAGTCTTCTATGAAAGCAATCCCTTCATTCAGTTTACGTGTCTACTACTTATAACAAACAGCATTACACCTATTTGAGTACACACCCTAGATTTACAATTTGAGAAAATAAAAAATAGTGCCATTGGAGGATGTGGAGAGGTATTAGAACTGTATTAAACAAAAAAATCTGTGCCCATGGTTTCGTACTCTGAGTGGGGATTTAGAGCAACCATGCCTTTTACTTCTGTTTTCACAAAATTCTTTTTTCCCAGGAGTGACACAATTAAATCAGCTCCAGTGATTGGTGCAGTGGTCAGTGCCAAGTTGGGATCATGCTCCCAGCACGGTCCTGGGTCGTCTGCAGTTTGAGCAGACATCTCTTGTCTGCTTGGTGGCCGAGCTGCGCTGTCAGGATGGCAGCACCTGTCAGAGCTAGGCACATCATGCCAGCATCTCACTAGGAGCTCCTGAACCCAAAAAGAAATGACGCCCTTGTGCTGCATAAATGTGGCATGTCTCCTCACCACAGACACTTCAACCAAAATACACTGTGCTCAGCCACTGAGAGCTGTGTGGAAATACAGTACAGTATGTGTTTGTGTGTGATTTCATGCCCATGTTGTGCAAGCCGGTCTTAGTCTCTTGCTCTCCCTCTCTCTTTCTCTCCATCTCTCGCATGATTTCCCTGACTTAGGCTCCCCAGGGGTTTGTCATCTTGGTCATCAGCTCCACTCGCAGGTCAATTATAGCAGCAAGTGGTCGGCCAAACAATGCAGAAAAAAAATGTTATAGCCATGATCCACCACCGTGCTTGTATCACCGGCGCATGACAAGATCAGAGCAGAAAGCTGGCCATAAACAAGCCAATGAGAGGTGTGAGAGATTTTCTGAAGCACTTAAAATGGATGAGAATAATATGTTAAAAAATAGGAAAATCAGAACCCTACTGTATACTGTATATTTGCATCAAGCATGAGTCTGTGAATCTTTGAGTGAGGCAGGCTTTTTTCTAGCTGGTCTCCAGTAGGGGAAACATTCCTGCCGGGGCAAATTAACTAGAGAGCCTTAACGCAGACCCCAAAGACTAATGAAGAGGGCCAGAGGATATTTGCAGGGTCACACAAAGGAGGTGGTATAGATGCTGAATGAAAATTGGGCATTAAGCAGGATGCCACTGCAGGCCTTGCTTCCAGGGAACCATCACAGAAAGAGGCCATTTTTTATTTATTAAATTTCTTTCAAGAAATGAGATGATTATTCACAGAATATCTGCATGTTTAGTAGAGAAACTGTCATCATTTCTCTTACCCTGCAGACTCACAAAAAGAAAAATTAACATTTATTCAGGGCCACGGGACTTTTATTGGCTCCATATGCAGGCTGCAAACCCACAGGAAATTTCAATTTGAAGCCACTTAACTTTAGCACTATTGCAGTTGTCTCCAACAATGAGACATTTAAATTTTAAGTATCAAGGGTGAATCCCAGAATGCCAGTGTCAAACACTGTGTACCAGTCAAGTGCAGTGGCCACAAGGCATCACTTTAAACGCTGGCATCCACTGATATTTTATACTTATAGTTATAAAGGGATTCCAGCAGTTTTTCCCAATATGAGGTGAAATAAAGTAATAACACTGACCATATATTTTCTGCAAAGTCTCACAAGCTACTGTAATTCAAAAACCTGTGGTGTAATGAAGTTTATAATAATATTTAAATCCTATTCTTTTAATTTCTTTTTATCTGCATACAATCTACTAATACATAAAACCAAATGTATGTGCAGTTGTACACCCTTTGAGCTACAATATTCTTTGCAGTTTCACCATGAATATGCTGTGTAGTCATTTTCCAGTAGAGATATTATTAAGTTGTTCAGCAGATCTGTGTTTTTTTACGCAGCTAAAAAGAAGCTGCAATTACTGTATCTAACTATCTGTTTACTTGATGAATTCTGTTCCACTGTGTTGTTTGATAAATAAGAAAATAAGTCAAAGCTTGCACTATATATAGTAATTAAAGTGAAAAATTCTGTCACAGTGTAAATCCTTAATTGGACTCCCAGAGAGATATTGCAAATTTGTCTTTAATAATAGGTGATGACTAGGGACAGAAAAACAAAGCATGTTGAAATGTGGCTCTGGAAGTTCAATTAATCAAACATAGAAAACAACCAATTTAGCATAGCTCTTTCAGGGAATCACTGTGCTCAGGTAATGCACTTTTAATCATCTCACTTCAGCATCTCTGTAGAACGGTAAAATAGAGACACCTCTCACACACTCTGAGAGGATAATGTTTCTCTGGGTGTTGCAGAATGTTTCATTTTAATGGGACACAATTAATAAGAGTCTGTAAGAGATCTGCCGTTCTTGGACTACATTTGTGACATTTGTGCTATTTGTTAAGAAGCTAAAAAGCCAGCAGGTTGGTCGGCTAAAGACTGCAAATACCTCTGGTGAAATATGATCTTGGTGAATCCATAACCTGCTTGCTAAAACATGGTAGACAAGACTGTATTAGCAGTCAATCAAATTCTATGTATGAACTGACCTCACGTTCCACTGCTTTGACAAGTTCGAGCTGTGCACTTGGTGAAACAACTTCACATCAAAGATAAAAGTTTTCTGGTGTTTACTATTCTCTCATTAACAACGCTCCCAGCCATCTGTGAAGTGCCACAAACACACCTGCTTCATCGTGGGCTTGTAATGACTTTTCTCTATGTGCATGTGGGTCTTCAAATATCTCAAGGAGAGAGGGCTTTTATAGACCTGTCATTCCAGGATCATCAACTAGATGCACAGCACCTTGTATTCCACTTGCATAATTATGGATATTGTAAAGCATTCAAAATGATCAATTTAGCTGACTCTGTCGCCAGAGGAGTTATTAAGCCACTTTGTGTTGATTTCAATGTTCATAATGTGGTGTATCAAAGCACATCCAACTGTGTGAATTTGGAGCTCTGTTGCAGAACAAGGACTTGTACAGCTTGAGGCAGAAGATGTGAGTATGTTTGTTAGTAGAGTCATTTTAAGTGATATCCATTTCATTTGGATTGAGACCAGAATCAACTAAATAACATTACCATGGTGCCATCCAAAATTGTTACTGTGTTTAAATTCTTCTGTTCGTCACATAAACCCTTTATATGATGAGGAGAAATGACAAAATTAGAATGAGCTTGGAAATGTGATGTGGATTATCTGAAAAAAAGATTTTTGTTTATTATTAAAAGCCAATTGGAAACTTTACAACTTTACAACCTGCAGGCATTGTTACTGAATGACTCATTTTGAATAGGAACTTTTAATAACATTGCTGCCTTTGAAGTCTCAAACTTAAAACTAAAAGGCCTGATGAAACAAGAAGCAATGAACTACATCACGTGCTGAGATGAATGAACTCCAGCAAATGAACTTTGGCAAGACCCCTTTGGATCCTTTGAACTTGCTATAGGGTCTGTTTCTGGTCTGTTAGGGGATGGGGCAGTGTTGTGGTCACTCTGTGGTATGGTCATCAGGCTGTGGCCCCTGCACTCCTCTCTGCCAATGTATCTGTTTCCAAATGGGACTGATGCAGGCCTTAGACGTACCCTGCTGAGGTCCTCTGAAACCAGAGACCCTTGAAGTGGACGTCTGCCTGTGTCCAGTCTGCTCCCAGAAACCTTTTCAGATCCAAGGACTCCAAATGTGGTCTGCTGCAGGAAGACATTTTGGACACAGTCTGGTTGATTGGGTATCTCCCAGCCCCCGACACACCACCAGCTCTACCATGCTAACCACCAGCAGCTTCTTGCAGACCAGGGAGCAGACCACCCTGGGCTGGTCAGCAACCCCTGCTTACACCTGCCATAAAACTTAAAAGCTACAGTCTCATCCCCCAGCTTTGAAGTGTTCAAAGCATAGCTTAGTGACCTTTGATGCGACTTTGGCTGCAACACATGTTTTGCACCCATGTATAAACGCAGGCCTCTCAGTAGACAAGGCGGGATTGTTTACCTACATGTGCGAAACGTAAGGGCCAATGCATGGCAACCATGCACGGAGCCTCTATTCCCACATGTAAAGCTCCCTATGGTGGGAAAGAGACATAAGTCAAACCGGACAATGCTTTGAGCCAATACTTTCAGCTACCATGTGTGCAGCATTACTTAAAAGAACTTTCTCTGTGCTCTTGTACTGCCCACTAGGCCACAGTCCCTTTCAGATACCAGTGTTTAGACCCAGTGTTTTGTCTTTGACAATACACTGAACATCCTGAGGGGAAAATAAGCAAAATCAATTATTGACTGCAGAAGTATTAAATTCTCGTGCACTGAGAGTAGCCAACGAACCCCTGGTCAGATTAGTCAACGACATAGTCTTCCAAAAATCTCATAATGATGTTGTACCAAAAAATTTGAAATGGTACCCACACCCACTTTATGTACAGTATTGAGTTAAATGTACTGTACTGAAGTATTTTTATTATGTTCAGTTTTAAACTTAAATGTCACTTTTTTAGCTCATAAAATATATAATGTATTACTTTTGACTAAACTACCCAAGAGTGTGTAAAGTAGCAGGGGCACCTCCTGCATCAGACACAATATTAATAGTGCATGTAGAGTATATTAACAGGACATTTAAACATACATGAAACAATAGGATAAATATCTGAAAGAACCTGAAAGAATGCTGTCAAATGAGTTATTTTAATTTTAAAACTACCACTACATAAACAATTATGTTTGTTAGTTTATGCAAATGTTAAAGCAAGTCTTTTACTTGTGGTATTTTTACACTGTTGTAATGCCGACAGGGCGAGGCTGAATTCTTCTCCCACTCATCCTTTTCAGCAGCACAAAGCTAAAAATACATGTAAATTATCTAAACATGGATTTATACATAATACATAATACATAAATTGTGAGTTTATGAGTTATTGGTGTCTGCTGGCATCTTAAACTTACAGTTATAATCATGTTTACTGTGCACATGTCAAGGATCATATTTTACCCTTTGCATCTTCCACTCTCGCAGACAGCATTGCACCATTCACTGTACATTATAAATTGCTTGCTGTTTTACAAGGCATTAAATATTTGACAGAACAGTAAGCTCATAATTACACAAGACCATGGCTGTGTATAAATGTCAAACAAAACAGGTTGATATATAGCCGACCGTTGGGTTTACATGCTTCACATGCTACTGTCTGAATGACAGGGCTCAAGATGATGTAATTATAACACGAGAAGCATTATAAGTCTGAGCACCATCACAGTATGCGCACAGAGTTAAAATAGCATAGCTTGAGTCTGGAATAACCTGGTAGCAAAACAGTGGGTCCCCTGTATTTACACTATTTGTGCGAGACCTGCTGTGCTTAGTGTAAGTACACTAACAACGGCTCTCATTTACAGTTCAAATAGTGCATGTAGAGTAGGTTTATACACAATGAGGCAGCAAATGCTTTCTGATTTTCTTTCTTATTTCCTACTCAATCTCTCACCAATCAGAAAACTGATTGTGCTGATGTCAGTCCAGCCCCTGCTCAGTGGAGCCAGGGAAGCTGGCCTCTTGCTAACTATAGACTGAGAAATCCCGAGCGTGTTTCTTTTGGCCTGAGGGCGTCTGTGCGGCCCACACAAATGTTGATGAGGATGAAACAGCCCAACTGCATGGTGTCTGCACTGTGACCTATGGAATGTGCCTTCAAAGAGGATTCTCAGGGTGCGTGAATTTCTCAGAGGATTTTCAGTCCCAGTGGCATTATGTTAAACCAGCATTTATTCACATGGGCTTATTCTGCAATTTATAGTAGGCTCTGACATGGATAGTGCAATATGAAACATCATACCTGGTTGGTGTTGCATGGCTCCAAAGTCACTCTTGTCCCTTTACTGTTGGTTTGATCCATCCTGTCAGTTCATAGCCGTCGCCAAGGCCTAAAAAGCAGCACTCATTTAATTTTTTTTGTTTGCAAACTTCCATAAAGATGATGCACAGTGACCAAGACAGGAAACCAGAACATGAGTAACACACAAACCACATGGTTCCTCAGCCCAAAATGCCTGGACATAGGCAAGTATACATAAGACAGCAATGTCATAACACCAACATTAAAACAGTATGAGCCAGAAGCTGTCAAGTGTGGCTGTCAACACCTCTATTTCAGCAGACATGACATGCCCTTTAAACCTTAATGGGTATAAATCAAGAGGCCATTTTGAAACAACAGGGTCATATTCAATCCTTGCTGAAAATGTGTGTCCACATAAACCCAGCAACCCCTGCCAGCATGGGACTCCCCTGAGGACACGCAGGCCTCCCATTCCCATCTCTGCCAGGCAACACATTTAAAATCTAATTCATGTAATTGCATCCAATAATATCTTATTACTGTTTATTACAATTGTTAGTCTTTATGTTTTGAGGAACTGTTTTGTATAAAGAACTATGACTAATGAGGGGAATACATTTTTTGTATAAATAGGTCAGAAATTGTTTTGCTAAATGTGATATGCAGTATAACATTAGATTCTGTGCCAGGCTAGTTGAGTAAACTGAGTTTAAGTGGGTTTATCCATCCACTCCATCCCTAGTTAGGAAAGGAAATCAAGCACAACAACAAAACTTCCGTTCTTTCTCTAAATCTTCCGACCCTCTTTCAGAAATCTCCAGCCCCTTCATTCCTTTCACTCCAATGGAACTCTACGGAGAGCCTTTGTACTCCACAGTTCAGGCTGTGTCCACTACTCCCACTCTTTTCAATAGAAAGTAAGAGCACTGCTAAGGGCTGGAACGACAGTGTTACCCATGCAAGCAGAACATCCCTCTCTTTTTGTGCAGTGGGTTGGTGAGGGGGCAGTGGGAAGGATGCGGTCAGTCTGCTCCAGGACAATAGAGGGTTGGGCAGCTGCCTTGGCACAACAAAGGGACTAGTGTCCTGTTAGTCCTGTTTACTTTAGTGTTGTTTCTATGCCGCCTGCGTGTCAGGGTACCTGAAAGGGCGTATGGATAAAAATGTGCTTTACAATTGAGACGTTTGAGCCACCAGCTCCCCGTGCCCTGTCGGGTTTATTATAGGCAGAAGAAATACTACTGCAGGAAGTTTAACATTACTTTATTTCCATTCCAGTTGTGTTGGGATATTTTTAAGGACGCAGTTTTCGGATGTATAAGTCACATTTTTATTACATGAAATGTGTTCTTATCCATGTGCAGCACAGTTTTTTATACTTTTTTTTTTTTTTTTTACACTTTGTGGAAATAAGAAAAATGTAACCACTTTAGTGTGTAAATCACCGAAACTGGATTTCTTTTTCTTTTCTTTTTTTGCCTGGAATGAAACATAAATGAGCAAAAATGAGTAGTCAGCATTAATCATTCGCTACAAAAACATAATGCAAAAAAAAAAAATTTGTACGTGTGGCATAATTTCTAAAGAAACAGTCTCCTAAAAAAGTCTCCAAAATCTTGCCAACACATAAAAGTCAACATCGTCCATCTTTTCTTCGCGCAAAACGCCTCCTTGAGCCCAGCCTTTGATCCTTTTGATTTCCCCCTTTTCCTGCGCCAGATCTGTTATGCGCTAAAATTCTTTAGTTTTCCATAGAAACGTGTCCTTTCCGCGGGGATATTGATGTTTTTTTCCTCGCAGGGGTTATGATATGGTGAATCACAATTTCAAAGCCGAGGACAATACTTGCATTCATGCTTGTTTTTTGTGCCTTTGTTGGGTTTTGTCTCGTTGTTCAAATCCTCATTTCTCATATGAATACAAATATTTATTCTGCGAGTGTCTGAGCTCCAGTCACTTCGGATGCTTTTCAACTATTAAAGTCTTTGTTGGAGCAGCAGGTTGCAGCGCCAAGACGCTCCAGTGTGGACGCAAAGACAGGTTTTTCTTTCTTACACTCACACTCACATGATTCTCCCTTTTATTCTGTTTCAGCTAAACATAAATAATAAATTATGACTTGCAAACACCAATGAGACAATTCTTTTTTTCTACAAAAATAACTTCTGTCATATTAAATTTTGTCTCCGTTTTTTACTCTATCAAATATGCCCGCCTCCTCCTCTTCCTTTCCAGACATGGATCACAGATGCTTACTGGAAGAATACTGAAGAGAAACCGACTTGACCACAGCTAAAAGCCTCAAATTCCTCAAGTTAGGGTATTAAATCGACACCCATGCCTTTCTCAGCCTCTCCTCCCTCTCCTTTCTGCCGGCTGACATGTCTGCTAGACCACGCTTTCTCTCTGCATTGTCGCCCTGTCATCTCAACAATGTACATCTTCGGGACACCAATTTTAGAGGCCTTTGATCTGTAGACCGAAAGGAACAAAGTTATGGAGAGTAGATGATAGAGGAGGACTTTCTTCTTCCTCTCAGTTCCAGTTTGAAAGAGTAGAAACTGAATATTAGTGCAAACCACAAAGAATAAATGCAACACACAAGTGTCATGTTTACAGATTTCCTTATGATTTGTTTGCAGTGACTGGGACACCTATCTATTGTTCCCATAGCTTCATCTCTTCAAATAGACAAGAAACACAAATATAGAGTGAAAATACTACAGAGCAAGTGTGAGACTCCAGTAGTAACTCGATTTGAGGTCTGCAGGGCGAATGATATATGAAATCCTCACATTCCATTTGTGCCCTTAAGGCCAAGAGAGTCTACACCTCAAATCAGCCTTAAACATTAATTATGACATTCTGTAAGTCTCAGAAGAGCTTTAACATTTGACAGTCAAATGGTTAATCCCTGTTTTTCACTCTCTGATCTTCACCTCTGAGCAACACTACAAAGACACAGAAGTGAATACTGTAAAGGGTGGAATAGCTCCACTTTGGGGTAACACTCCTTACCCTGAGATGTTTTGGAGTCTGCCTTTGTAGAGCTCAGGTTGTGTATGTATTAGAAACAGTTTATTGGTGCCAAAATATTCCTAATTCACTTTTTGAAGGTGTTACATCAGTGGCAGAACAATAAATATAAAGTGGCAAATCAAATCATTTCGTGCTTGGTATTTTTGCAGAGGTAATGAATTAAAAGTTAAGATATAACTCTGTATTAGACCAAAAGTTTTTTAAACTATTAAAATGGCGAGTGACAGTACATAGGATTGAAAATGAAGACGTTTGTACTTATATCCTTTAATAATAATTGTGTTTTCTGGCTGTTTGTTTTCTCTTTTGACCACTATACAAGTGTGGGGCATCAGTGACTGTATTCCAACATTTTACAGATTTATTTAAAGTACATTTAATATAAGCGACCTTATTCAAATTAGTATATAATGACACATAAATTAGGAAACATGCTGTTTCTGCAGTTTGAGCCTTTAGGTCAATCCTTATCAATGCAGCAATTAGAATAAGAAGTTGGAATATCCTCATTCTTGTAGTGCAGTACACTTACACACTAAATCACAAAAATACACGTAAACATCACACATATTAAAACATTACATTGTTTATATGATAGAAATATGTATACATGTGCCAAATCCTGAAAAATGTAATGCTGGCAGAAAAAAATGACAACACCTCCAATGCTCAGCAGTGTAATTATCATCATATAGAGTCATTTGATGAAGCTTTATGATAAAGAAAAGGACTTCTGCTGTCTCTGTTTTCCATGTCATCTCACATGCTGCCACTCATGATAAATGAACACATTCCTGCTCCCCTATAGGCTGCAAGCAACGCCATCATGTCCCTCCTGTCATAAACAGCAGTCGTTTACTGGCTCCGTTAGTATTTCTATCGCTCCCAAGCAACTTTCCCGCAGTTTAGTGTGAGTGCTGAGAGTAACTGCAACAAGGCTGAACACAGAAATAAAGATACTGTGAAAACTGACAACTGCAGTGTCAAAAGGCTGTTGGAAAGAAGCTCAGACCCTGTTAGAGGGTATGTTGTACGGAACTGTATCCTATGCGTCAAAACAACTCATTCAGTGATGATTCACAAATATGTGTGGATGAATTTGCTTTTTTACCTGATTTATTTTAGGCATGACCACAAATGTCATTACTTTATTACAGTTTAATCGCATTATGTGTTAAGTCCAAACGCTAAAACACTCGAATTCATAACATGTGCGTAGATTTGATTCCGGGATGATTGAAAAACGTTGCATAACATAAATAAATACAAATATTAATATTTTCTGGCACTAGATGGAAATAAGTTGCTTCTGGTTTAAACGATTAAAAAAAAATTAATACACTGTAGGAGAATTTATCAATAACAATTTACGTAAGTCCTAAAAAATACTGAGTGCTCCTTTAATTCTAAGAAATGAATACACTTTTAAAAATGCTTTAGAAAATGTCTGGAGTATATTTAAATTATTTGATATTTCAGTGTATACATTGTTAAGTATTTATTTTATATATATAAGACTGGCCAATTAAGTCGTTTTTGATAGCTGATATAAGTCATATTTTAGGTTATTTCAATATTTTAAAAAATGTTTTCGAAATTGTAATATATTTTATTTACTTCATTGTTGTTTATTTGCCTCGTTTAGCTGCACTCGTTTTGTGGGGCAGCGTTTGTTTGACAGTCAACTCTGACAGAAACCGGGAGGAATCCCACCTCAGAGAGCTCCACTGACCCGTATGACCATCCAGCAGAGATGTAGGTAGACCTGTGTGGTGACATGAATGGTAACAAGTTTATCCCACGTTCAATATGAAGCACGTGCGTCTAGAAGCTTCACGGGGGTCCTTAAATGTGTTTATAACATGTTTACGGCACACAGGAGCGAGAAATCAATCACCTATGGAAACTATTGCTCTTCAGACACTTGCAGTAGATTCGGGCAGGTCTTTTTTTTCTACCAGTGCCAAGTTCTTGAACATTTTCTGCAAGGTTTTCTATTCTATTCAAGTGCTATTTTTCCTCATCCTAATCTATTTCAACAGTTTTTGTGAACAGATCATCCAAAAAGTTTACAAACACCTATGTGCCATTGACGCACTCTTCACTCCGTGTGACTGCGAACATCCATCCGCTCAATGGGACGTGTCACGACAGCGCATGTCCCCTCACAAAAGACAATTGTGATTTAGACAAACATTAGGGGAAAACATAAAGGCAAAGGTCAAGTCCTCTTTCAGTTCAAGTGTGCTCCGCTTCACCTACAACACAACGGGGACAAAGAGTTGCAGCTACCTCCGTTTCTAAAGGGATGTGATTACGCGCCTTGTGATGGAGAAGGAAGATGCTCTTTACCTATTTCACATGAAAATAAGATGAAGAGCGTTTTCCACAAATCAGCAGCAGATTCTTTGGGCTCCTTAAGGATACCCCCACCCCATAACCCACACACCTCCCTCACCCTTCACCAACACACACAAATAGAGGATGAGAGAAAATGCAACTTGAATTCCTGACAGGACATACAATAAACAGATCGTCATTATTATTATTATTTTTCTAATTATCGTGCACTAAAAAATACACATTTCGACAGTTTAGGCATTGGGTCGTGCTTGGTGTTTTTCGTATTAACATTGCAAGTTCAATTATTTCTAGAACAGAAGGATTAGAAGAATAAATAGTGTTAATTGCGCGGCAGGTATAACGATCAGGTCTAATCCTTCTTCCCCCCTCTTTGTATTGAGTTTTTGTGGGCTTAATGAGTGGCAGGTAGGGCTGCTTCCTGCTTTCTCACATGCTCAAATAGGCCTCTCACTGCTTGCAGCCCTGGACCCTGGCTGTGTACAGGAAACAATTGATTTTGAGCATAAAGTTAATTATGCCTAGAAATTAGACAGCCTTAACGTTGGGCGAGGACTCGGAGGTTGATTTCCTGACAGCTCTTAACACACTCTCACATATCATTCACGCATGTACGTTTTACTATAGACTGTGAGGAAAAACATCACTTACCTTGTCTGTTCCTGCACTGGTTATTCTTATTTTAGCTTTATGTTCCTTGAAATTAAAATGAAAAATTTCGTAGTCAATTTATCCAGTCTTAATGGTGATTTTGGAGAAATAAATGGACAAAAATCCTTTGGGCTTGGTTGTGCGCTGGTCTGAGTAGTTTCCTAGGCTACACAAATCAGTATTATGAAGATAGCCTTAGCTCAAAGAATGTCGCAGTGGTCGGTTTATTATTTTCAACCAAGGGAAAAAAAAGTCTCATTGAAACTTTTTCTTTTGATGAATTAACTCATGGACAGAGAGGAAAGCCTCACATAGCGTCTTCTGCGCTCAAGTAGGAATAATAAAAAATAAATCCTACTTTGTGTTTCTTTGAACAGTATCAAGTGCCTTTAAGTCGTCTGTGTTTTAAAGATCCTCCAAAATAAGAGTTTGTACCCAAGTTGTTAGAATATTCCGTAAAATTATTATTATTATTATTATTATTATTATTATTATTATAAGGTGTTCATGGTCAGATTAAAAAGCCCGCTGGCCTCT
>JAUMHL010000013.1:21693034-21739824 GCA_032362345.1 Sandelia bainsii
ATTATTATTATTATTATTATTATTATTATTATTATTATAAGGTGTTCATGGTCAGATTAAAAAGCCCGCTGGCCTCTGTGAGAATGACTTTAGCCTACATATGGTTTACGCCTCAAACTGAAATTGCCTGTCGCTGAAAGGGTTTTCTTTAATTCTATTACCGGACGTGGACTCGCTTTGTTTCAATACTGTCGTATCAAAATGATTGACAAAGTAATAAACGCGTCATGCTGCTGCATCTGATTGTGCCTCGACATTTGCATTGGACATTGAGGGGAATATGACAACCCTGACACACTTGGGATTTGCTCTGTCAAATAAACACGTCTCCAAGGATCTATATTGTTGCGCTGACAATACCTCCCATTCATTGAATTTCGAAATATTTCAGCTTCGTGCAGCCTGTGGGTTTGATCAGTGCAGGTTTCAGTGTGTGTGTGGATGTGCAGGTTTAGCAGCTTTTAGATTCGGTCAAGGAAAGAAAAAATAATATGAACAAATTAATAAATAAAAGCGACACTCTTCTATAATTAATATCTCTCCCTCCTTTCCACCTCTTTCTTGGTTTCACAGTTTCAATCCTCCAAGTGCCTCTTGACGTTGTAGTGGACACACAAGCTGCGTGCACTGCAAAAAATATCCATTTTAACAAGTCGTGCATTGCAGAGTTGAAAATGTATTATTTCTTTTCTTGAATCAAGTGGGAAAATATTCCAGTGGAGTAATTTTATTTCTGTCAAGCTTATGTCAGAAATTCAAACACTAAAAAAAGCGTATAAAACAAAAAATAATAATAATTTTAAAATAATTTTAAGGAAAATACATTTTTGTGTAGTATAATGTTGCTGGAATGCTAAGCCTACGGAAAATAACCACTCATTTTTATGACATCACTAACATTTAATACTTTTTATACAGGCTACTGCCATTATAGATGGAGGCCATTTGTATCCCATGGCGTGCCCACCTACAGCAGGTGATCCTGATGTCGTAACGTGTCAGCGGTGGCCTGACATAAGTATAATAATAGTTAATAGAGCGTGATAGAGAGAATGGTATTAAACCTAACAAAAATGTGTCAAAAGCAAAAGTCTATGTCTTCATTAGCTTGATCTCTAAGGACCGTCGAACATTTCATTAGTTTGTAATTTATGAATGTTTGACAAATATTAAAGAGTATGTAAATATGAGAGGCATAATGTCTTTCCTGCGGGAGATGGCGAAATGACCCAAAGTCTTCGATACTGCTAGACTGATCACATGCATTATGTTTCTTCTCAAACTGTGCATTTGCTTGTCTGTTCGGAACATATTTCCCATCTGACGTGTGAAATAGTGCAGATAAACCAATGATTCATAATACTGGCAGCATTTGCATCTCCTAATACTCTGTTATTTTGATATATGATGATATACTGTCTCTTTTATCGAGTGTATGAACGCACTTTTGCCATTATGGCTTTGGCTAAATCAGTAGGAGGGTTTTTGTCCTAAAACGGTCCATTTCCTTGTTTGTGGACCACTTCCAGCGCGGAGTAGAGAAATCGTCATTTTATTTTATTTTTTTTATTTCAGAAGCACTGGCTATCTCAGCTTCTTGACTTGGACTCGCTTTGCGTGTGACAGAGTTGTCCTGAAAACTTGGTGGACAAGGCCTCTGGTGCCCTTACATTTGTGTTTTTAGTATATTTTAGTGGTTTTGTTGGATTTCCGTACCGCACCTGTTCGCAATGAGTTCTGCTTTTGTCAGATATTAGTGTCACCAGATACTCCCAGATCCCTAAGAGGTCAGCAAAAATTCAAGTTATGATAAATTACTCTACGTCAGAGCTACTTAATGGCCAATGGGCAAGTCCTCAAACTCAGAATCATTCATTCTGCATGATGCATGGCCCAGTTTTATTCTTCTGAAGTCTGAGAATGTGTATATATGCGAGAGACTGCGTAGTGCAGAGCTCTCAATATGTGCATATTAGGTTTTGAAATCTTAAATAACTCTATCTCTAGGTTGTTGTTATGTAAATATAAATTATTTTTAAATTAAATGAGCAGGAAGGAAGACAGTGCGTCATTAAATTAGTGTTTATACTGTGGCTACTGTTAAAAAAATGCACATTTTAATAACCCATATTTTTCCCCGCTTCATATGCACATGCACACATAATGTCTGAACAATATTTAGATCCATATGTTTGTTCAAGCTGCAGCAACAAGTTTCTTTGCATATATGAAATCACTTGCTTTAATGAAAGAAGTCATCACGGCTCTTGCTAACTAGATAGTCTTCAGAGATCAAATGAGAGCAGGAGATCTTAGATCAAAAGAGACCAAATAAGCGGGTCGCTGATTCATTCATGCAGCTGCATTGAGACCAAGGCCAACAGGCGTATCATACACTGAAAAGAAGCTGCTATTCAGGGTGCAGGTGTGAAGTATGTGGCACATTCTGTCATATAATGTGGAGGTTGTTAGAACATCCGTGTTCGGGCCTATAGGCTACCGGGGGGCTGATTCCCTTTGGAGGGAGCCCGCTCATCTATGAAAGTTTCCTGAAATCTGCGAATGACGGTAATCCTAAAATCTAGGGTTGATGTGGAGGTGGAGGAGTAGTGGGGGGGCAGTCTATAAGGTCTTACTGGCACTGTTTTTTTTTTCTACCCCAGGATGGTGACTTATGTTAAGTTTGCCCGCTATGTACAAAAGCCACCGCAGCGCTTTAGCCTTAAATCTGCCTTAACTCTGTAGAATTCAGTTAATTTAGCTTTAAAGGTTGTCATAAATCTTTATGACGGAAGCTCGTGGTAGCCTACACACCACTGCCACGTGATCTTGCAAATCCCCTCGGACACTAACCTCTGATATTATCAAAATAAAATATTCAATATTCATGACAAGCTTTATGGTTGTAATTAAATTGTGGGTGTGCATAGTTTGCCTTTTGACCTCACTTCTGCGCACTCGATCAAAGTCTAAGAAATAAAGTGTAATGCTCCTTTAGGAGGAAAAACACTGGTCTATAATAATATTAACATGTGGGGAAAAAGAATAAAACTGTAAAGTATTGAGCTTTTTGCTCATACAGACATTCACAGATGTAAAATCTATTCTTTATATTATTATTTCTTGAGGATTATAAATAAATCAACCTTTTTCTTCGATCAGTGTTTCCAAAATGTCAGCTCTATTATAACAACTCTGTCCTGCTTTTCCGGTCTGCTGCTGGTGGCTCTATTGCACCTGTCTCTCTGTCTTTCTCTTTATTTTCCATGCCAATTTCGGCCACTTCATTCCTGATAATTATGACCTGGTTGGTGTTGGAGGTGCTGATGGTGGTGTTGGAGCGTGGGGTGGGCGTGGAGGAAAGGGGGAGTGATGAGGGTGGTGATGGTGTGTGAGTGTATAGAGGTGGGGGGGTGCCCAGTGAGTGAGGCTTTTACTCCTAGACTGCTAATCCCCCTATTAAAAGGGCTTTGTTCAATAACGCCGGACAGTTTCCGGAAGTAGGATTACCGCCTCCATTATTTTACAAAGAAATTATATTTCACACTCAAATGAGCCTTAGGATGCAGCGGTAGTGCTAAGAGGAGCCTTGCAAGAAAAGAAAATGATTCAGTTCAAGTTAAAAACCTCTCCTTCCTTTTTTCTGTTCTGTAATTAATGTGATTGTGTCTTTCCTGTGGAATTGCACTGTCGCCACCAGTTTCCTGTCTTGTTTCCCGGAGTGGACTGGCATTCGTGCATTGTAGTTGCTCGAATGAAGGCTCTTCCTCCTATTTCCCTCTCTCTCTCTCTTTGACACACACACACACACACACACACTCCTCCACCATGCACGCAAACACACACCTGTTCTTGATTCTTGACCGCATAACTGGTATCAGATCAGGGGTTGTCACTCAACTGAAGGTGGGAAGCCCCGATGAGTGAACAAAACGAGATCAGTTGTTAAAATTCTTCTCTTGTGGTTCTAACCGCTTGTGGCATCCAGAACTTTTACAGTAAAAGCAAACAGTCGTCATATTTTATCTCAGTTGTGCTACAAGCACACCCCTGTTCATCCGACACTTTGTGAAAGCTACTTTGCAACCAAACCTTCTAAATCCTGCTTTTAAACCAGCCCAATTTCTGTCTGAAGACATTATGTTTATATTTGGTGAGAGTCATAAATTATAAGACGTTACGGTCACCAAACTGTTGCAGAGCAGACGTTCACAGTTCTGCAGCACTAGCGCATGATTTGTTTTGTTTTTTTTTTCTTTCTGGCCTCCAAATCATTCCAAGCATTTTTCTTTGACCTCTGCCTGCAGCTCAGATTGAATTCATACATACTAAAAAAAAATGACAGTTTGACATTTAATGGACACAATGACCTACGTTTTGTCAACCTCCTTCTCTCTCTCCCTCTTTCTAATGAAACAAACCCTTTACATGTTGCTTATCCTTCACTTTCAGCGCTGAATGGAAAATGTTTTTACGCGACTCAGTTAGTTCTTGTTCATTTTGACGACTGGAACTAAAAGCTTTAGACGGCCCAATAGAGAGGAGCCCAACAAATCGCAGACAAAAGGCTTTCCGTGTCATCAACGTTGTTCAGACGACCTAGAAGAATCCCTCTGATATTAACTTCCACTTCAAAGACTCCCACTTTCAATTGAGATCCAACTATCTTGTTGTTGTTTTTTCTTCTTTCCTGTCCTCTCAATGCATACAAGAGCTGGTGCTAAAAGAGGCATCATCATCTTCTTCTTCTATGTGGTCGGTTTAGTGTTTATTCTCTGGTTTCAGCTGAGCCTCTTCTGCAAGAGCAAACGCTCATACACTTAACCAAACTCAGGAAAATTGTGGCTATGTTTCTACCCACTTCTGCCTTAGTCAACGCCAGCGTAAAAAGTTAACCCACATCCCAGAGTTTTTCCTGCATAGCAGCATATTTTACTCGTCTTGAAGCCAATTTTACACGTTTTATTTTACTTTTTGCAGCACTGAAAATGTGTCTGTCTGAAAAGCTTTTCAAATGTTGTTCAGAGCTGCAATAATTAATTTACACGCCTATCATTGAAATGTGCACTTATCATTACCATTAGAGTCTAAAATATGATTATGGTTAAATATATCCATTGGGCAGTTGAGCCCTCTTGCAATGCAAGTCTATTATGGTGGAGACAACTACGTTTTGGCGGCTTCTCCTTTGATTGTCGTAAAGTAGGCCTGGAGCAAAAGAATATATTTTTCTTCTTTATACTGCCCCAGTCTGCGGTATAAAGGACATAGATTACCGTTTCCTACCCCATGGGAAGCAAATATTACATTCTTTAGAGCGGGCTTTTGAGTCCACGGACTTGGCCCCATATCATTTGAGTTTGACTTGGCTATTGCTATAGAAATCTTAATTCACCATGAGGATTCACCGTCGTGAAAAAATGGCTCTTTGTACAAAATGCTCTTTGAAGTCTGGATCAGAATATTGTAGCCTTTCATCAAACTCTGCCCACGTCTGCATCCAACCAGAGCTCAGTTGAGAAAGTAAGACTTAACACAAGTGGAGCACAGTTTTAAGTCCAACCCTTTTACCGAGAAACACTTTAGAGAATAAAACCTTTAAATGTAACGTACAAGACCTTTCACTGAATTTTATTCCTTTGTATTTTAGAAGTAATTTGAATCTGAAAAGCAGATGTGGACATGTTTATAGTGAAGCTCGCCTAAAAAAAAAGTGTTTAAAGTAAGCAACAGATTTTAATGGAAATATTGTTTTTAAACAAGTTACATAAAAAATAAATGTTCTGCATATTTTTGCATATTAATTTTTAATTTTTTTTTAAGATACTTAAATTTTATAAACCCAAATGGCTCAGCACTTTTCACTTTAGTCATACAAGATTTATTCAAAATACTCACAAATTACAAGGCAATTCGGTACCCATTTTGAGTGCAGCTCGTTTTCAAATATTCAAAAGAAAAGAACATACTGACGACAATGATACAAAATCACAAAATTCCCACTTGGATAAAACATTTATAATTTCACGGTTGTATATCAAATACTGCAGGCTAATGAAACAGTTCAATTGTTGACCCTTTGCACAAATGAAAAAAAATGCTGTAAACATAAAATGTTTGTACAAATAACGGCAGTAATCGGTAAGAAACTGCTCTGTGACAGATCCTTACAAAACTATCAACATCAACACATCGAAACTTACAAAATTTACAAATGTACATTTTTTCCCCTAATTGAAACATGCACTTTGGTTCGTTAATAAAAAAATCCTTCAATATCAGATTGAAAAATAAATAAAAACATATTGAAGTCAAAACTCGAATTTACAAAATAATTTTACATCAACATGCCTAGCCTACAATGATGTACCACACAGTCTAACGGATTTACAGGACTCTCTCCACAAGTGGACCAGTGGACCGTCAGGGCGTATAGGCACTGTGCCAACCATTTTGAATAGCTGAGGTTTGAAAATATATTCTTTTATTGTGCCTGGAAATTAGCACATCTTTAAGGTTTGTACATTTTCCTCCCAATGTGGTTAAAATGCGTCTCTTGGCTCTGGTTGTCTGTTTTGTGGCTCATCCAAAAAAGGGACTAGTGGACCTTCACAGGCATATAGGCACCAAAGCCAAACCATTTCAATAGTTAAGCTTTTAAATGTGTTCTGTCACTTCTGGCACCGCACTGGAGTCCAGTTGGCTTAAAACGCGTCCCTCGGTTCTGGGTTTCGGTAAGGAGGCTCGTCTGTAGGGTCTGGTGTGGATGGCCCGCTGGGTGGTGTTGGGGCGCCGCTGGCACCTGAACTGTGGCACACGTACCATTCGCTTAAATTTGCGGGTTGGGAGGATCCAACCGGCTCTGACAGCACCGAGGAGCCCCCTGGCTCCCGCCCCAAGTCTGAGGAAGGGGACACCAGGGACGGGGTGGACGACTCATAGCCTGAGCTGGGCGGGGGGGACTTGCAGTGCACCTTCATGTGTTTCCTCAGGGAGCTGGGGTGTGTGTAGGACTTATCGCAGCCTCTCACTTTGCAGTTGTAGGGCTTATCGCTGGTGTGGACATGGGAATGCTTTTTTCGGTCACTGCTGTTGGCGAAGCGTCTGTCGCAGCCGTCAAACTCACATTTGAAGGGTTTCTCACCTGTTAACAGCGATGGTGACAATAAATAAAAGATTTTAAACCGTGACATTTCATGCTTCATGTTATTTATTTTACAAGGCCATGACAAGTAAGTTGTACCGGTTTGACAGAAGGCTAGCAGACAAACCTGTAATGATTAACACTCTTTACAATGTGAGTAACCTGCCTCTGTGGGAACACATAGGCTTAGAGTAAACTAAGCAACAAGTATCTATGATCAAAATATTAAAATAACTTAATTAATACAATCATGCAAGGTATGTTCTTCAAAAAGTTACATTGCATACAAAATTACAGCCACGCTCATTATATATTTCGTCATATTTTATTTGTCATTGTATTTACAGAAAGTGCATGATTGCACTTTTAAAAGTTTGCCTCTCTGGACAGACATGGCACAAGTCTGGTGTAAACAGGTGGGCTGAACCCCTGCTGTCCTGGATCTATACCTAGCGTGTGCATGAATCAAGGCATGCGTCAAAACAGACAAGCTATGATCACAAACATAGCAGGCCTAAAGCCAACTGAAAATAATGATAAATGAAAGTATTGTCACCGCCAGACTTCACCTACTGTGTGCTAAGACAACCTATGTGCTATATGAATCCTGCAAATGGTTATGATTTCAGTCTAATTTTGCGTCTTAATAACAAGTATTTCTACCTGATTATGACAAGGCAAAAAAAGACAATCTGAATAAATTACACGGAAATCATCCACTGCTGATTTTTCTCCTCCGATTAAAGCTTTTGAGAATATGTAATTGCCTCTGTCTAATTACACTTGCGGGTTGAATATCAATTTGACCTTCAGCTGTTGGGTTGAGAGAGCCAATCAAGGATATTAGTGTAGTACAAGAAACCGTCGAGGAACAGACCCCAGGGACAGCCCCAGTCATAACCACACTTTCGGGTAGGTTTTAAACATGATACCAAAGACCAGGCCCCTTGGGAATCAACACACAGAAATAATTTAACAGATTTGTACTTAGGTAATGTGAGCAAATTATATGAATAATACATAGGGTGCAGGAATGAAGCAGAGGGGGAGTGCCATGCAGCAACCGAATTGTATTAATTTGCAAGTCTGACTCGACATTTTGAGGCCTTTTCCCTCCCTAACCCCACAGCACGTCACTGTGTCACAGAGGCAAGCAGCCATGTTGCACAATTGTATGTTTTTAAAGATAAATCAGTGCTTGCTCTAGCTGCATCCTACACGCACCACTCATTATAGATGTTCGGCCAGCCTGTTGGTGAATTATTTTAACCATAAGCACTTGTCAACTTGTTGCTTTTGCTAAATTCTATACAGTGCTGATATTTCCAAAAGCATTATTATCATTTCACCATGCATACTGTCATAATACTATGTTAGAAAATAAAGGTAATATAAAACATCAAATACAAAACAAAACTGTCCCCTTCTTTGTAGCTTTAAATGCAATAATGCAGCGAATTCAGCCAACTATTATTATCATTACTGTTTAAATGAGTGAAACATCATCACCATATAATCATATCAGTCACTGAATGTGAACATGCACCTTTCCAACTTTGCTGTCAGTCACGTCTGCCATGCACTAAACTACTTGGACCCGACGTGTGCCTCAGTCTTTGTGCTGTGGTGTAAACAAGAGGTTGAACCGTCAAACGCATGAGTGAGCTGTACCATAATCCCCAAGCTCAACCTTTGTGGAACTTGCAAGCCCCGATGCAACTCAAAACAAACAGGTGGCTAGGAGCTGTTGCATGTTGATATAGCAGCAGCACAGGTTGATTCATTGCTACGTTTCATCAGAGAGTATTTTAAAAACGCAAAATTAAGGAAACAACATTTTAATAAAGGACGAGCTGGAAATTATGCTAAACACAAGTTACTTTGGGCTGCATACTACGCAAAGCTTATATCTTAATTTCAACATGCGACTTTATGAATTTACTGTATGTACTGTACATGTACTGTAGTGAAATTTCCACACTTATACATTTCTTTATATGAAAATATAGCCACTGACCTGTGTGCGTCCTTTTGTGAATCTTAAGATTCTCGGATCTTGCAAACACTTTTCCACAGCCAGGGAATGGGCATGGAAACGGTTTCTCCCCGGTGTGCACTCGAATATGATTTACGAGTTTGTACTTGGCTTTAAATGGTTTGCCTTCCCTCGGACACTCTTCCCAAAAACATATATGGTTCGCCTGCTCTGGTCCTCCAACGTGTTCCACCGTCACATGTGTTACGAGTTCGTGCATGGTGCTATAAGTTTTGGAGCAAAGTTTCTTCGGCGAGTGCTCTGGCTCGAGCCACTTGCAAATCAGCTCTTGCTTTATCGGCTGCCTCATGTAGCGGAAAAAAGCGCCAGCTCCGTGGTGGTGGTGAGCGCTAAGATTCATGTTCAGATTCAGACCACCGTAGCCATGCAAAGGCGAGGCGGAGAACGGATCAGCCCTGGAGCTTGCCACTTGACTCAAGTGATCAGACCTAACATACATTTCTCCAGGTAGTCCTAACCTTATTTGTCCATTCAACGCTTGGCCACCCGGTGATCCGCTAGAAGGCTGGTCGTGATGGAGTCCGGAGAAGAGGGTATGGTTCCCAGCGTCAGAGTGATGACCATAGTGTCCGGGATAGCTACCTGTTGTTGAGACAAACATTCCGTGGTGAGAGGCTGAACCAGCAGTCTGGTCAGTCAGTACTGGCATGGCTTGAGCTGTCAGATCTCTCCGGATGAGGAAATCCCTACCTGCGGTTAAAGCCTGGGCCGTGTGAGACATAGAATAGGGGACCGATGTCGCCTGAACCGGGCCAAAAGCTCCTGTTTGACTGGAGACCACTTCACTGTGGCCTGCCATATGATGATTGTGGTGGTGGTGATGGTGGTGGGGATAATGATGGGCTGGGCTGATTTTGAGGGCCGCGGAGTGCCCCATGTGTTCTGGCCCGAATGGACTCGGCCCCAGGCGGGGTTCCGCAGTAATCTCCCCAGGGTGCGAGTGAGCCATTGAGTGTGGATGGCTGCTGAACCCCGGGAAGCCTGTCACGCTCTGAGGGGTATGGTGGTGATGATGGTGATGGTGGTGAGCCCCTGCCAAGTCAACTAATCTCAGCGCCGTGTTCCGTTTGGAAAACGTAGGGTCCATCACGGGGCTTCCCAATGCATCCACGCTCATTACTAACTAATTTTAGAATAACTTGACAGCAGGCAAAATAATAATGATGATGACAAATATATTTTAATCGCAATGAAAAATAAAGAAAAAAAACTTCATAAAGTTAAGTCTATCTGCAGACTACATGGAATCCCATTCGGTTGAGAGGCAGCAGCAGGACGCTTTGATACTGAATAGAGATTCATGGTAGGCGCTGCAGCCCGTGGAGCTAAACAATCACCCTGCGCTCTAATTGGTCAGAGCTCTGTGATTGACGTCACCAGTGACAGTTTCCAACGTGAAGAAAAATGTCTTAGTGACAGCAAGCAGCCAGCGCGCATGCGCAATGCCTCAGGCAACGCTTGAGAAAAATACTTGTTATGCAAAGGTTATTGTACAAAAAGCCCTAAAAAGTTGATCCAGATAAACAGTCGTTTTTCTTTTGTTGCCGCGAACAAAGGCTGTTCGGCTATGAAAGAGCAATTTCCCCACTTTGATTACGCGATTACAAAACAGACTGCCTCGCAAGAGTATGCATATTGTCACTATAAAAGTTGTAAGCATCATAAATAATGTAGTGATATCTTCATTTTGACTTGCAACGTATGAAGGACAACTTTACGCACAAATTACGCACAACTTTACGCATGCTATAGATCGGCGTCAGCCAAGAAAAAAACGTATCAACTTAAGCAGAGGAAATCTCCACGCTGAAATTTGAAACTGTCCGAAATACGAACAATTAATGTGCGCTTTCATAAATACCTATATTTACATATCCAGCCGTTTGCCTGCAGCGCATACTACAGTGTTACTCCGTGCTCTGCTTGGTGGTGTGTTTAATAAGTGTGAACAGGGCGAGCTGCAGCCATTGTCCCGAGGAAAAAAATGTAATGGACGGGACCTGTTGTTATGATCCGGGGTAATTTTGCTTTAGACCCAGGACGGCAGCAGATGAGGGTCACAGGAGGTGGTGCCGTTGCAGAATGAAGTTCAAAATAAAACGTGCGTGTACTGTAAGTATCAACTACTACAATATACAAAGTATAAAGCCTTATCTTATCGATTATTTCCTGCTTATGTTTGAGTGCTTAGTTAGCAGACATGGAGAGTTATAGTTAAGGGATAATAACAACGAGCCGTACCGTTTTTTAACTGATCCACAACTCACTGATTGCTTCAGTGTACTTTTTTTTTTAAACATCAGGCGACGGGACTATTACGGCTTATTAAAATGTTAAGTAATATTTGGGGTTCCTTAAAAAAGCATATAGTGTTCAGCACGGTGGACATCGTCTGTGGAATAAACATGCATGCCCAGAATTTTAACTCATTTACTTTTACTTAAACTAATATTTTTCTTGTCTTGTCCTAAAAGGGGTCTTATTATACTCTTATAAATGACAGTAGTTACTTTATTGTTTTCTGAGTTATGGTTTATGGGCTGAAGTCAAATTGTGATCCTGAACGTTTGAATTTTGTAATGTTTTCTATTTTTTAATGTTTGGCTTGAACGTTTAATGTGTAGTTGAATATGAAATTTATTAATAGCGTTATTTGATTATGTGCGCAGTGATCAGAATTAATTTTTAAAAGCTCTAAGATGACAACTTAAATAAAAACTTCTCTCCTCACACTTTAAAATTTCGTTGATAAGAAAATGACCTGCACTAGATATGACATTCTGTTTTCTGTCTGTGTCATTTTCAGAAATATGAACTAAACCATAGTAATTAAGTGTATATACTGAAAAATATAGGACACTCGGCCACTTGGCTAATATTTGTTGTAGCAGAAGAATAGTTTTAAAACAAGTCCCCTTGATTATTTCTCTGAATTAACTTGTCAAAATCTTTGCATCTCCACAACCTTAGCAATTGAATCAATATTTTGAGACATGATGTTTATTAAATGGCCTTTAGGCGTGGGGTTCATGAGGCTCACAGTTGCAGCCTTCAGAGGCATCACAGCACCAGCGAAATGCAAAACTCTGAAGTGCTATTTCTGGTCCAAGTTGTACATGCAGTCACACTTGGAGTCAAGTAAGCAGTGGACTTGTTTAAGATCCCAAACAAAAAAAACTGGATAGCACAGAGCTGTCTCATAAAACCCTGCTTTTGCTTCTTTGGCTTAGTTGCTTTTACTGTAAATCATAAACAGCCCCTGGTAGCCATTTTACATTCTACAGCACATTATGATCATGACACAAAACGGTTACTGGCCTTTTAATTAGGATGCATCTTTTAAGCATAAAAGTCAAATATGTTACAATCATTTTGGGACATATAAAAACTTAACTTTAAATGCATTTGCACAGTTATGTATAATTCCACAAGAGTATAAAGGTATTCTTTGTGCACAATGTTTCCAATTTATCCTCACTTGCTGCATGTCTCACTTTATGAACTCCAGTCTCGGCTCTTTACTTTTTCAATGATATGCCATTCTTACCGTTTTCCACCTGTTGAAAGATCCCTCGAAAATGTTGTTAAGCAGAGTAGATCTAAAACGTCGGGTGAAGTTGTATGTCTACTTGCTAAGTTGAGAACAACAAAACTTCATCTCTTTCCTTGGTCTCCCAAGACTGACTTGGAGAATACATTGCAGAAACTAGCCTAGTAGCCAAGAAGATATTTTAATGGTTCGCATGGCACGTCTGTACATGTGGCTTTGAACACTAGCAGCCGGAGTTTCCTGCAGAGAGCGCCGCAAATCCCACTTGATAACTTCGACAACCCACAACGTTTTACACACAGCTTATGCATCACTGGCCTACAAAAAAAATGATGGATACATTAGACAGACTAGTGGATTAAGTTAAATACGGGCCTATATATGTGTAACCTTTATGAACGTGGGGTGCCGGCGAGCATGATGGTGTGGAAATCTAAAGCACAGATGTTCCACTAGTGTGAGCTCCAGTGGAAGAGGAAACACTGTGTTCAGGAGGGACACAACTAGAAAACACACAGAGTGCGCACAACAGACACAAAACAAAACACTACGTGGATTCCATTTAGAGTGAAAGGGATATTTTGATATTAACAGAGTGAGGACAGTGGACGGACTTTATATCAAACACCAGGGTTTATATGTTAGGCTCATCTTCATATACCTGCACCTGATACACGCAATGAGAGTCCACATTGAATGCTGTAAGGTTTGTTTCCTGTTCCGGCAGTCCATACCTGCAACAAATTAAATTGGTTTTATGTAATTAATCCTTGAGGCCCTTTTTCTGGTTTATCTAATGTAGATAAGCAGACGGAATACCTTCTATATATCTATCTGCCTGACTGCTTAATTGTACAAAAGCATTTACACCACAAAAGGGCTGTCTAGTATTATAATGCCCCTCCTTAACAAAGACAATTTGACATATTTGGTTTATAAACTCAGTGCAGCATGTCTCTACAAAACGTGCTTCGACTTTCTACAAAGCCAGTGTCTTGTGTTTCTCAACTTTTGTATTGCTGTTATTCAGCCTTTTAACCAAATTCACAGTCAGCAATCTCACAATATCTGGGATTGATGATGCAAAGAGGCCAATAGAAGTGTGGGTCCTGCACCGTGGATTTTTATTTGGTGAGTGGATGTTACTGGGGGGAAAGGGGCTCAGCCAATGAGCGCGTAGCTCCAGGGCCACATGACTACCCACCTCCTCTCCCATTCATCAGGGCTGGACTGTGTTGTCTTTTCAATTCATTTATCTGCAGGAATGATTGCGACTATCAGTCTAGAGCTCACCGCCTGACTGAGGAGGTGAAAGTTGCGCCACAGGAAGATAAACCGCAAAAGACAATATTGCATGTATACATGATTTTGCGTGTGCATCGGATGAGCAGTATAGGGGAATTCCACGCGTCTTAGAAAGTAAACAGAAAATCGGTGGATTTGAGAGTTTGCTCAGTCGAGTGAGGTCCAAGAGACAGAGAGAGGGGGAGGAAGAATATCTGTGCGTGATTTTTTGTTTTCTGCTCTCAGTCGTCTCGGCGAGTCTAGACTGAAGATGCTCTTGGACGCAGGACCGCAGTATCCCACCATAGGAGTCACTACTTTCGGCTCCTCACGGCATCACTCAACAGGCGAAGTCACAGAGAGAGAAGTGGCGTTGGGGATAAATCCGTTCGCCGATGGGATGGGCGCCTTCAAAATAAACCACAGCTCGCACGATATTGGCTCCGGACAGACGGCGTTTTCCTCCCAGGCACCGGGCTACGCAGCAGCCGCCCTGGGACACCATCACCACCCGACCCACGTTGGCTCTTACTCCACAGCGGCTTTCAACTCCACCAGGGACTTTCTCTTCAGAAATCGGGGTTTCGGAGACGCCACCGGGGCGCAACACAGTTTGTTTGCCTCCGGAAGTTTCGCAGGGCCACATGGACACTCAGATGCAGCGGGACACCTGCTCTTCCCAGGGCTCCACGAGCAAGCGGCAAGCCATGCGTCTTCCAACGTGGTCAACAGCCAGATGCGGCTGGGCTTCTCGGGGGACATGTACGGACGGGCCGACCAGTATGGCCACGTTACAAGCCCACGGTCCGAACACTATGCTTCGACCCAGCTGCACGGCTACGGCCCCATGAACATGAATATGGCAGCACACCACGGAGCAGGGGCCTTCTTTCGATACATGAGGCAGCCGATCAAACAAGAGCTCATCTGCAAGTGGATCGAACCGGAGCAGCTGACAAATCCCAAAAAGTCGTGCAACAAAACTTTTAGCACGATGCACGAGCTTGTGACCCATCTGACTGTGGAGCATGTGGGGGGACCAGAGCAGACCAACCACATCTGCTTCTGGGAGGACTGCGCCAGAGAAGGAAAGCCATTCAAAGCCAAATATAAACTTGTAAATCATATCAGAGTACACACCGGAGAAAAGCCCTTTCCGTGTCCGTTCCCCGGCTGTGGCAAAGTATTTGCTCGGTCGGAAAATTTAAAAATTCACAAAAGGACTCACACCGGTAAGATCCGCACAGACAGTGATTTTTTTTTACTGCCAAATCCATGCTGACAATATTCTATCCAAAATATGCATGCGATCCGGCTTATTATTTATTAGGCAGCTGGGCTCTCTGCAGTCCAGCATGGCATGTGATTCAGTGAAGTTGTCGACAGAAAATATTTCATAGTTTTTGTTTCAGTCTTATTATTTTATGTGAAAAATGTTATACATATTTAAATGAATTTATTCATTGGTCTAAGTGGGTTATGTCAGATTAATTTACAGCCAGTGGCCAAGTAGACTATAATTGTCTGTCAAAGACAAAAACATTTAAAAGTGAAAGAAAAATGTATTTTTGTCTGATTTCACTTTTAGGTTAGTTTACTTTTACACCTTAAAAGATAAAATAAAATAATGTAGGTATAGTATGGAATTTTGACGTCTTCTCAGTGTTAAAAATTGTGTTTAAAATTTCTTTCTTGGTTTAGGTGAGAAGCCTTTTAAGTGTGAGTTTGAAGGCTGCGACAGGCGATTTGCAAACAGCAGTGACCGCAAGAAACACATGCACGTCCACACGTCGGACAAGCCCTATCTCTGCAAAATGTGCGACAAGTCCTACACACACCCCAGCTCCCTCCGAAAGCATATGAAGGTAAAACCAAGAGGCTTTTATTTTTTTTTTCACTGTTCACTTGTATTAATATTGTAAAATCTCGTGATTAACCTGCCAATGTGATGTTATATTTTGTAAATTTTCTAAACTGTACATTATTTATATTGTGTAATATTTTCTTTTACACAAATAGAGAAGCATAAGTTAATTTGCCTTGACGTTTTCTTTCTCCCTTTTCGTTCAACCGATAAATCAGATTAAGATCTTAATGAGAATAACAATGTTTTGTTTGTGCTTTGTTTTAGAATTTTTCAAATGTCCAAAACTGTCAAATGAAGATTTTTTAATTTATTTTGATGCATTTCTTATGTCTCGTATTTGCACAATAACAAACAGCATATGAAGCACGATCTTCACAACGTGTTTCTCGTTACTGCAGGTCCACGAATCCACCAATCCGGCATCGCAGCCTTCTCCAGCGGCCAGTTCAGGATACGAGTCCTCCACACCTCCAACCATAGTATCACCGTCCACAGAGAACCAGAGCAGCAGCTCCATATCACCAGCAGCCTCTGTAGTACATCACACAACCAGCCACAGCACGCTGTCGTCAAATTTCAATGAATGGTACGTGTAAATATTTTTTGAAAAAAAAAAAAGAAAGAGAAAAAAGACTGCTTGGAATCACAGACTTTATAAAGTCAGCCCGTGAAACATGGACTGAGAAAACACGGGAGGCCCAAACGATCAATTAAAGGCTGTCTTAATGTCAGTGAAAGAGAATGCATGGACTAAAAGGAGGCAAGGACAGCCACCGAGTTTAACTTTTTCCCTCAATATTTCTTTGAGTCTTTATTTTTACTGAGAGACTGCTCAAAAGAGATCTCAAAAAGCATGCTATCTGCGGGTAGAGACCTGAATTTTTGTACATAAAGATTTCACCAAGTTGAAAAAAAAATGTAATATTTTATTTTGTAAATAGTTCTATCACAGTTTAAGGGAATGTGTGAAATGTGGTCCCTAGATATATGGAAAACGAGATGGTTTTAAGAATATTGCGATGAATAGACTTCACTGAAAAGAATGTTATAGTTGTGTACCAAATGTGAATTATTCAGTATTACTACAGTCTACACGTCGACCTAACCAACTCTTAGTATTAATGTGCTTTTGTAGCCTATTCAGTGCAACATTTTCGTCCAAGGTCCAGTTTGAGTAGCACAGTATCATTGTTGTTATTTAATGTCATGTCGATAAATCGTGTAGTGAAAGCCTGAAATTCCGTGTCAATCTGTTTATGTACGTGATAAATATAAAATCTCTGTCAATTGCTTTGTCTGAAAGGAAGTATTATTACATGTAAGTAGCTCAATTTTCCATATTTATCCGCATGTAAAGGACCGATAACATGTTAGAAATGATCGGTATTTATGGAGAAATGCGCTCGTATGTAAAATTTAGTTTACAAAAAAATGTTTGGATACATTTCGTACTATATTAAAGGATTAAAAAATACAATAATGCAATGCGTTGGAGGTTATTGGTTTCATTAGTGCTTTAGGCTGATCTCAACATGGGTGCTGTGTGAAACTTATGAGGTCTTTTTATATATGGGTTGAACCAAAATCTACTGCTGCAGACTTAAACAGACATTCTCCAGTACAGCAATTAATTTAGTACAGTTTCGATTTAAAAAATTAGACCAAGTTTAGTTGGGAAAAAAAATAATCCTCTGGTTATGCGTGCATTTGGAAGTGTGTGTGAGAGTGTGTGACAGAGGCACCAGCTCATTTAAAGCTAAAGGTTGCACCGTGTTTCAAAAGCATTGTCACAACTTTCCTGACAGTCAGTAATAAGTTAATTCACTCCCCATTCTGCATCATCTGTTTATCCAAACATCAAACACTTTGCCCTCCAGTAATGTGCAAATTAAATCGATTAATCACGGCGACTGTTCCTCAGTGTAAACCCGAATAGTTTGCGTTACTTAATTGTTCGAGAATCTAATTTTCAAATCTAATTTATTTTATTTTCTGCGTTAGCCGGATTTAATAAATTTAGGGAGAGCTGAGGAGTCAATGTGGCCCCTCATTGTTCCTGGCTGCAGCTTGCTTGACCGCCCCATTAGGCAGAGATCACATCAGCAGCCGCCAGTGATCATGGTTAACACTGCCAGTGTGCACGGAGCTACGATCTGTCAGTCTGCTGCTTTGTCAGAACTGCTGCACACAGCCGAAAAGAACCAAATAGCAATTGTAATCTGAGAGAAGAAAAAAAACATACACAGAAGCAGCAGCAGATGAGGTGTGTGTTTGCGCGTGCGTGTTGGCCAACGCGTGCCCGGCGTTTATATCAGCCAAAATAAAAACATCCACGACTTCCACCATCTTAGATGATTTGATGAAATGTATTGAAATGTATTCATATTTTCTTTTCACGGACTATTACATGTGGAGATAAATGAAGGATGGTAATAAAATGACTTTTTCGACTCTATTTAACACTATCTATCTAGGTTCCAGTGCTGCTGCTGCTTCACTGATGCACTGCCATAGAAAAGACGCACTTCTCCTCGCCGTGTGAACTCGTTTGAGAAAGTCACTTTACAGTTTTATAGAAAGATTTTCACATGTAACTGGAAATATAAATAGTTTAAAGTGGATGTGTTAAAAACTAGCTCATGTGGTTTATAGACAAGACGGGATATTCCACACGTGCCTCAGATTTAAATATGAAGCTGATGCCAGATTGACAAATGCAGATATGGGATATACTGGAGACTAAATCCATCTAAAACCCCTTTATTTGTCATTTGAACTTTGAAAATACCACTCGCCCATAGTAATGAGGGAAAACGACTTTCCTTGAACACACGAGTTTTGTTTGGATTAATAGTTATTTGCTTTATTATGGCCACAGACCTGAGCTCATAGTTTACCCTCCCTTTTTTAATTCCTTGCACATTACTGAAGAGAGAAACTCTTGTCGAAACTGGTGTCGAAAGTGAAATGTTCCTTAAAAGAGGAGTCGACGACAGGCTGCAGCGCGTCTCCTATCAGGGAGTCTATAGAGTTGGCGCTGAGTCCAGATCAAATAGGAACGCAGGAAAAACAAAACAAAAAAACATCTACTTTAAATGTCTTTACGTTCAAGTCTGGAAATGACAAACACTCAGATAGTGGGAAAGCGCAGGCGCCAGCGTCATGAATATTTATCACCAGCACTTGTGGCCAGTAAACCGAGCCTGACGTTTGTGTTACTAAGGTAGACACTCTGCAGCGTACCTGCGCATCAAATATCAGACACAACAGTGCTTCAGCCTTTCTATTCATGTTGTCGTTGCATTTTAAAAGTCAGAAGTATCTGTTTTTTTTCTGTAAACATCGTGGGTGTTCAAGTAAATGGAAGCAGACTGTAGTAAAAAAGTAAGACAGCAGTAGTTTGTCAGCTCTGCTTCATCTTAATGATTTGTTTTTGGTCTTGTAGACTTGTATTTCTGTTTTTAAACATTATATGCGTACATAAATGCAACGTTTAGAGAGACTAATTTTTCCTGAACTTCCATCCAAAGACACGTAGAGTCCAAGATTAGAAGAAAGCTATAATTCGTGCTTCCTGATAGATGAGGTGCCCAAGCTTTTGCCAGCACTCTGATCTGCATGCCCAGCTGCCATCACTCAACGAGAGCTACATCGATAATTTAAACATTTCCAGTGGGGTTTAACTATTAGGTTTCCTGGAAAATGACCGTGTATGCAAGAGTATACGTGATATCTATTTTTAACTGCTGCAGAGTTCAAAAACTTAAGTGACTATACACTCCCAAGTTGCAAGTCACGAAATATCTTGCAAAAAAATATATCCCACAATCTCCATCTGCTGAATTTAAAGAGTCCTAATACAAAAAGGTCAAATTCATGTCAAGGTCACTTCAGTTTATTGGCATGCAGACATTTCAAAACGCCTCCAAGAAACCCTGTCGGTATTTGCAGCCATAAAACGATTTCATTACCCGAGTCTGGGTAATGGAGCAATCCATTCCACAGTGAACGTCTAAGTTTGCATACAGTGATAATCCAGACATTGATTTGACAGAAAATGATTCATAATCTGCATGCTAAATATATGACTGGACAATATGCAAAGGCACAGTTGGCTACTCTGATCTTTTGAATTTTGGTAATGTAACTCTTTCAATAAAAATATCAATTTTTATTTTTGGTTTTAACAAGAAACTTAAGATCACCAGTAAAGACAAAAAGGGACAAAACGGAAATTATGAAATTAACAATTTAAATATTTTATTATTACGCTTTAAAACAGCTTTAAACAGGCTTTTATTTCAGTTAAATCGTCAACTACAATATCAAACTCTAAATGTGATTTGGCAGAAAGCCAGACTTATCTTAAACTATGATCCACTATTTAAACAGTTTCTTACGTGTAGATTGTGACCTGAGCTGCACTGGAGCAACCTGCCGTTTTACCTGCGAAATAAACTGAATCCATGCTGAAAAGCTGCTTATATGAAAAGACAAAACACAAATAATTTGTTTCATTGCTGTCTTCTGAGAACCCAGACAGAAGCCCACATAGTTCACAGCTCTTTTTTATTTAACTACATCACTGATTGGGACATGAATCTCCGCTTTGCCACCACAGTCCCAGCGCCGAGGATGGAGAGGGTTCGTTATAGTGAAGCATAGGCTCACCGTGACCCCCGTTGCATCAGTTGTGGTCTCTGACATGCTATTAAGTTTAGACCGTGGAGGAGATTTGTGGAGGCGCTGACACGGTGTTGTCGCGTCTCCTTTGACGTGTTGCTAAATGAGTCCGCTCCAGTTAGCTCTTTGCGACAGGGAGAGACTGCAGCGCACCTCCACAGCATTTATTCAGGACAAAGTCAGGTGGACGTCCTGATTCACACCTGAAACACCCAACGCAGCATTTGGCAAACCTCTGTGCAATTTTGGTGATGTGATGCCTTGCTAAAGGGTACTTCGGCCGAAGTGAGGGTAGCTTTAAATATGGCAAATGACGAATTTCCGGTTACTAAATCTTTGGTTTAACCCTTTTGCAACCACCCAGTGCACCCAATCAGCTCAAGGGCCAGTCCATATATTTTTTACAACTGTATTTTCACACAGCATTACAAACTATTATGAAATATGAGCACTTCCTGTATTTCTCAAAGTATAAACAAATATTACTCATGTCTTTACAAATATTAGAAAACGTTTTTTCATAATAAGCAGCTTGTAGTGAGTCATATTGAAAGTGATGGCAGTTACTAATTCTGGTGACAGAGATGTGACCTTTTGTTTACATATGGAGCACGTGACTGAGCTGATTTATAATAAGGCATACATTTTAATAAATTCATCAGCCTGATTGAAATCTGGTCACATTTTGATTTTATGTGAAAAAATAAAACATTACAGGTGGTGTGTTAAAAGTACTTTTTAATGGAGAGATGTTCTCACTTACAGAGCAGCTTGTCGACATCTGCTTATCTGATGAGTCTGCTAATGACTTATTATTTCACAATGAAGATGACCAGCCAGAGATAACCACTGACAGATATCTACTGACACATTCCATATCACACTGTCCTTTCTTTAGCTTTCATCTAGTGGCATGCTATTTTTTTGTATAATGAAAATATAACAATGGGCCAAATTCACCTATTTGCTATTGTTTTCTATATTTGACATATTGTGATTTAAATTGGTAGCAAAACAAAATGATTTTCCAAAAAAACAGGAATTTCAAAAATATGTTTCCGACTAGAACTTTGACAGGAGAACAAAGATTTTCTAGAATAAACTCAGTCAACCAATACCATTAGTTTTTTCTCTGTAGCTTGAAGTCAGGGTGATCATGGATTAGCTTAAAAAATCACAATGATCACTGTTACAAATGGCATATCATAAACATAAAAATCAAAATTATAAACCATGCCAGTGAACCTTTAAACATCAGTGTTTGTAGACATTAACACCATATCAGGAAATCCACTAAACTCAGTAGCCTCTGCATAACATAACATAACATGAAATTCACTGATGGGCTTCTGCCCCAAACGTTCAAATATTTTTCAAAGACAATAGAAAATAAGTAAAAGTTTTGTTTGTACTGTTTTGGCTGCCTGGTGCTTTGAGTGCAAATATTTTAAATAGAAATAGATAGCTATTTTCTTTTTCCTCATGAGTAAATAATTCCTGTAAAAAATGCGTGCAATATAACACACTGTCATCATAATTCCCCTGTTTAGTTGGCTCGTGCATGTAGAATTACACCTAATTTCAATGCTCTGTTAATATCAACACTTTTTTTTCTGCAAACATTTGGTGCTTGTAATTGTTTTGGTTCACTGTTGATCAGGTTTATTCTGATAATGGAAATACATCCATCATTAGAATCCAGCGTGAACTGTTGCTGTGTATGCGTTTGCGTTTGTGTGTATCTGTGGATATTTTTATTATCGAGGCTTTCCTGACATCATGCCTATTCACAGTGAAATAAAACCACAATGGTGTCATCAAACCAGAACTCTAAAACCTGTAGTAAAATGTTATGGGTTGGTATGAAATGTTACGAAGCAAGTAAATTGAAAGAAATATTGTATATTCTCACTGCACACGTTCACTGATCTGTCCTGCAAGCCATTCTGACCTCTTGTAGCCAGTGTACAGTCGATGTCAATGTCAGCTTGCTGAAATGTACCGACTGATGCTGAACGCTTCAATCATGCCTGATATGTTCCACCTCTCTGCACTGCATTCATTTATCACTGCACTGGCATCGCAGAAAGAGAGTGATTAAAAGTCAAATTTGGCAAACAAATTGTGGTATGTAAGGTATCATCATAACAGTACACTTGGCATGGAAGATTTTTCACCAGCTGCATCAGCAGGACACAAGTGGAAATGCAACTTGACTGGTAGTAGGAGCCAAAAAAGACCTGGAAGCTGAATCTGAGTGTCTACGTGTGTGTTTGTATGGCTGTGCAACTCCACTTAGCAAAGGATATTAACTGTGTAACATTGCCAGAGTTTACCATTATCTCTGAGAAGGATTATAGAAACTACTGAAAACATGCAACTTGTTTCTAAAAAGTGTGATCAGATAACAAAAATCCTCCCTGAGGGAAACTTCATGTCATACAAGTGTGTATGAACAGCAGCGATGCAGGACCGTCAAATTTAAATGCCATGTTTTACTTAATAAAAAGTGCCAAAATAATGATCAGTGAAGTGAGATGTACCACATCCTCAAGAATTCCCAACTTAACAGTTCCCTGATGTACAACACATGGTCTGACCAGTGTGCAGCAGCTGCTCCCGTAAGTATCTCATGGTTCGATTATGTCTTTGACTCTGTTATTCCTTGATATCACGGTTAACTCAGTGTTACGATGTGGTTCAGGTGAGAATAGGTGAAAATCTGTGATGAAACAAGGTCACATCACATCCAGAAGCTGCAGTGACCTCTGTGTTCCGTTGACAGAGATGTGAACAAACTGTGTGAAAGCACCTCTGTAATAATGTTAAATACATACCAGGGGTTCTGACATGATTTGAGTCTGACACTGACTTTAAAGCACAGACACATTTAGATGTTAATTATCAACATGAAGGGTGATGTAGGAGGAGGGTACGTAAAGGGCTCTTCTGTAAAATGTCAAAAAATTTAAAACACACACCACAGAGTAAAAGGTATATTTGTCTACATCTTGATGCTGTGTTTGCTTACGTTTTGAAGGTATAAAGGATCTGAAAAATGCATAATTTTCTGTTTTGCAACTGTGCAGATGTGTGTAAACATCCTGCTGGGCAAGAAATCCATCTATTCTAACTGAGTGACCAACCATTTGACAGTTGCAACTGTGATAATTCAATTTGTTTGCTGATAATAATTCCTAAATAAAATGTCACACATTTCCGATATTATAAGGCATGTGTATGCAATTCATTCCAATTGCCCGTTGCTCATTCATAGTTTGATTGATAATGATTGGCCCAAATTTGCTTGGTCCAGGTGTTTGCTGTTTATTATTTTTCTACCCGCTTCAATTAATCACTAATTGGTGTTTCCACCTGCAACAGAAATTATACCACAAATGTGGCCAAAAACACAATAAAAATGACTTGTATTTCAGAACTGGATTTGTTGAAAAGAAACAGTATGGCATAGTCAGGAAATTAATGATAACCACAAATGACAAGAGCTGATTTCAGTAAGGACTGTTTTCACTGAGGTCATTGAGTAGGAGAAGATGTGACATGATATTTGTCTGTAAGTGGAAACACTGCAGACTTAAATTAAAGACTTTCTTACAAAATACTGTATTCAAATATACTGTAAGATACTTTTTATTAATATTAATAATATAGTTAGTTATATAATGTGACTATGTATTGTGCATGAACACGGTGGAGAGTTCTGCATTACAGAGGTTTAGTAAAACCACTGTACTCCACTGAAAGGGCAAATAATATATTAGCATTTGCGAAAGGTCAAGTCTCTCTAGACGATCACATGCTGAAAAACTGTAAGGCTTTAACCAACTAGTAACATCTGAACTTGGCAAAAATTGTAGGAATGTTGCTGAAATCTAGATGAAAGTTTATGTTTTTGAAGCACAGAGAGAGGGAGCATCACAGCTACATGCAAACCTGCATCAAAATAATCAAATTTGCATTGCGCTGATGGTTTATGGCTTACTGGGAACTTGTCAGCAGCTTTTGCAACTTAAAAATTAATGATTAAAGTGTGTATGCACTGCAAACACTTAAGATGGATCTTCCATAATAAGATTATATGCAGACAGAAGTATCTAAATGCTATTATTATTGCTTTCATTCCAATGTCAGTAATAGCCGTACTGCTACAGCAAACGAAATAGCAGGAGGAGTGTTTAAGGGACATTTGTCACATGACTTGTCTGTAACCACTTGTTTTTATTTTGTTTTTTGTTTTTTTATAAACATGACAGCCCCCTGCACTGCAACCACACTCAGCTATTTGATATAAAGCCATGCTCAGCAGTGGTTTGTGTCTAATGCAAAAGTGTTAATAAATCTTTGAAAACAGTATCCAGCTGAACTTCTCACTAGATGTTGTTACCAAACTTGTATTGTATTGTATGTTGCAAGTATCTGTCATCGCTTCACAGAAAACTGAGACCCGTCAACAAACAGACTAATGGCGGCATGTTGATACCTAATGGCGAGTGGAGTGATTGTTTGAAAACAGCCATTTCTGCAAATTGTTTTAATATATTTTTTTACAAAATCTGTACTACAGTTAGTATTTTCTTTTCAGAAAATAATTGGTTTATGCTTAAAGCCACAATCTGTATTGAGTCTCACTGTTGAAAGTGCACCACTGGATTTGTTTATGTTTTGATTTAAGTGATTGAAGATTTTTCTAATGTAAAAAATGATCCATTGAGGTGTTAAATCAGAGTGAAATATCGCATTGAGATGTTTTAGAGCTTGCACATGTTTGTTTTCATTTAGTTTTTTTAATGACAATTTGGATTTCAACTTGGATAAACAAATCATTTGCAGGTTCTAGTCACACAATCTGATCAGTCTTATACTTTATTAGACAGTGCTGGCCGGTGAAAGCTGCCAGCGTGAATTGAATCCAAACCACTGAAGATCAGACACCTTTCTGTCTGTTTTCACAAATGTATTCAAGTCATAATACCCTGTGATATTAGATATTGAACTAGGCGAGTGAACACAAAAAGTACTAAGAGAGCCTCTTCTTCTTTCCCTTTTGTGCTTTACACAGGAAGCGAGATTGAATCAGGATTAGAGGCCATAGAAACACATCTTTAAAATAGTGTTAGCACTGAGCACTGCAAGTTAATTATAGCCAAAGGGAGTGATGGGGGATTAGTGTTTTGATCCCTAGCCCTGTTAAACAAAATGCTGATGTACTGTACAGTTTGAACAGTTTATCCCACTGGGTTACAGGTCGATTCTCTGCACAAGTTCACTGTAGCTTTTGTTCTCTGATCGTTTAAGATCAGACAACATATGACATACCTTCTTATGTGAATCACATGAATATGTGATATTAATACAGTGCATAGGGGATGTAAAAGTAGTACTTTTAGTAAGTTGTGAAACAAGACATACTAATAAAGCTGAAAACCACTTTGGATTATTTGCATGTCTATATTGAGAGGTCTACATACGAGCATTGGAATAATATGTTGTTCACTCATAAATATTTTCAAAGTTACACCAGTCGGAGGCTTTATGCTTCTCCTACAACCCAACTCAACCTCATGAGCACGTGCAGTGTCTCAATAAATCACTCATTCCTGACACTTTGCTGATGGTGTTTGACTACAATCTTCAATATCCATTACAAAACTTTTTGTCATCCAAACATATGTTTAAAAAACATTCCAAGATAAAACTATCATTCTTTGTATTTGCCAACTCTTAAATGTGTTTTTTTTTCTTCTGCAATTAACTTCATTCAAGTTGAGGATTGTTGCATGTGCAGATGGTTTGGAGAAGCATCAATCTTTGTCAGCAGTGCACTAATGCAGACATTCCATACTGGGACACTTCATGAGCAGAGGAGGCACATAAGAGGGGGAGTTCCCTAAATCAAACAAAGGCTTGTGTTCTGGCTGAAGTCTGAGAACCAGCACCCCAGTGAGGATGCAGTGGGAATGAAATTATACACAATCTCCTGATTACACTGTCTGCATTTTTTATCTAATACAATTATAGAGATGTCATTAAGATCTATCAAATGAAATTCAAATGTAACATGCAATAAAATGTTAATCTTTGTGACACTGAAGTCTGAGGCAGGTTAATTCATGAGCTTGTGGTGGTGGTACTGTTACAAAGGACTTTCTGTATTGTATATTGTATACAAATAATAAGCAAACTGACTTTTCACATGAACACTTTTATAATTACTGGCAGGTTTGTGTACTTTGTCACACAAACATTAAGATGCTTCTTAATTTATACTATTTCCCAACATTTCGGGCATGTGTCTCTTACAGCGATCTTTCATCAGCTGAACAATCCAAACATGGATTCCAAAGTCATAAAATGCTGGCAGCACCTCTGATTCAACCCGTTGTACCTCCCTCGACTTTAGGCCCTAGCTTGATGTTGACATCACATGTAGAACATTCTCGGACACACACTGGAATAACACATGGAAAGTATTGGGGCTTCACAGAGACATGGGATGGAGAACGATAAGAGTGGATGCCCTTCATCTTTCGTTTTGAATACAGGCCTAAGTCAATTTTAATCTCAGCATGAGACTTTCTCCAGCCCAAGTTTTGAGTAAATCCAATCAGCTGTCCGCTGGATTGAGATGTAGTGTGTCACTGATGACAGAGTTCGCTGTAAGGGGAAGATGCAGTCCAGCATTTTTAATAAGACATTGCCCTATAAGCTCCTCCTAAAGTAGTGATTATAAGTCAAAGGGGATTCTGCTTTAAGACTTAATGTACATCAATTAATTGTGAAACAGTTACAGATTATTTTTAGTTTAATATTGCATGATTTGCTCCACCTAGGACAAAATGGACATGAAGTGTCAGAATACCATTCATCTTCTAATATCTTAAATCAAATCACCAAATTAGACCAAATGCTTTGCAATTAAAATTCCCTTATTTGATACATTTTTAAATTTCACACCATCTCAAATTTCACACTATAGCAAAAATGTAGATACTGGTGGGCCTTTTGTTGTTTTTTGTGTGTGGTGATCACAGAAATAAGCTCTGAGCTCTTTAGCTTTAGCATGGCATTGTTCGAGTGCCTTGGCAGAGCAGCATAGCATGAAATCCCTCAGTCTTCCAGGTGCGAGCTCCCAAATCGTACATCCCCCAAATGTGCATCAACAGTTTTGACAGGCAGAATGTACAGTGCTATTCTATACTCAACAGTGCTGCTGTTCCAAAAGACAGAGTACAAATACATCACATATGCACACAGCCCACCCACACCACACGCTCTACTTGATTTTTTTTTTTTGGGCACCTGCCCATCTCCATCCCTCTCTCTTTCTCCTCTCTCATTTTTTTTGATTGGCTTGATTCCATGCTCATTAGCATGTTCAATTATCTTCTGAAATATTCAGGGGAATGTTTCCAGTTGCTGCCATTCCAATTATTATAATATACAACATGGTTCATGACTTTCAAGTTTCTGGAAGTGCTTCAGTTTTTTGTCAAGGTCTTCAGTCACACGTGATGGCTGTAGATTTTTCAAGGGCATCTGTTCCAAGCTGGCCCAGAAGAGAGACAACGTGGCAAAGAGGGGATGGGGGGCCCAAAGCATGCTGGAATGATTCACCTAGAATTTGTTGAATCAAATCCTTGCACCTGGATATAATTGTCCTGCTGCTGTGCTGGGAGTTGCTACTGCCACAAAGAGACCAAATTAGTGGCCTGAAAATGGCGACTTGTCAAGACACACAGCCTCACCTGGTGTCATATTTTATCAAGACAAAACGCTTGCCTTGCATTGCTGGTTAATGATTATTTTGTTCACGAGCTCAGATAAATACACCACTCTGAACTGCTGAGATGATACGCATGAAATCAAGTTGCACAACACCAAACAATATAGCAGTGTGTAATAGCTTCTCAAAGTGCTAAATGAACCATTTCCATGTGAACTAAATCAAATGCAAATGCTTTTCTGTAGTATTTAACCCCCTTTTTTGTTGTCTATTTATGGTTTTGGATAATGCACTTTTTAAAGAAAAATATAGTTCAGATAAGTCAACATCTAGTTTGGTGTTGAAACAATGCTCATGTCTCATCTTTGCAGTTTAGCATATGAATAAATAAAGGATTTACATAAATACCCAATCATCAAAAGAATTAACATGTTGTAATACTAATATCTCTCAGACTCTTTGGTGCAACCAGACTTTAATCGCTTCTTCAAATGATTCCCTTGATGTTACACATCTCTAATTTTTCCACATCTATAACTTAAACATGCTAAGCCCATTATATGTGCAAACTCACTTATAGAGGACATATGCGACTGCTTTGGGTTGGTCTGGAGTCTTGCTGATCGTGTGAGGCGAATAGAATTACATCTTAACTAAATAATGGTTTACAGAGATGGCAAGGATAAAGAATTACAACCATGGGGGGTCTGGACAATAACTACCAATACTGATGAATCTTGTGGAAGACAACAGCAGGCCTAATCATTCCTCTAAGAATATTAATAGAATACCCTCTATTTATATTCCCCCATAAATTCCAGCTGTACGTGAAGTTTATGGTATTCATTTTCAGCTGTGACAAATTAGTATTGTTACATTGCAAAAAAGATTATCATGTGTTTTTTCATTTAACTTTTAATCATGGCAAGTTTTCCACTAGAGAAAAATAGCATAGTTTATCACACTTTATTTGCAGTTTTCATCTCGTATGAATAAAAGATGATACAAAACTTTGAAATACAACAATTCTTGCAGATTGTAATTAATATCAGATCTTAGATTTAAAAAAATCTTATAGTTTTATATTCTGTTTCAATGAAATTCTCATGGGAGTGGTAGATTGTGGTTAATGGCTAGGTGAGGCCATATAAGTGTGTGGCAGCTTTGTGGCCTCTGAATCTTTCAGTGACAGACAGAAAGTGGTTCACCAAAAGCATTCCTGGCATTGTATTATATGTAGTCACACATAAACATGAAGCTTTTTTAAGTTTTTATGCCTTTGCATTGATTCACATAAGAAGAAAACTTGCCAGATTTAGTCATGTGCTATTATTTTCTGGTTCCAAAATCTCAAAGTATGTAAGTAAGTCTTAAATGCACTCTTGATCCTGTTGTAGACTAATTTTTCATGCCAGTGTAAAAACGTGGTCACCACACTTCACTTCAGTGCCTCCTTTCTAGTTGAAAATATTTGTACAAGCATTTATTATAGCATGAAAACAAGTGTCCCAGGTAATGCATGGAAAAAAAATTCATCCATTTTCTCTCATTCACACACGATGAAAGAGATTTTCAAAGATGCAATCGCTAAATCTGGAGTAATCCATCAGTTTTTACAGTCTCTGCACCTGCAGGGTGAGGGACATCCTCAGGGGACTGGGGCTACAGACAGTGTGGTGCGTAGTCTAATGGTTGAATCAGCTGGCAGGTGTGCCCCAGAAGTTTCTCTGCCACCTGCACACTGGACAGTCCATAAATGGTTTAACTTTTGTATTGCTTAGCTGGACAGAGAGAGAGAGACACCTGGTCCAGTCTGAATTAAATGCTTAATGGGCCTGTCATCTTCTGCTGGAGGAAAAAACACTGCATAAATATGTGGAAGTTTGTTATTTTCAAGTTCCATTCAGACACTGATGAAGATTAAATAACAGAGGCTTGATAACAACTAAGTAACTGAAATTGCTGCTAACCTGATACTAAGCTAATATACTCTATTCAGGTCTTTAATAAAACAGTGTATGATTGTTAACATTGTTAATATTAAGGCCAATGTTTCTTAAAACTGTGGACAGACTTGATTGTGCCCAGTGACAATAGAATAGTAGTAGCTGAACATAAGTCATCTGTTGCTGACTACATAGTCTTATTGCTGCTAGTTGTAGTTAAGCTTTGATTGTTTGCTACTTTTGAAGTGAAGTTACAGTGTAGATTAAAGTTACAATATGCAACTATCGCTAGTATGAGACTCTTGATCATTTAATTCTGCTCCAACCAGCCCTCCGACTCCCAGCTCTGCTGTACCCTGCTACTATCCACCATAATAATAATCATAATAATGACATACTTTATTGATCTCCTTAGGAAAATTATTGTTGGACAGCTGCTAGACAAAACATGTTGCTGCTACTACAGTGTTTTAATGTCTTGCTCAAGGATTCCTCAACATGTCGCCAGGAGGAACCGTGAATCGAACCACTGACCCCGGGGTTCATACACGACTGCTCTACCAACTGAGCTGCTGCCGCCCAAATACGTAAACTTACTGCTCAAGCGTGCTCAAGCTCAAATACATGGGACTTTCTGATTGGTTAAAAAGGCAGAGCCTTGCTCAAAAACTTTTCTAAGTGAATATCTCTGCACTGTTGCCAGGCTGTTCAGTGAGTCTGGGTCACAGGAAGCTTCTCTCCATATTAACATACAGTTTTGAGAACAGGTCACATGACCCTGTTGGCCCATACACAATTACTGAAAAAGAAAGATCTGAAAGTGTCACACCCACTTAAAAACTATTTTTCTTGGGCATTTTATTCTTTTATTCGATTGCCCGTGACAGAAATGACAGGAAACAAAAGGTAGGGGGAAATGAGAAATAATATGCAACAAAGGTCCCAAGCTTTGTCAAAGTTTAATACTTCACAACACAATAATTGCAATATAATAACTGCAGTAATTACAATTAATTCTAAAGATGACATTAATGTAACTTGGAACTTATAACTTAACAGACTCCTCACACAATTTCAACAAAACAACTGACAAAAAAATCTATTACATATATTTTTAGTTGATCATTTTCATATCATCTTACATTTTTTTGTTTTGATAATGTCATTTAAAATGTAAAAGCCACTTTTACTAATTATGATAATAGAAGCTCATTCATTTTATCATCTTTAAAACTCACTAACATTTCAGCACCTGTCTGGTACCTAAATGATACATCTGTCTTACTGTTAATGCTGTGTGAATAATTTGGCCTTGTCACAGCTGAGATGTGCGATTTAAGGAAGAACAAGCAGTGGAAAGGAAGAAAAGACTTTTAAAGAAAGATTTACTAACTGCTGTGTTGATGGCAAGAAGCTTACATAAAACAATTTGATGTTGATCTCCCCAATGATATCAGATACAACTACTATGAGTTGATATTTGAACACCAAATAGAAACATAGCTTTTGCTTTTGACACTGAGCTCCCAAACCAGCCGGAGCTCCCAAGTGTACTCTTTGCGTGGGCCAACCCCATTTGCAGCGCATTAGTTTCTAGTTCTTGAGATTTAAACTGTGGCAGCAACACATAGTGTAACAGCTCCCCGGAGAGAACCAGTGATTGCTCTCCTGTGCATGAGGTGATATTATGTTTAATGTGTCGGTTTATTCCTTGAGGGGTTTCCAACATCTGGCGTGCTTTTAATTCTTTGAATGCCTTCTCTTTGATTTCTTTTACTTTTCCTGGACATCAGTGATGCAAAGCTTAGACTGCACGGGTCAGTTTTTTTCTCCTTCTTGCATGTTTGTATTTTGCAGTTGTCAGCATTGCTGCTGTTATCGATAAGGAAAAGGAATGTATCCTGTTGTATTTTTCCAGATTTCTTGCATGTTTTGTTGATTTCCTACAACCTAGCAGCATCTGGAGATACAAATATTTTTGCAGACATACTAGAATACTCGTAATTATTACTCTTAATTTTAGTGTTACTCAATGTCACAGGTACCTACAGCCGCTTTCTGCAGGCCCCTTCTGCAGTCATCCCTTAGCTAGCTGTCCCATATTAGAGGCCAGCTCTCTGTGGTAAAAGACCCTGCCGGAAACTGGGTTTGATTTGTTGATGTGAGTGCGCTCAGGGCAGAGTGGGGGCCAAGCATTAATGGGATGGAGACAATAGGCCATCACTAATCAGAGACCTCAAGGTTGCCATGAGGTTAATTGTAATGCAGGTGGCACTAGGGGAGGGGGCAAATAAGAAATGTGGACTCCTTTAGTGCCTTGGCGGCCATTGTGTTGTAACATTAAGCCCTGGGGCTAGGATTTGGCTTTCTGTCTTGCTCTTTCCCCTGTGTCCTCTTTACCTTTTAATTTCTTATTATCCGCTGATTCCCATTCAACCTCCACGGGTTAAAGAAAACCTTTTGCCACATGTCAAAAGCAAATGTTAATATTGAGCCTGTCCTTTCTGTTGTGATGCGTGGCAAACCATTGTGGGGCTCCACTGGTGATTCAACAGTGCATTTCACATTCACTGGAAGCACTCCTGTTGTATCATTGTTATTTGTTTAAACTGACAGAAACAGCAGACCCTGCTTGCTTTTGTGTCGGTGAAAGACCATCTCCAAACAAGAGCCTGCTCATGAATACACAATAGGACAGTGTCTTTAGAGTGGCATTTGTTTTGGTTTTTGTTGTTTCTTGTGACAATTTTTCCGGGAAGTTGGACTGAGCTACATTTCCCATGCTGAGTTTTCCTTGGAGCGTTTGAAATGTGGTTGAGTTTACAGAGAGACACATAACTGTAACACTGAGTTTATACACAGCTTTCACAGATGTGTGTACACAGCAAATTGACCTTTTTACATAGTTTTTCTGTGAATTAATTAATTAACAAACAAGCTTTAACATTTTAATTAGTGAAGTGTAATGGTACTTAAGTTTGACAGAGAGGGCTCTTTCTAGTCTTTATGAAAAGGGTAATTTAACTGGCTTTATCATACCATATGTCATGATATAATTGTCTAAAACTATAAATAGTGCATCTGTGGCTCAAACCAAACCATATTTGAGACTCAGAATGTCTGTAGTATCAAAGGTCTCTGCTTTGTATGCCCACCATCCACCTGACCACCTTCATACCATTCAGTATGGTCCAGGCTCAGGCTCAGCACTTGCGTGCTGCAGGAGAAAAAACATTCCCACCAGAATAGTTCAGACAGTCATTAAATTTTCCTCAAAATCCAACAGGCAATCAAATTAGTAAAAAAAAAATGTAATTTCTATAACAATACTATGAAGGGGCTAATATAGCATTTGATTGCATGGGTACAATGATTATACTATAATCAAATATCAGAAAATGTGTAACTAGTTAATTAACTTCGGTATCAATATTTACTTTTTATTTTAATCTGTCTCAGTTTGCAGATTGATTTGTCGGTGAATAATCATTCAAAACCATCTATTTCACTTGATCACTTTTGTATAATGTCCTCTAAAGTTTGATATTTTGTCTTCTTTTCTACAGGCTGCAGACTCATCCAAGTCACTTGCCAATCACAGCAGTTCTCTGGAAATCAAACTTGTACTCTTGTGAGATCTTTCCTCTTTACTTTCTCTTCACCTTTGCATTTGAGAGAGAAGGGGTCATCTGAAGTAAAGGGAGGGAGGTGGAACATTTCTGTGTCTGCCAACTTGTAAACGGCTCTTGTGTTTATGCAGCTGAGGATTGGACAGCAGCCAACGTGTCACTGTAGCAGCCTCCTTCTTTAACAGCATATGTGAGGGCAATACGTTGAAGTTTGCATTTGATACATGACAAATGGAAAGGTATTGAACAGTGGGGATGCTGTTAAGGCATGACTGCGTGAGCTACAGCCGCATGTTGGAGGGTAAGAAGATGGACAGGGGCACCGTGTTTCTGCCAAGTTCCTCCCTCATTAATGCATCCTGTTGGGATAAATGCATATACTGATATTTATGTCAGAACATTGTAATGTATTGTGTAAAAATGTGCAATGTATTGTTAGAATTACTATGCAATCACATGGCATTACTGCTGAACAAAACTATCACTGACCAAAGGCTGGATCTCTACACTCTATACAGCTCCGATCACCTGTCTTTGTCAAAAATGCTAATTAGCCCCAGTGAAAGCAGACGCCTCTCGTTTCGAAAGCCTTTACATCTTGCATGCAAAAATATGCATTTTGCATTTCAGCTTTATTTTTAATCCAAGAGTTTCAAACTTGCACCATCCAAATAGTATTAACCTGGTGATTATACAGTACACTGGCTTTAAAAATTGCAAATGTTACATACACCTTTCATCTTTCACCCACTTCATGTGACCAAGACCTTGGTCTGACAAAAGCAGATACAGTAAAGTGGCATTATTCCAACTATGGACTGATATTTACCACATTTATCCGGATATGTGACATTGAGAGGGACAAGCAGAACCAGCATGACGATTAAGGCCCTATTATCACCTGTGCCTCCAAGACATCCGTGACGTCGCCACATATCCACATGGGCAGGAAATCTGTCGAGCTGCAGTCTAGCAATGACTTTGAAATCAACCTCTTACTAGCACTACACTGTAAAGCACTTTGAAAAAAGCAAAATGGTGCTTACCTGAGCAGATCATCTGTTGTCACTATACGTCTTTGGGGGGTTGGTCGATCACATCCGTCAAAGTGTTTAGGAGGTGTACGTATCAAGCGGAACATTCTTTCATCTTGCTTAAGGAGGAGTGTGTCATTTACGCCTCCAGCTAAGCTCTGAACTGACACCTCGGTCCTGATCAGGTGGCCTTAACTAGGGATTGATCAGCAGCTCTCAAATTCAATCAGAGTGGAACCTCGTGTCAGTGTCGGAGCAGGTTTTTAATCCAAACCTTTTCACAACTTCAAACCTCACTGATGTTCCTTCCAACTTATATCCATATTTCAAAAATCAGGCAAAGCGAAAGAAATTAATCTGGATGTTGGCACAGTAGTTTTGCGCGTTTATGATTGGTTGGTGACATGTTAATAATGATGGCATAATTTAACAGCTGCAAACACTGTCAATGCCCTGTTTGTACTATATATGCGTGGTAGCAATTCTGCCTAATTTGCATGGAATAAAAAAAATGCAAACAAACCAACACATTGCAATTTTGGATATTTATTATTTATTTATTTATTATTTCAGCTTTCTACAATAGGATGCAATATAATTGCTTCTTCATGCTGTGTTTGATGCAGAATTTCTCTTTAAAGGGTGTTTTAGTGGTTCCATGGGGATGAGAACCATAAAAATGTCATATTTCATTATTTATAGGGATCTGTAAAAGAGATTTTACATGTTCAGATTGCTTCCCATGTCTGGTGATGTTAAAACATAAATAACACAGTTTGTACAGATTAGCTGACTAATAAACACATCTTTTTTAGTGTCTAAAACCTAATTATTATCAAGAGTGCAACAAATCTTAAAGAAATCCTCATTATTCAACACTGGAAACGAATACTCTCATCTTAAATATAACACCTAGTGGAAGGTGTAGGTTGTCTTAAGTGAGAGTGTGGAATCCTTTTAGTCTCAGTGATGGAAAATGTGTCTAAATTCCCACACATCTGCCACCTCTGCTACTGTGGGATCCAGTGTTCTTGGGTGAAGGGAATGTCACAGGTTACGAACCGACTTCCTTGTAGCTACTCAGGCGTAAACACAAGAACGCCTCATTAGGAGATGTTTCCATTTAAGGTATTGACTAAAATACACAATCAACTGTCCCGTGATAGCATTGATTATAGAGTGTTTAAATCAAAGCGAGGAAATGTAGTAGGTGGGTAATTGTGTGCTCAGTGGATAAATGAAGTTGTAAAAGCCATCTGGTGAATTTCATTGTAAAATTGCACAGCATGTAGGTTTCTTTTTGCTACTATTCACCTGAACAGGAGTGACATCCTTTCAGGTTGTTTGTTCTGAGACATCTTACACGTGCATTTAGAACTTAGCTTTTTTATTAAACACAATTATATAAATCACAGCACTGAATTAAACTATGGTCAGGGGTAAAAAACCAAAAACAGAACCTATAGACTCCCTGCCTTCTCTTTATGAATCAACCAACTGAGATGGTTTTAATGCCACAACATGATTTGTATTTTTACATTTGCTTTACATATGATTATGTTATTACATATTTTCAGTTTGCAATCACAATCAGGTTGCATTACAGGGTTAGATGTAATCCCAAAGTAATACAAATTCAGCTCACATCTAATGATATTCATGAGGTGCAGTGTTCCCCAGTGCTCTGCCTGTAGCTTGTAGCTATTGTTAAGCCTTCTATCTTCCCCAGAGGTATAGGCTAGTGGCAACATTTAAAATGACATAATCTACATTTATGTATAATATATAAAAGCACACATTCAAAGTGAAAATGTTCCAGGTTAATGTTAATATTACATCCGATGTCTAGGGAATAGAATTTAACTATTTAATTATGATTTAGTAGGCTTGTTTGAAGTTTTGTATAAAAATGGTTATAAACTTAGACTTATGCTTCAAATTATAAGAAAAATACTTGTGAGAATTAACAAGCGCTCTCTTTCTCTTTTGAAACATCAAAGCAGCTCAATCCATTGTTATCTTTCATGTCATTATCAACAGCTTTACTAAGAAGACATGAAAACTTGCCTATGTCACTCCCTGCCATTTAACATAAGACAATAACCTCCTTAAGTCGAGGCTAAGTCTCAGCTCTGACTGCATTAGATATAAAAAGGCTTGTGTAATTAGTCGTGCACTATAAATCAAGTGGTGTGAGTCTATTTCGCCATGCCCTAATTGAAAGTGCTTTCTTTTTTTTGCTGTGCTGTAGTCGGACACAGAGCTCCATCGGATGGTGATAGATGTGGAATCCAGCACAAACAGTTTGAACCAGTCAGGCCGTGATTGATCAGTACCCTCTGGGATGTCGGGTGGATCTTTCTCCTTCAACCAGAAGATAAAAGCCTTAACGACTCTCCAGCCTTGTTGTACCTCCCAATTGTGTGTGTCTCACTGTGTGTGTCAGTGTTTTATTATTTTGAAGTGTTTGACCTTGAAGGTTCTGTGTGCATTTGGGCTGTGATGTCTCAATGATTTCTCTTTTAAGTGCCAAAATGCATCTTTTATGTGGTATTGATGCTGCTATACACACACTACATAAATGCCCCATGGAGGAGGCAATTTGCATGAAAATTTAGTTGATTTATGACTGGATTCTATAGCATTTTCTATAATCAGCCAGCACATTTTTGCAAGGGCTTAGTAGTGGCCGTAGTGATGCCACAGTACAGTGCTGTAACCTAACTTCAAAGACCATTTTGTTCACACGTACCCTCACAAAAACACAGGGTGACTTCACTGGCTTCCAGTGGCAAAGGTGGACCAGCTGGTTTTTTTTTTTTTTTGTTCTCCACTTGTGTTGTTTCTGTTCCCCCCTCTCTTTATTATCCCCAGTTCTTCTCCCATCTTTTTTTCCTCTGAGCATTTGCTTTGGAGATTTACACTTGCCGTTGTTGACTGAATAATAATAAAAAAAACTTCAAGCAGGAGAAAGGACGATGCTGGTGATTCAGGTTTGGTGTGTGGTGCTTCAATGAGGTCTAAGCTGATTGTCCTATAGTGGCAATGGAGGTGGCTTTTGGAAACGGAGTTGCATTGGAGGGGATCACTCGGCATCTGGCCCAGCACTCTTGTGTCATTGTGACCCTCCTGTGGGGGAGGCAGTGAGGGCCACAGTAGGGGGTCCCACTGAAAAGCAACATAAATTTCAGAGGGAGAATCAATAGATTGTGAGAATTGTAAGAGATGCATTGGTTTGGACTCTGACTGTGACCCTGGTACTTTCCTACATGAAAGTCACTGAAGTTGCACTTATTCTCAACAAAGGCAAAAAATAACAACATTAAACACCAGGATGTATGATGATCTGTTAAGACTACATGTTTTGTACGTCTGTCGATTATCGCACCATTCCTACACTCATTTCAGTGGGCTGGCTGAATTCTTGGGATAGCCTCACAGAAAAAGGTTAAAAAATAATCTGTTACGTGGGGGAAACCTATTCTCCCACAAGATGTATAAATAGCTGCAGCCATGGCTCTCTGTGTCAAAGTTAGGACACTCAGTGGGGTGCAGACTTCAAAGCAACCAGGGAATTCTCCAAAACAACTGCTGGCAATTTCAAATCAGCATTCCCCCTGAAAGCAATGTAACCTTTCACCTGTATTCTGGCATGAGATAAGTAGAGGAGAAAATGTCAGATTCAGAATATACAGTAAAGTGCAGGTCATAAAAACTGGGGACATATTTATTTGGGATGTGGAATAGTTTGTTTTTTTAAACGTCCTAAAATGATGAAATAGTTACATGCGACATAATAATAAAAAAATGGTCAGTTAGGTTTGGGAGTAGTCTGCGAGAAACTGAATGTGCAGCTGATCAGGCTTCAAAAAAGCCCTCATTGCCATCTTGGTGGTAAATAAAAATGACCTAGAAAGGTTAAAGGCCAGAATACATGTCAGGAATTTCCCCTGAATATATTTAAAGCAGCAGAATAAGGAAGCTTTTCATTTTAAATTGGACATGTGTTGTATTTATTTGTTTTTGTCTTCAAACCAGACATCTAAATTCACTGTCAGTAAAAAAGTAAAAAGAAAAAAAAGAGCCCATACAGTGAAGACATGGGGTGAGCATGGGAGTTGACGGGGGCGGCCTGTGATGCATTGTGGGTAGTGGGGTGCTCTTTGGCCGCAGCAGGAAACTGGTTGTTATGTCCAGTTTTCAGGTACTGTTGCTCTCTCCTCAGTCATATTAATTATAGGATTTTTTTTTTTTTTTAAATCCTCTAATCCCCCAGCCTTTCAAGCACTAGGCCACTTTTCAAGACTACACTTTGGAATAGAGCAACAATGTCTCTCACACACACACAAGTGTACATGCACATAATCAAGACACAATGTATGTTACTTAAAATTTAAAAAAAGCATTATTTGTATGTTTCTGATATTCAGCTTTGGTTGCTAGGACTATGCATTAGTTTATTCTTGCTGATGACACGTACAGCTACTAAAACTAGTACAGTCTTTTTCAAAGTGATTAAGAATATAGTATATAATTTCTTCTCAGGATTACTTCACTTTATAATATTGAAGGATTATGGTATTTTCAACAGTATCAAGATGCACTGTATTTACAATTCATCTCCCCTATTGCAGGTGAATGCTCTACAGTCAGCAAAAATAATTCACAGAAAGCTACGCTATGAAGAACCTGAATTTAACTTAATTTTCCATTGAATACCCGTAATCTTCTCATTACTAATCTTCTCAAAAAATTGTGTCAGTATAGCAGAGGCAGTATGAGGATACCTTGTTCCCTTTTCCCCCTTTATTAATTTGCTAATACTGTTTGTTGTTATGTTTGAAAACATATTCAAACAGATGGAGTCCTCTCTTGCAAGATCAAAGTGGAGTCCCTGCTGAACAGTTATACAAGACTGTCACCCTGTCTCTCGCAGGCGTCTGTGGTCCAGTTTTCCCTCTGTAATCAGATCTCAGGCCTGTGCTTTATGGAAGAAAACAATCACTGGAGATTGGCAGCCTACAACAGGTTTTATGGCTGTTGTTTCAGGTGGGAGGCAAGTTAGTCAGCTGGATGACTGTCAGAGGGATTTTACACTGCCCTCTTGTGCTCTGAAACATACTGTACTCCCTCTCCTCTGCTCATGCTGACTAATTTTTACTGCTGTATGTCCCTGCAGCTCACACATAGCAGTAAACAACAAATGGACGCGTGACCTGTTACAAGCGCTTTGATCTTTAGGAATCTGCAGGTTATGAAAACATAACCACTGCATCAGTGACGTATATCCATAACACTCAGCTTTTAAATTAGCTTAGTTAGCCCTCATACAAAGAGAATCATAGCATATTGCCTTTGTATAAGAGTTTTAAAGCACTGCTTACATTTTTCAATGCGGCTTAAATATATAGAAATTGATTTTTTTTTAAATAAAATAAGCTGACCTTTACTTTAAAAGATGTGTGATCTGTCTCTTTAAAATGAATTAAAAAACAAGTTGTTTTTCTACCGAAAAAACCCCCCCTGACAAAACGACCTGAATATTCTTTCCGATTAGAACTGATTAAAATGGTTGCACTCTTCCTGCCCTGCCACATGTCAAAAGGATAGAGAGGAGGGCGAGGAGGAATAATTGTTTGATCTGTCCTTTTGCCTGTCGTTGCCCTAATCACTCAAGACTGATTCAGAAAATGCAGGCTTGAATGTCAGAGGGCCTCCTGTGGAGAGGTGGAGCATTTCACCGGCTTTGGACAGCCGTGCCCCGGTAATCACCACTCTCAACCTGGCTGGGCACTCCAGCACTCCCCTGATTGAGCACCTCAATCTAACAAGGTGCTATTGCTGGAGCCAGAGATTCTGCCAGGTTTTGACAAACCAGTGGATTGTCCCCGATCATCATGGGACATTGCTTTTTTCGCAGCTCAGCCATGCATGCTGCAGGCAGACTGAGAGTCAGGCACACCTGCCAGTACTCAGAGTGTGAGTGCTGCACGAGAAATTAAAAATGAGCTTGAGGGTTACTGTCCTTTAATAAAAATCAAATAATTCCACATCCCTTGAAGCATACATCACCAGAGATCAGCTTTTTTCCTGTCATGTTGCACAGTAGAGTCCTTGTGGGAAATATAGTTCACATTTTGCTGGTGATTTTTTCCTGTTACCATGCTTTCTCTGACCTTGTTTCTGTCTGACACCGGGGCTTTCCCCAGGGGAATATACATCCTGATCTTAAGTAGATAACAGTATGTTTACAATTACCTTTAACCTTTCACTTTTACCGCCAGACACCTAATTGATTATAGTATCAAGCTGCAGCCTGTGAACTGTGATGTTTTTCTTCAGTTTTAAGGCATCTAGGGCTGCAACCATAACTTTTATTTATTTATTATGCAAAAATGTCTTTAAATGTCTCATTTTGTCTAACCATCAGTCCAAAAGCCAAACAAGCTCATATTTTAGAAGCTGAAACCAACCTGTCTTTTTTAAGCAAAATCACAATCAAAAAGTGCTAATTAATTTTCTGTCAATTAACTAATCAGCTATTCATCTAAGCATTATAAATACTAAAGACATTCAAGTGCTATGCATTTCATTACACATTTCTACAAATTTCCAAGATAATAGAAACAAAATGCCATAGACTATAACAACTATAGGTATAATGAAAACGAGCATTGGAATATATCAGCAAAGAGCAGACAAAAACAAACCACTACTGATCACCAAAACAAAACAGAATTTTCTTTGTAAAGTGCAAAATCAGCCCAGTTGCTCTCCACACCAAGTATGCAATACCCCTCATCAAAGCAGCATTTTAACATGACTAATATTAGCTTCAAGGTTTGTAGTCGAAATGGTCATGCATAAAAAATTTATGTATTTTACTTCAACAGTCTAGGACAGTCCAACAGATATTTATGCATCTGAACAACTCCCAAAGCAACTGCAGACGTAAAACTTGAAATGACTGATTTCACACTCCCATGGCTTGAGTTTCAACATTCAAATGGGTTTTTGCCTCAAAAATCTGTCTGGGTCTTCATTGCACCTGCAGCTATTACAGTACAGTTCATCATGAAGGCAGTAAAGGGTTGCAGGTTGAATTGGGCAAAGGTGCATTTAAAGTTTTGTATTTTATATAAACAGAAGAAAAATAAAGTTTTAACTACTTAACATAGTACAAGTGATTTAAAAAAAAAGTTTCCTTAGAAATAACAAGTGAGTTATAACCTTTACAGTAAAATGCAGATCATTTAAGTGGTCTTCCTGAGCATTTCCATCTGCTTAAGAGGTTAATTGTAAAATTATGCTCATAGCATTTTAATACATCATAACACAGCTGTGGAAAAAAAAGACTTAAGTACTTGAGTAGGGCTCAAATGCGTTTGGAGTAACTACTAGTTGTAGGCTGTTAGGCAATGCATTCAGAAATTATGATCAATTGCAAAGCTGGATTTAAGGTGTCATAAATGTCTCCCTTCACAGGGAAATAATAGCCTTGTACAGACTTGTGAGAGTTGATTTCATTGTAGTCTTGCCTCCAGTTCTTTAACCTCTTATCTGTTTTCACCTTAATATATTGTTGATTTATCTGTGATATATTTGAGGCTGCAGGCATTTTCCTGCTCCTATTCTGAAATTAATAGATGGTCTTCAAGGGCTTCAAGGCTTGACTGTGAATTGTGGCAAGAACATGGCGGTCACTCCATCAAAAGGAATTATGTTCAGTTTCTTACAGAGACATTTGTCATACAAGACAGGAGGTATCAGAGCAATGAAAGACTCTTAACTCCTGTTAAAATCAGCCACTTGGACTTCTTGCTACAGGAGCTAAGGGAAAACAGCCACTTGGTCTCCTGTGTTCCTAGTGGCATTTTCAACAGAGATCCTCATAACTTGATGCTGAAAAATTGATTAATAGTACATTTAGTACAACTTACAGCCTTCTCCTCTGTAATAAATTAGGGTCATTAATCAATAAAGAGCACAGCAATTCCAAAAGGCAGGAGACATGCTGCTTCCTAATAGAAAAAGAGAGTGACGGTCAGGCCTTTCTCACCATTGACCACCCTGGCTGAGGTGTTCATTGTGCACCTGCCTAAATCCAATTAAATTACATAATTAATGAACATCTTTCAACAATAATGGACTTTGCCATTCCGCCAGCCTATTGATTTCTTAGTGACAACCCATTTAGGATACCCTATCACTGTCAACTTGTAGATTTACTGGGTTTCTATTACATCGTGACTCAAAATTTTGACTACTAATGTCTGACGACTAATGTTTAAGTTTTTAATGAAAAGAGAAGGATTTCCTCATAAGTGATCTTGAGTTGTCTACAGAGGCTGAAACAAAATATAAATGTTTTCAGAAGCTCAGTAGTATTTAGGTGATGAATAGTATAGATGGTGCCAACACAATGGCTCATCCAAATAAAAGTAGACGTACACAAATGTAAAAAAAGCAACATGAATTAATTAACACTGATGAGGAAAGTACACTTAGGAGATTTTTAACTAGCAAAAAAACCATTAAGTGCTTGAGCTGTGGATGAATGACTCTCTGGTTTGCCTGGCTACCTGAAAAAGCACCTTCCCCATCTTATGCTGTCCAAAGCTGTCACACTGTCTCAGCTTCATTCAGCTTGATTAATGTTAAGCTGTGGGGCACAGCTAGTAGGTCTAGTCTCAATTATGAAAAAGTCAGTAACTACTCCATTGTGCTGATGCCTTTATTCTACCGACAGAGCTGAAAAATAGCAATATTTCTAATCAGAGTTGAATCATTTATCACTAATTTATTGGCGTTCTTTAGATTCCCTGCCTCATCCATCCAAACCTGGTCTATAAGCCATGCAGCTATGTGCTGTACGCCGTCTTCATCCTTTATCAGTCATCTTTGTTTGGAAACCATTTCACTCTTTTCGTAGGCACTGCTGTTTCTAATAAGAAATAAATCACTATGTTGTGATAATCGTCAAAATGGATATTTGCCTCTATAGCATTTGCCAGTGTCAATTTTGTATTGTAAATATATTTGCCTAGAAAGAAAAGAAGCAACTTTTTGTCCTATTTCACCATTAAATTCCCAAAGCCTAGAGTTTATAGGGGAAGATAAGTGAGTTTAATATGCACTGGAGGGTAAAGGAAATATTCTATTACTGCATGTAGTGTAGAAATTACCCCATAAAGAAACTAATATGGCAATTTAGGGAGCAATTTTTAATATGATTTTTATGATACACAGTTCTACTTATGGTAATGAAGTTGTCATTGTACTTGTTCACTGCTGCTAATGCAGAGCCCATCTTTCAATTTGTACGAATTAGACTAAACTGTTACGAATGAACTTCATTAATGCTGGAATGAGAAGAAACATGTTATTGCATTTCTGGACCACTGGCTCCGGGATTGTGTGTTTTATATTGTTTTGATCTAATTTTGGAGTTTGAGAGAAAACACTCTTAGGTATATAGGGCCTGCTCTAAAATACAAACAAACAGCAGGGGATCGTTATCTATTTTGAAATGGATACTACACCAAAGTCTCATTGAGAAGAAGGATTGTGTGGTTCCCGATTGTTACCAAACTAACACTTAATCTATTCTAATTCTAGCATATTTAGTGTCAAATGGGCATCAATTGGTTATAACAAGGTGTTGCTCTCATCATTCCGAGCACATGAAACTAAATTTAATGTGGTAGTTTTGTGTCATTATAAAGGAGAGCTAGGATGAAGTAAACTTAAAATCTGTAATGATAACCACATCAAAAGAAACATTCAGGACCTATGTTCATTCTGGAGATTTGTGTACTATATTGTTCTACTGACCAGATAATCAGATCTTGTCTGTCAAATGTAATTGCTCCACTAGATCTCATTAATTTAGCTGACGTAAATGGTTGTGAAAACTTTCAAAGATCCAGGAATTTGATTTAGTACATTATTACACCTAGTGTTTTTACTGCACCACAGTGTACCCAAGACAGACAAACACACACACATACACACACAGTTTACGAAAAAACACAATTTCCCACAACTTCACAAATTCTGCTTTTTGGAGGAAGTAAACTTGAAGTACACAGTAAGTCTTACTGTAGAATTAATCCATTAAGCGGTAAATGCATGACTACAGTTATACCACAATGTGGTAACATGTCAAAAGCTCACGTATATAATCATTCTACCCTCTCTACCTCTAGAAATGCTGGGGAAAGATCCATACACAGAATAAAATACAATATACAGTACTGTGCAAAAGTCTTAGGCCACTATTGGATTAGCTTTTCAGCAATGCTATAATGTTCATATATATTTATTTCTCAGTTTTTACTTTAGAACAACTACAAACACAAAAAGTGGTTTCTTGGCTGCTATCCTTTTGCAAAGACGATTCCTGATCAGTTTTTTTATTCGGGCTATGGAAGGATCAACTTGGCATCCAGATGAAGCTGCCAGATGCTGAGTCAGGTCCTTGCTGGACTTCTTCCAGTGTCTCAAAGAATAAACTCTAAGAAACGTATCAGATTTTGACAGGTCTTCCACTTCTATTTTTGTCCTTGACCTCTCCAGATTCCTCTACAGAGATCACACTCAATATTTGTCACTTTAGGTTAAAGAAGAATCTAATGGTGGTTTAGTCTTTTTTTAGAGTTATGAAAATTAATTTTAGATATTGGTAGCTTTGTCACAGCAGCCTCAGAAGGAACACTTTGATTTGTTCACTATAATGGTGTCATCAGTGATCAATGTGCCCAAACAAAAGTCAAGGGAAAGTCAGTTATCTTACTCCAGTTTGGTGAGGGGAAAAATCAATGTGCAGTGTCAGTACCAGGTGGAGTAATTATTTGTTGAGTCCACATTCATTTCAAAGTGAACACTGAACTTGGCTCAATGAGTACAATCCCTTAATCTTATTCTGCTCACTGATTGAGAACCTGGAAACGTTCTAATGTGACTGGACAGATGTTGTTGAATCAGGTTTGATTCTTTTAATTGCTTTGTGCTCTTCAGGCACAGTTCTCTCTCTGCTTCTTTCATTCAGTTTAACAAATGGATGACACAGAAAGGATTCTGTGCAGGAGTGTTGTGCAGTTCATTGTTTTTCTACAAAAATATAAACAACTGAAGAGCTTTGGGGTAGGGTTGACCAAGCAGCAATCAGGCACAAAAAGGCATCTGAAGCTATTTAGCTGTGAGTTTTTTTTATTTTTACAGCAGCAGACTTCATTCTGCAGTATGCTGTTTGATGATGTTTTAAGTGATTTTCACATTCATTTCCTGAAGGGGTGTTCTTAAGACATGTTTGTAGAGGCATGATTTTTTTTTCTTTGACATCAAAATTAATTTGAAAGTCAATCGTAGGAAAACTTAAAAAAAAATTAACAACATAAAGTTTTTCTTACACCATATCACGCATAAATTATAATGCCAAACAGAGCATTTTTAGTCTTACAATAAATGTCTGGAAACACAACATAACTTGGCAGGGCTGTGCTCCTTAATGAGAATGTATTATACGTAATTACTGGTTTATATTTTTACTCTCTACTAAAACAGTTGTGGACAATTCAGAATTTCAAAAACTACCTATATCTCCTATAATGGGCATTTATGCAGTACCTATTTTCACCCTCTGTCCGAAACAATTTGTTTTATAGCTTCTATCTCGACAGTAATTTCAATGTCTGTACATTCATACATGGGACTGTCAGGAATGTTTTGGGAGGGTTCTAAAAAGTATCCAGGAGCCTCAGGAAAGTCTTGTGACAGAACAGAGACCTGTGATTTGGTATTTGTGCAATTTCTTCTACATACATTTAGATCACGTTTTAGAACTATTGAGTA
>JAUMHL010000013.1:21741049-21794996 GCA_032362345.1 Sandelia bainsii
AGAACAGAGACCTGTGATTTGGTATTTGTGCAATTTCTTCTACATACATTTAGATCACGTTTTAGAACTATTGAGTATTATTTAGTATTTGTGCTGATAATGTGTCACAGATGATACCAGATGACAGGATATAAAGTATCAATATCACTACTTTATCACCAAGCAAACTAAATGCTAAATGTTGCGAAACATGTTGGTGGTGGTGCTGTACAAATGAGTGAATCTTACTTTGGAGGAAACGGGGTAACAATCTGTTACCATACTTTTTTGACTTCTCCCAGTCTTTATCTGACTCTTGTGAAATAAGGGTATTCCAACTCGTCTGTGAATGTGGTGACATATGCTATTACGCATTTCAGAGAGTTGTCTTTAGCGATTTATTTGCAGGTTTGGAAAATGAATTTAACATCACGGGATTAGAAAGCATAGGATTTATTATTTCCATCACCATAGCACTGAGTGACACTAAGCTGTCTTTCAAGCATCCAAATGATACTCTCAAATTTAATGAGATCTTAAGCCCTGCCAACATATAATTAAAAACGTTGACACAGAGAAATAAGAATGCAAAATTGTCTCCTAGGATTCTGCTGTGAACTTCGAGCCACTATGCTTAGCATGTACTATTCATTAAATACATAAATAGCAGAAGTGCAGTATGAGGCTATACATTATTCACTGCTGAGATGTCTTTATTTCTGCTCTGTTCTCATAAGTAGATATGCCTTTTATTTCAACCCCACCTCCCCTCTGTTTTCAGAGTCAAGTGCTGCTTTTAATAGATCCCTGTGCTGTGATTTAATCATTAATTGGCCGTCTATCACTGTATGAATTCAAGAAGGCGTCATTTATGAAGGCCAGTAAATGACTGAAGTATTAGATACAGGATGGCACCCTGTTTGTATTTGGTCCTTCAGTGTGAGAAATGCAAGCTGCCATTAGCCCACTGCTGCTTGAAGTGTTAGCACTGAAATATTTCAGATGTTAAAAGTTTCCCTTCCTCTACCCAGTTTGTGCTCTAGACTGAATTAAAATCACAAGAGAACATTTATTTTTAGCCCCTTCAATTTGGCTTATATTTCTTTATAGAATGTCACAATCCATTGATATTGTTGCACTGAATTATCATTTTTTTGTAACAACTATTTGCGTTCCACATTGAAAGGTGTTCTGTGGTGTTGTCTTATAAAATGAAAGTTGTGTTTGCATTCTATATTTCTTATATTGAACATACAGTGCATTTAGTACACAGTACAGTATGTTTGAGGTCTCTTGAATTTATTCCTACCCTCATAAAAAACACTTGCAAAATATAAATATAAATGTTTTGACTCTGCATTATTATCATCCACATTTACTTGCTAACAATCTTTGTCTTGTGTCACCTGACACAGTGCTACATATAAAACTGTGTATGTAGCAATGTGTGTGTTGCATTGTCTGTGTGCTCACACGTGCATGATATAATCAAAATGGGAACTGACAAAAACAATGCTCCATACTAGCATTAGTTTAGCAGTATGGATCACGCTAAATTCTGCAGGGTACGTTTACGGGAAACAAAGTCACTGCTCCATTTTCATTAAGAGCTTGTTATGATGTTGTTTTTTGTTTTGTTTTTTAGAAGAATTTACAAAGCAGAATGAAGTTGTTCAGTGAAAACACTGAAAAGCTTTTATGGCAGATAAAGGCAGGTAATGGTTCAATTGAATAAACAAACCACAAATTTGATTTTTTTACTGCATTTAGACTCCAAACTTTTCAGGAAATAAGGGTTGTAGATGTGTTTTCTGGTTCAGGACTCCAGCTTCTGGATTTTAATAGTTGCATGCAGCCTTCTGCTCCCAGCAGGTGAGGGTGATGACAGGGTCTGGTGGAAGGCCAAAGCCTGGCTGGCACGTGCTGTGCCTTCATCCAGTCGTTTCCTGCCATCGCGAGCATATGGGTGGAGACATTGCTATCCACTGGCTCATTCCCAACAATCTATCACCTTTACCCACAAATCTGAGTAAGACCACACTGGGCAGGAAACTAAATCCATCTATCTGGGTTTTGTTTGAGTGACACTACTGAATGGACTTTTTCTGAACATACACTGCTTATTTGTTTCAAAGTTTTTGACTTTTTTGGCTTTCACTGGAGTTATACTATGTATTTACGTTGTGCTGAAACTTCAGCACATTGTCTGACTTGTGAAGTCGCCTTCAGAAATGATTAATTAGAGTCCTTGAACTTGGACGATGATCACGCAAACAGATCTTTCCGTTTTCTCAATGCCATGTTTTCTCACTTATGCTTGCAGTGAGGAAGCAATGATACACCAAAGTTGGCTTGGTGTCTTTGCAACTGTCGAACTGAATATTTGTTATGGCACCACCTGCAAAAACAACATATGGTGTAGGCATTCGTACAGTATTTTCCATTCAAGCTGGTAGCAATGCTTTGGAGCTTTGCTACTGCAAAACATCTATGCTTTTGTCTCGTAGCTGATTAAACCTGTATAATAATAGAGGCAAGAAATGGAAAAACCAACCCCCACCCTAGAAGCCCTTGCTGGACTTGTGGTCTCTCTTACACATTCAGGAGCTGTCGCTTTGAATCGACAGAAGGCAGCCAGGCTGAAGATTTCCCACTGACTGGAGAGGAGTCGTTGGCCAGGCTTTCCTTGTCACTGGGAGTTAAGGCAGTCACTGATCCTAATGCTTACACTGTTGTTGCAGCATTCCAATTTTTAATCACTGCATGACTTGTCAGGCTTAATGAGGGCAGTCGGGTAAGAATGATCAACAATAATGAGAACATCACAGGCTGAGGATTACTTCCTGTTTTAAATAAATATATATGTGTATCCAAGATGATGTGAGGCCAAAAATATACTTATACCGAGCATGCTGTAAACAATGGTGCAGCGATTCCTACAGATTGATTGGTTGCTAAGGTGACTGGGAATACTGCGGCGATCTTATGCAATCATAGCTCTTCACATCAACCTTGCCAACACAAACTCTAGTGGGTTCACAGGCTTTTACACAAATCAAATGTGCTAAAGGAGAATATAAGGCATCGATTCATAAAAAGTCAGCCAAATTCTGACTTGATTTATAATCTGCAGATTGAAATGAGATGTATGTTTCATCCATTTTGTGGACATCTGCAGAAGTCTTAATACAAAGTGCATGTGTGTGCACAAGCACTTCTGTGTGTATATGTAAAGAAATCCAAGCCAAGGCTGAGCGTGGCTGGCGTGTGTTCTGTCGGATGTCTCTCCCTCTTTAATCCTTTGTGTTCAAGAGGGTCAAGAGGCAGGCAGACTCCTACTGTAGTGGCTGGGTGAAACACTGAAGGCAAGAGACTCTCCAGTTCTCCACCTTTAGTTGTCTGTAACACAGAACTTGGCTTTGAAAAGCCTCCAGCTGGACCTACACCATCAGAGAAGGAGTCATCAGTGTTAAGATGACAAAACAAGCAAAGAGTCTGTGAAATAATGTATTAATGTATGTTTTGTTGGCAATATGCAAAATTTTTGATATAAACGCATTTTATTAGAAGATATTTTTTTATTTAGTAGTTTTCTGATGGCCTGTAATTAGAGATGCCTTTAATAATTGATTAATATGTTGATTATGATTGATTATATTCTTCATTAATCATCTTGTCTGTAAAACAAGAAAGAAAACAATGAATAATGTTCTATATAATTTTTTATTCATCTGTTTAAAATGGTTTATAACAGTTCCCACATTTGAGGAGCCAACTAATTGCAGTAGTTCTAGTTCAGTATTTTCTTAATGTAGGGTCATTTTGTAAATTAAAGATGCAAAAATCTAGATTAAAATCAAGACAAAGCCATAAAGCTATAATACATGTTGTTTATTTAAGTATGCTGTGTATTTGCTTCTTAAGCATTGGTTACTTGAGCCAATGGGTACGCCTTCAGAGAGTGAGATGGCAAATACTAGCAATAATAATAGCAATTTTAGGGGACACAGTAGGGGTTAAAGGTTGACTAGAGGCGCCAGTGTGTTGCTGCCTCTTTTATTAATAAACAACATTCATTAAAAGGAGGACTAGGGAGCACCCTAACTGAATATTGCCACATTTCTCCCTTCCTTTGTGTGATAAGAAGAACCCTGGTGATTCCTCACATGGTTCCAAAAGCTACAGGGGAATTTCCCTCAGAAGCTGCCCCTTCAGCTCAATTCCTCCCCACATTTCCGAAAGCTTTTCATTCGTATCCCCTGGAAACCGGTCCACATTCTTTAAACTCTCTGTCAAAAAAAAAAAAAAAAAGGAGGAGGAAGAAAAAAGGCCCTTACACATTTTGTTATGCCCTTTGATCACATGTTTATCTTTAAAACAGATGGCTGACCACCTTCCTGTTTATATTAACACATGCTCATATGAAAGACACATCCAGAAATGGGGTTTAGCATCTCTTAAAATACATGAATAAGAAATCCTAGAAATAAAAGGCTCATCTATTCTCTCCAAAGCTGTTATGCTTTAAAGAAAGCTTAACTATCCCCCATCCCCCATAACATCCGTGTCTACAGTTGAGTGCATTACTTGCCATTTCTACAGTAAGTTTTCATTCCTTACAAAAGATAATCTACTAATATGATTACTGTTCAATTACTGTTGTATAAATCAGAGAGAATCACACACACGAGCAGTAGTCATCCACAGTGATTTGCACTGGGTTTCAGGTACTGAAAGATGTGAAGAGCTTATTTAGCAGTGAATACAAGATGCTGCATGTAATTGTATCTTAACAATGCAAGACAGCAAAGTGCAAAGTGCAAAGTGAGGATTTCAAATGAAGGGCCATGTTTAATCTTTCAATCCATATTTATCTGAGGAGTTAAGAATGCTTTGCTAGGACTCTACCATACATCAAAAGGCCGTCAGATGTCCTCAGAGGCTTTCAAGTGAGCTGGCATGCACTTTAATGTTCTATAAACTGGTCATTTATGTTTTCAAAATTTCATTTGCTTTTTTCCAGTATTGATGTATATATTGTATTGTGTTGTATATTTCCTGACTGTGTGTGTCAGTGTTTTGTTGCATTTAAACAGTCTTCTGTTCAATTTTATTTCATTTTTAAACATTGTCACCATCAATTAGAAACATTTTCATTGAAATAATCACAGGTGATGTTGGGAACTCTTTTTTTTTGTCTTTAACTCCTGGAGATTGACACTGAAGTCAGGAACAACAGGTTAGCAACCTCTCATTAGGCAATGAGCTTGATGCATTTACAAGGTCATTTCTGTGGGACAGGAGGTTATAATGATGAATGGTAGCAAACCTCCGCGTAGACAGTCTTTTCCCATGACGCCGTGTGGTCGCTATGGTGGACATGAGGGCAATTTAAGCGTCACTATATCCACCAGGGGGGCGCCCTCTTGGGTAAGTGGCTTTGCGATAGAAAGCTGACGCCTGCCACAGCCATCAAGGCCGTTGTCACAAGCAGCTCTTTAAGCACTGAGTCGCCATGTTAAGTGATGAAAGTTGCCATGAAAGAGTGACGGCAAGGACAAGAATTACTGGGGGATAGGCGCCTGGAAATGAGCTCTCAGAATGTTGCTTACACGAGAACATGCAGGAATATTACCTAATCAGTCAAATCCTCCCAAGCTGACACCTCTTGTGAGACACCCAATGATACCCCACTGAACCCCTGTGCCCCCCACCCGTGACTCAATCCTGAGGGAGCCCCCAAGAGAGAATCTGTGGTTTGGAGGTTCTTCTTGACAGACATTCTCAAAATTACTCTAATGGTTTTGCATACAGTGCAATATCTATCTACTGGAGGCACTTTACCCTCAATTAAAAGTGTACCGGTGAAGCTGCGTATTTTGCATTTTGTAACAATGTGTGTGTTAAACGGAAGGTGATCTTAATAGGATTTTCTGCGGTTTGGAACCAGAGATTAGGGGCTTTATATTGCGGAGCTTGAGTATCTGAACAGGGAAATATTTTAATCTGAACTGGATTAAAACTGCCAGACTGAAAAGTTAAAGGACAAGACATAAAAAAAAATGCCCATTACCTCTTCATTTTAAAAGGTGTGCGCCAGCACATTACATGCTAATATCTGCTGGAGCTCAGAGTGTGTGTGTGCAGGATCACGCAGTAAGCCATTTTTTCCCATTCCCAAAATGAATAACTTTGGCTTTAAAACCACAGCCAGTCAGTAACTTAGTTTTGGCCAATTTCTTTTAGCTCTTATATGGCTTTCAGAGCTTACTTTTAATATGTTAAACTTATTTTGTTACTATTATCATGCTTAGAAAACAAGTCATTTCAGTCCATTTAACTTTGTGTAATATAAACACATACATAGATATGACACACACACACACAACCTGCTAGCAAATTGTATGCTAATGACTGACCAGAAAACATAAAAGGAACGCACCGGGATGTGGTCTACCTACAGCTGTTAAATATATAATCCATCTGTAATCAAATTTGACAGTTAATCAAGTGAGGCATTTGCAATGCAGACATTTGGACAGACATAACTAACTCCATCAGCATAATAAATGTATGATTTTAATGATGTTTCTATTAAACGTCTCAGCTCACTTTACAAATGATTTGAGGTGTCTGTTTATTTGTTTTTTGTGACGCCATAGATTGTTGCTCGGAGCAATAATTATGATGGGGAGTGAGGTGGAGGGGGACAGCAACGAGGGAATTCAAGGGAAAAAAATGCAATTACTTATAGATTGAATGAATTATTTTCTAATGATATTCACTGGTTTTGCATGACAGCTGCCAGTACGCATTCAAGATTGGTGGAGAGTAAAGGAGTCCTTTGATGGCAGACAAAGGGGACTATCATTTACAGAAAGTGGGCTTCACCACACTAAAAGGGGAGAGGGTGCAAGTGACACATCAACAAAACACAGTGGGCTTCCTGTATGGGCTCCTGACATCCACAAAGTCTCAGACATGTGTTCCATCTCTTCAAGCTGTAAGAGCGGAGACCCTGCCTGCAAAGTGGCAATTGTTTCTCCTACGTCTGCATCTGAGTGTGTATGACTGACTCCAGATATGGTCCATGTGTATTTGAATGTGCATGTATGTTGTTATTTGTAAACACTAGTACGTGTCTATCCTCGTATGTACTGCAATATGCACATAGGAGACTTTGTTTATAACTGCATGTATATGTTTGCTAGAACACTTAAATACAAAAGTATAAGTAGATACATACTGTATAACTGATTTAAAATGACAAAGTATTAGATTTCGATGTCTTTTTGTGACAACTATGTATTTTCAGAAGTAAGAATGTGTTCATTCTTAATAGTATGTTAAAAAGTGAGACTATAAAAACTGGACAGCTAAGACTCCCTAAAAGGTGAGTCTATTATTTCCCAACTTACTGTGTTGTATTGGTATTGTTTTCTATGAATAACACTGAATCACCATAGTGCAATTTCTACAGATCATACATTTTCTATGCAAAATCCTTTGAAGACATCCATAAATTATAGTAATGCAATGATCAGTTGTTACTGTAGCCATCTGCTAATTGCACTATTGACCTGCTATATACTATTGCATGTCTGTGATGCAGGAGACGGTTCAGACATACAGTATATGGTAATGCATATGTTGATTTTGTAACATAAAACATTTCTGTTCCTGCCCTTAAATGATCTTCAGTGTTAGAATAAATGCATTTTCCTTACCACAGATATACTTCATTGTAACTGATAATAGGGCCTTTTTATTTTCTGTGTTCCTATTGTGGCCCTTGAACACAGTGACTTTGTTTAGATTTTTGTGAATCAAAATGAAATGTTGAAACATCTCTACAGAAAGCCATTGTTTAAAAAGTTTGGTTGCACTCTGCCATTGTAAAACATAAACTGCCTCATCAAATAAAAATGTGGAACTCATCAAGTACTGGCTATTTGACTAACATAACACAAAAGGCAGGCTCATGATTTTGTCTTTAGTCTCAAAGCTTGGCTCTTGTGAATTGCTGACAAGCCAATCTATTGCATTCTCAACCCATTAAATTCCCAGCATCTCTGGAGCTGACATTACATCTTGTTGTGTTTGTTCTAAGGATTAAATCCTTAGAATATCCACACAGCCCTTCCAGACATGGATCACAGACTATTACACACTCCTTCTTCCGGATGGTTGTTCCTGTATCTGCCTGAATAGAAGCAGTGCCACAAAAGGTTGACCAATTTAATTACATGTGCACACAATTGTCCCCTCCTCTCAAGGCCTAACACCTAATCATGATACTGGATGTGTGTCTGCATTTCCACTGTGTCTCCCTTACTTTCCAGGAGGGTCAGGAGCTTCACCGGTTAGCTGCTTTGACGAGGTACCCTATATTGTCTCTTGCCTGGGAGAAATAACCCTTCGCCTCATGTCAGTGTCAGACTTTAACCTTTCTCAACTTTAATTACACTAAGTAAGTTTGGAGTATGCTGCGGTGCTGTCTGGCCGACTCAGCACCATCCCTGAGTTGATGGGAAGCCTGCATGGGTGCCACGGCCCCCGCTGCCTCTGACACACTGATGCTACACAGCACTGACGCCGACGCTTGCTTTGCCCTGCTTCCTGACCATGCAAACACTGACGCATAAACACACACACACACCATGTAAGGTCTGTAAGTGTTCATAAGAGCTGTATTCACACAACATTTAGAGAATTCCTCATTATCTACTCCTGTTTAATTGCAGATCAACAAGTCATAAAATGTATTTACCTACCTCATGGGATACTACTCTGTTCAATATGTGTGATTGCTGATGTGTACATAAATGTGTATGTAACCTTTATCAAGCCACTTCTAAATGACAAAGCCACCTTGAAACAGATGAAGACAACATTCCTTCATGGTAGAGTAGATGACCTTTTTATATAAATGATCTGTATTGTGCCAATAACACTCTTTAGTTTTTTTGTGTGTGTCCATGTGTGAGAAAGAGGAGAAGATTAAGAGAGACAGAGCCTGAGTGTGTGCTTGCTCATTACTCATTCCTCTGCAGGAGTGAAAATGCTGTTTTCCTGTTATGTCATCAAAGCTTCCACTTTGGTAATAAAGTAGATGTTCTTTTAGAAGTGCTACTGCCCACTAATAAGATTAACTTGTGTTTATTGTATTTATGTTTTCTACTTTCTTGAACTAATAGCTCGGTGACATGATCTGCATCTGCATGTGAAACTGGCCATTCATCACTGAACTGCAAGAACTATTCTAAGCAAGTAATCCATAATCCTATAAATGACAGAATTGGCCTAAAAGTAAGAAACGACATTCAGCAGCAGCTGTAAAAGGCCAGTATATCACGAAACAATAAAGCTAAGTGCAGTACAGTATCTGAACATCTGGTATATTCGCCTCACACTTTGGCCTTATTTTTAAAGCACATATTGAGTGCTTGACTTAGACAGTTCGATCAATTCACAGGTAGTTGATTGCACCACTCGCATGTGCACCCTTATGATAATAGGCCCTTTTAGAGTCATCTAATTCTGATGATGAATTGGACTTCCATAGAAAACCAAAAAGGAGTTACTGTGGTAACCATGGCCTGTCAATCACTTGCAATCAGCCTTTTTTCTCTGTTCATTGCTTGATGCGTCAAGATTAGGACCTTCTCCATGGGGGGCTTCAAAACACTCAGAGGAAATGAAGAACCGTGTGGAAGTTCTATGGCTGATGTTTGGAAACTTTGCAACTTTGTGACCCTTTGGCTTTGACTTACCTGCAGCTAATAGGAATTGGAAACTTTTTAGTGACATGGAGGTACCTTGCTGCATGTCACCATGAGGAGAGACATACAAAAAAAAGTTTTTGCAGCTGTAAGAAAATAACATCCTCAAAATCACCACAGCGCACTTACCCCTTGTTCTAAACCTATACAGTGTCTACAACAGCTTCAGAGACAGCATGTGTTTCTGACCACAGAAGCTTATAATGAAATGCCCACATTAAGAATAGAAGGCCATTTAAATGCTAATAGTTTAAGTGTTAGGTAAGTGTTCAAAACGGCCTACTATACACCATTTTTGCTGTATTTGGAGATAATGACAATTTTAATGCAGACTTTTGGAAGCTGCTTTAAATAAAAACAAAAAATAACAATACATGTTATGTTAGTGTTGGCTAAATTACAAGCAGCTTTGTTTCTGGTCTTTTGTGTTTTTTTGGGATAACAGAGCTGTGCTAACCATAGTTTTATGCAAGCACATGTTCTTTTAATAAGGTTACATTTTACCATAGCACATTGGCAGCAGTTAAACATTTAGGGGAAGTGAAACTAATTCGCAGGGCAGGACTATGAACTGTGGCATTACATCCTTGAAGAAAAGGGGAAAATCCATATAACAGAAGCATACAGGCTGTAAAGATCTTAATTCCCCATTAGTTCCTTATTCTCTCCAGTGACAAAGACAGGGCCTTTTCAGTCTTGTGTTCCCTTGCATACCAAAGTCATTCAACAGAGGAGACCTTTACCAAGAGCAATGCTCTATTCAAGCCATGTTAATTACAATTTGAAACCATTATTTGTTTCAACACCTGGTTAACCTATTCAGACCTGTTTAAATCCTCTTTATTATCCCAGGTGTGATGGGAAGGCACTAAGGATTGAAAGGGTCCTGTGTGTACCAGGAACATAATCAACCCAGCACTACATAGTGCTGAATAGGTTTTGGGATAAGATCAGATGTTACACACTCCAGTCCTCAAGTAAAATGGTGCTAGGTGGATTAAGTCTGAAAAGAGGATTTTGTCAAGGATGTGTCCTCAACTTTTCTTTTTCGGCAGTAAAGCATCATGAATAGCACACTGCTTCTTCAGCAGCTGTATTAGGACTAGAAAACTCAATTGCAGGCTTAAAAGCAATTGGCTTTGTTGTGCATTTCTGTGCATATATTTGTGTTGCAGTTAGGGGCTTTGAGACCAAGAGGCCATGTTGTGTCATGAGGATGGATGGTGTTTCCATTAGAGGACGTGGTCATAGAAAGGTCTCATCTTCTAAGCTTCTTTCCCTCTCCATCTCTCACCTACTTTGAAGTTGTAGTCAGTAGTTAGGCTATAGCCTCGACCCATTATGATGTCATTAACGAAGCTTTACATGGGAACTTGACCCCTGTGGAGTCTTTGTTATGATGGCCACTCATGGCTTACCTGTCTTAGGTACTTGTTTGAGGATGATCCCATTTCAATAGGAAATATCAACAGAGTGGCATAATAGGACAACATGATGGAAAATGGGGGAAAACACACAAAAAAGAGAATATTACACCATGATGGCAGGCTTTTTTTCCTGATTTCACTGAATGCCTTTTGTAATTTCCTGGCCCAGCACCTACATCCGCACAATGGCTAGAGGCTGTTTGTATACGCCTCCCACTGTGTGGTTCAAATATAGTGCAGACTTCAGTATAGTAAAGGATAGCCACACAAAGTTCTGATTAACGAATTAACACTCTCTAATAGCCCTTCACCATCATTCCTTAAATGGATTAAGGCTCCTCTCCAACACTTTCTTTTGCACAAAATTTAATTAAGATTTAGATTTGGTTTGAACATGCCAGGACAGATTCGCACTGCATTCATGATGTACTTCAATTAAGGAGCAAAGCAACTTAAGCTGCTTCACCAATAATTAGACTATCTCCTTTTTTGAATGGTATCTAATTATGCTTTATCCCTGTGTAATTCAATTTCTTTGTAGGTTACAGCACAGATACTGGGACCATCCATTTACATTTTAAAGGTCATTTTCTCCAATTTTGGGGTTGTATTGAGTGTTGTCTTTTTAAATACACAGCTTTTTAATGCAACTGCATTAAAGCAACAGCAAATATTCAATTAGATGCCACTTTAATCCTCCACCATCCCTGACAACATACTCTCAGTTAGCATGCAGTCAACAGCGAAAATATGTAGAATAAATAAACCTTCATGACTCTTGTTTACATACATGACGGTTTTCCAAACAATTTTTTTTTTTCACAATATCTGTGTTGACATTTTGTCTCGTGTATTTCTATAGTGATTTAAAACAACAGAATGTCCAGCCCAGTGTTAATTTACTCAAAGCAGCAGGGGTCACTGGCCTGGCCACTGACCATTACACAGTAGGACAGGGGTGTCCAGCTGACTGTCCTTTTAATCGACAACAGCAGGCCTTAGGACTTTAACAGCATGGGATTCACCATTTCTTCCCAACAAATAATGTTTATGGAAGATTTACGAGTTATCAGATTTGTCGGGGCTTTCCTTCCTTTCAGTTCATTCAATTAGCAGCTGTGAGCATCTCGGTTAAAGGGGGTGACGAGACAATTGAAGGTGTCATCTAATTATTTTAGCCCAGTGCTGCGCAAAGCCACTCCCGTGCTGGAATCCCTGGCCTTGGCTTAGCGATATGAAGTAAATGGGTTAAAACAGCAGGGGTGATACAATATGTGGGTCTCCTGGAGATGTTCTCCAACCTCTAGCATCTTTAAAATGAATCAAGGGCCGGCAGGACTGCAATTTGATTAAATAGAAAATATATGCAGCGTAAGGTAAATCAAATCACCTACTATGTATGCACATTTATGAATAACCTGCATCTTTTAAGGTTAGTTACTGTACAGGATACACCTAATGTGTATCGAGAGCACGCCAAAGCATACAAGACTGTGGTAAAGAAATAAGTGATCTGTGTCTTAAGTCTATCAACCCATATGGAAGTTTCAAATGCTTTACTTTACTCCTGGCCAAGGAAAACATGGAGTAAGAGTCAGTGTAGAGCAATAGCAGGAGGCCACAAGCAGAAATCTGTCCTGAAGCCAGGTTTTTCCCTTGTTTGTAAATTAGCTGTGAGTAATGAATTCTGGGAAGCTGCCCTACTGCAGGGTTGCTCCCTTGCTGCCGGACCCTCCCATGCTCCCCTGTCGACATTGCCTTCCCAAATCTGTCCTGATGTTCGTAGTCTGTCAGTAGCCGCCCCAGGGGGCAGTGTGATAGCCCGCTTGGCCTGCCCTTCTTACTTCACTGGTCCCAAGCCAGCTGAACCGTGTAAGTCCCTGCCATTGCAAACATGGTGACCCCAAACGGGATTGACAGATCACAGACCGTGGATGCTAGGCCACCAGTTCACTGACATCACTTTCTACTGGTAACTGCTAATGCCAAAGACAATTTGGGAAATCAGATAGAATGCAAACTCAGCAAGGACAAAGAAAATCCAGACCATCAGTTCTCATTCTTAGGTGTAAACAACAAAAGAAAAGACTTCTAAATTTGTTCGTTTGAGATTTTCAACACTCCAAATTCAAAGAATGTGCTGCATTTCCCTGTTTCTTCTGTACTGCTACATTTATCCTTGTGTCTGATAAAAAGCCTTGGGTCCCCAAGCACACATTAGAGAGCCTGGGGGGTCCCTAAGTGTCACCCATGAAATCAGGATGTTAGGGTATGAAAAACGGGGGAGGGACCACTAGTAATTCTCATTATTGTTAAATGCTCATCGTCTCTGGTGTTGACTTTGCCTTAGTCTGGCTCTGGCTGGCAAGAAAAAACATGACTACAACACCAGCAGTCAGTTTTGAAAGCTACAGATATGGAGAAAATCTTCTTAAATCAGAGTATGACCCTAGATTAATTACAACAAGATCTTACCATTAACAGATACAAATTTTCCTTGCCACTGCTTGCCTTATTGTCAAAATAATCTCATATCAAATCTTGTGAAAGATGAATAATTATATGGTGATAAATGCTAAGTTTTCTAATTCTAATTCCAAAGGTCAATAGCAATTTGTCACCAATTAATGTAAAGGAGGAACTGCAGGGCATCCACATCATTTACACTGTGGCCCTATAAAATCCATTCTGCAGCACTGACTGGCAGAGAAAAGAACTTCTCAATGGCAGATTTTTGACGTCCATAATGGCTTAATGTCTGCATTTGACAGAGATATTGGGGGAATAAGAGTGACTCTTTGCACACTGGCATGGCCCAGAGGCTTTTGCTGTCACAGCTGATGACAGTAACTTTCTCCATGCAGATTAAATTGGTGTTTACAGATTTGCCCTGGGTGTACATTTTTCCCCCTGCTGGGCTGCACTGGCTGATGAGTTGCAGATGAGACCAACCGCTCAACACTGATGCTTATGCTTCCATCACACAGAGCCTATAGTAGCTTAACAGGCATCTAGCACTACACTGCCACACAGTGCTTTCCACTCTGGCACAGTAAATTGTACATTTGCAGAAAACATGAGTGCTGCTGCCGCTTCTGTCATGCTGTCCATGCTGCATACCAGAGCTGCTTGGCTTTACAGAATATAGGCAAATGAAATGTTGAGAAAATTAAACATCAGTCATGATGTTCACAGTAGACTCCAACAAAAAGTTCCAGTGTCACAGTAGATATCAGTGACTTCCTAGTGTTGCTGAACTGCTGAAGTTATTACAGCTGGTCAGTAAGAATGTGCTCAAAGTTTAAAGACACAGTGAGTTGTTTTCACAGATGCAGATTTTACTTGAGACCAAACTTCAAAAAGAAACAGAACTTTGCTCATTGCAGACTGAAATTTGGACTTATGTATGTGAATCACTGAAAGCGTTTTTTATTCCTCTATGGTGTCACGTTAACCATGTATATATTGCATCATGTGTTGCTTGCAGAGACAGGAAACAACAATACAGTATTTAATTTGTGATTTATTTTGAAAAGCATTGAATAAAACACTGTATGACCATGGGGCCATCCACTGTACTAAACACAATAACCTTCCACAGCCATTGTTCCAGTGGTAGTTTGTTACATGTAATTTGCATTGATTAAACTTTAACTATACAATTGCTGGGCAGAGTTTGCTGATTGTCTCAAGTGCTTCATACAGAATATTTACTCTGAAGAGCACTTTGTTAGTGCTAATTAACTGCACTGTTAAAAATAAATAAACAGGATAGTTTTAGAGAACCGTAGTCATAGCGGTAGAGGTTAATATACATTATGTGCTCCTTTGACAAATAACCAAATTTACTTTATAGATGGGCATTTGTATGGATCTATTTTTATTCAGAATTTCAATTGGATAAATATGGACAGTAGTGGTCAGTTTCTAGAAATTATTAATTGAATTACTCATTGTTAAGAAATAGTTAACACATTAATTAACACTTAATAAAACTTTTAAACCACCTTCAGACATACCTAAGTGTCAGATGAGCAGTGAATATACAGAGCAGCATCTATGTGTGTATTCATTTCAGGTTGTAAACAGTAGTGTCTGAGCACTGGGTTGTTATTGAGTTGTGGCCCCCGGCGTAGGATTGATCCACTTCAGTCCAGCAGCAGGGGGGCGGGAGCTCTGGAGGGGCTCAGCAGGGCTCCAAATCAATAAGGTTAATAGATGTGGGGGCCACGCAGTCAGAGGTGTGCAGCCTGGCATTTTCGGTGCCAATGAGGAAAATTCCTGATGACGAGGTGTCTCTTTTGGAGCCTGCATTAATGTCAGTGTGATTACCTGGAGCCAAGTCGTCACATACAGTGGGTTAGTGGAGCCTTGTTCTCTGGCCATTAACTGGAATTAGCTTTACAAGGAGACCCTTCAGACTGGAGACTTTAACTTGCCACCTCTTCATCCGCTGTCCATTGAGAACAAATTGCCAGCCACCTCCCTCCTTTCCTCTTTTCTTTCACTCTGATTTCTATAATGCCAACAGTTTCATAATCACTTGATGAGTAATTTCCTCTCATTTGGGATTTGTAGAGAGAGCTTTCATTTAGAAGTTTCTTTTTTTCCCCCTGCTCTCATTTTAACAGTATTTATCACATAATTTTTTTTTCTTAAGAGCATAGAGAGGAGAGGGTTTGAGGAAGGAAAAAAGATGGCATAGTACAAAAATCAAGCGTTAAAATAAGTAAAAAAGTGTGGTTAAAATCTTGTTTAACTGACAAAATGGATTTTTAAGCATTCCATTATAATATTTGCTCTTCCAAATTTGCTTCTGGACTTGTCTTTTGCCATATTCCAGCCACTGCTTTAGGAATTACAGGGAATTTCCTCCTATTTATTTCAGGGACAAAGAGCCAAAAGTTCACAGTAAGTCTTTCGCAAAAATTTCCTCACGCAGAAAGTTTGTGCTTTGGTTTCCCACACTGTGATATCCAGTAGACTATTAAGATTTCTGAATAGAGTTCTTCAGTTTCTCTGAGACTTACAGCAGAGTTTGAATGGCAAAATGCAAATGAGGTGCTTGCTGCTCTATTCTCGCAGTACCTGGATAATGTCTATACAGAAAGCCAAGTGTCTGAGTGCATGCCTCTGTCTGTGTGCATGAAGATATACAGAGAGGTGGAGGCTGGCCAGTGCCACACCTGCAATTAGCAATACACCTGCATCAGCTGAATTAAAGCATGCGCGCAGAAGTCATGCTGGCTTCACTACATTTAGCCCCCCTAAACCTAAACAAAACACTGAAGTCATTTGCAATAAAAGAGTCAGTTGTCTCCTTTTCCCCCCATTTCAAAAAGGCCCTTTGCATAGGAAATCAGTTGTCTCTCCCTTCATGGACATCATGCCGTGTGGGTTCCCATGGAAATGAGTTTTGGCATTGTTGTGTCGAAGCACTCCCCCTCTAATAAATTGAGGAGGATTAAAGGAGAAGAATGTAATAAAGGATAGCCATTTCATCATGACAGCCATTTTTAGAGGGGGTTGGGGCAGCCGGAGATTTAAAGGATAATCAGCCCTGGGTTTATTTCCATAACATGCATTACAATCTGCTTCTTTGAACTTTGCTGCCACTTAGGTTACTAGATTTGTAGGAAGAAAAAAAGCATTATCGACTGTTTAGTGTTTAAAACTTGAGTGACATATTAGAGACATCTGAGTGAGTTATTAAACCGTTGTGGCTCTTGGAGATTATTACGCATTAATCTAAGCACTTTGAAGTGTGTGTGTGCGGGCATGTTTCTACAGTGGAATTATAAGCATATATTGTGGCTTGTAAAATAAGTCCATTGCTGTAAATTATATTTAAGAAGAGTCTTGTATGTTCTCACTTTGAAAGTGCAGCTCATTTGCTTCAGTCCTATTTATATGCAAAGAACTATCATGTTTAAATTAAAGAAACTTCAAGTGGCTAAAACATTTTGTTTAGTCTGGTCATGCTGCCAAATTTCTGCACACATGGTATTAGTTTTGATTGATCATGAAGTCAGCTTCCATCCTGCCCCTACTGACTGTTTAGTCTCTGTACATGATTAGAAACACTTCAGAAATGGTGACCAGCAGCAGGTGCCTGTGCTTTGAAATCTGTGCTCTTTATTGATCCTGTGCATATTTTAAAAATCAAAGAAGGCATCAAAAGCATAGCTAAACTCTTAAAGACTCTGCACGCACCAAAAAAGGGCACCAATGACAGCGTGAACAAGCAAAGCAGGTGGTGGCTGCTGGTCAGAGCAATCACCCCTCCAATCCCCGTCACGCCCCAGACAGACTGCTGAAGGCTTCTATTTTAATGTTGGACAGCAGTATGGCTCCCAGTTTGACTGGCACTCGTCTCTCATTAAACGAAGGAAAAGCAGCTCTGGGAAATCTTCAGTTCAAATTAATTATTCTACTAAGCCAACATGCAGAGGGTAAATTATTGGTATGTAACATTTGGGGCAGTTAGATACAGATACTTTGACAACGATACCAATACTATAAAATATAAGGTCACTAATGCTTATTGTGCAACATTTTGGAAGTTAGTTCAGACAAGTAGAATCAAGAACCAAGAATTCAATAGTTAGGTGCTATAAATTATGTTATTTTCATTATTAAACATCTTATTGACTCAAAAAATCAGCCAAAAGAACGTGTTCCACTGTTGTTCCACAGTTGTCCACTGTTACTGATTACATCAGACAGAAAACCTTAGCTAACACAAAAAGTTTAATAGCCAATCTGCTAAACACATTTCTTTGCTCAGTTCAGTTCATTTCAGTTGCTCAGTGCGACTATGACACATATCCAGAACAGAGATATAAACAAAGAAATAAATATGTATTTAGTATTACTGTATACTGTATGAAAAAAAAGGACTGGTCAGACCTAGCTTTATGGTAACCAATCTTTGTGACAGCAACCAGTACAGAGCCATCACCTCAACAGTCAATGCCTCCACTATTGGCAGAATTGATGACACTAAAGCAACTAGGTGGAGGCTGCAAATGGAACATCTCTCTGAAACTCCTTCAACCTCCAGCTCCCCTCTGATGTATGCCTGTCCTCTGCTCTCCTTGGGTGCACATGGGAGTTATTTGAGCATTTCTGGGACCAGCGGGAAGCAGTGCTGCCACACCGGCTCACTGTTGGATTACCCTCATTGCGTGAGTCTTTGACTTCTTTCCTCTCATGACGACACAGGGTCGAGTTCACAAGGGACTGATTTAACTCATTCACTGCAGTCCACTGCCACTAGCCACTAGCCACATGCCTGCCAGCCTAGCGATTCTAACTCAACACTAAGTGTTGCTGAATTGAGGAGACAAAATGCCTCTTTGACTTGATTCAAAAAGATTGAATTTTTTGGGGGTGGGGTGATGGGTTGATTTACGCCTAACGCGCACCAGGGAGTTAATCCCAAAGAAATTTGGCTTGGAGCACTTGAAGGTCCTGTTTGTAGCTACTGTAAATGTGTATTTTGTACTTTTCTGTCTTATGTGTGCTTCAAGTCAAATTTAGATGAGGGATAATGAATATATCTGTACTGGAAAAAAAATGCATTTGCAGCTTTGATAAGTGATTAACGGTTCAGGATATTTTGGCAAAACTTACAAACATTACATAGTTCAAGCATCTCAATTGTGAGATTTCTTTGTCTTATGTGATCCACTGAACATTTTTGGTCTTGGGTGGTTGGTCAAAACAAGCAATGTGAACATGTCGCTTTGGTATTAAAAAAATTATGATGAGTATTTTCTGATTATTTGATAGATAAAACAACGAAGAAATCAATCTGCAGGTAAAGTCATAGCCACATAGTGTTTTTATGTTATGATAACTCCAATCACATAAACCACAACAAACCTGACTAAAAGACTAAACATGAACATAACAGTAAGAAAAAGGATAAGTAAGCTCCTCATCAAGTTGTCTTTGTTGTCAGTTTCTTGTTACAAAGCCTTGCTCTTAAAAGTTGCGCCAACAGAGACGAATAAGACCTTGATCGCACATGTGCACAAACATTTTTTACTTTGAGAACTGTTTGTGGTATAATATGAAAGTCTATGGCACAGCTTCTTATTAGCTGTGGTTTATAATACAGCTTTCAAATTATGCCAAACATGCACCAGGATTGACTAGCTAGCCTTGCTAGCATTTTATGAATAAACATAAGGTTACTAATTAGATGATGGCCGCCCACCCTGAGCCTGGTTCTGCTGGAGGTTTCTTCCTTTAAAGGGAGTTTTTCCGCTGCTGTTGCCTAGTGCTTGCTCAAGTGGGACTGTTGGGTTTTCTACAATATTCTGTATATATTTATATAATGTGTAAGGTCTTTAACCTTACACTGTAAAGTGCCTTGAGATGACTTATGTTGTGATTTGGCACTATATAAATAAAGTTGAACTGAATTGAAGTCATTAAAATAATCACTGTATTGCTGAATATTGTTTACATATCGCTGATGAGTCAAGTCATGCAAATTCAATTTCATACTATGTGGTGCAAAATGTCCTAATTAGTTTTTAAAATATAGGCTAATAATTAGGTGTAAGAAAACATGAGTAATCAGACTTCATTAGAATATGTAGAAAAAAGAAATCACAAAATGAAAATGTATATCTGAACATTACATTTTCTTGCGGGGAAAACTCCCCTCCTAGTTACATGTGGATTAAGACAGCTCACCCATTTTGTTTCATGGGATGTTGTCACTGAGCTCACACACACACAAAGCTTATCCTGCCTTTTCCCAAGAGACTTAATAATAATACATACAACGAACCTACTGACCCTTAAAACCCGTCCTTTTAGCCAGTGTGAGGACGTGGTGTTTTTATTGGCTGTGTTTTTAAGTGCTCTGATTGCTGTAAGTAGCCTGTACAGCAAATGTCTTTGGCCTCCCTAACTGAGGCATCCCGTCATCTGAACAGAGGCATGCACTGACATCCCAGGAGACACAATTTGAGTAATGTTCTCACATTAATAGGACAAACAAGGGATACATGTTACATCAGGAATATACTGCAGGCTTCTGGCTGCACATTATGATGAATCTGATGTGATTCATTATCATGAAAGTTAAAAACTAAACAAAGTTACAACCAATGAAAGTTCATTTTCACATCAGTTTTTCTTAGTAAAATATTCATAGTTTGGTACCATCTTACAGTTTCAGCAAAGGCACTGCTAATGCATTAGAGGGACAAGTGAACATGGGCTGTGGGTGTAGGCAGGATGTTTCCTCTGCATTGATGTTTGTGATCCGTGTCATGTAATTAAAGCCCAACCACCCAAAGTCAACACTTTTGCAGGGAACATCCACATTAATTGTCACATTTTTAGGAAATTTGTGTCAAGTAGAAAAGAGATCTCAAAGAGCTGTGAATTTCACATTGTTTGACAAAAAAACATGCACTTTTTAAACATATTTGGGACAATCAGAACATTTAGAAAGGGTGTGAAAAAGTCTGCTGTCTGTGGCCAAAAGAATGAACTATGGCAGAGTGGAGATTGTGAATAGGCCTTTTACAGGTCACAGAATCCATTCAGCCCACTGACATTGTTATTATCTGACCGTCATAGATGGGCCTAATTAATATTCTAATCATAGGCCTCCAGAACATTGTAAGCAAAATTATCCACTCAGTACCATTTGCTCATTCAGTTGCTTGTTGACTCTGCTAGTGAGAAACAACCAATGTGGAAAATATGAAGACCAAGTAAACCTAACTTAAAGGAAATCGCATCCATACAATTTCATAGTTTTTGAGTAGAAAGTGCATCAAAAGCAAGGACATAAATATTTATCAATAATTATTTAATATGAAATGGAAGAGGTTTGTATTGATATTGCTTTATTGTGTCTAGTTTGGTTTTATTATCATGTGATAACATTACATTTAAGTCAACACGTGTGGATATTGAAATCTTCTTAACTTGATAAATCTTGTCGTAGCTATTTGTCCTTCCCAATCAACCTCCAATAAAAAAAATAAGAACTCCTGTTATCTGTTATAGCCAAATCTCACTTCTATTTGTATATTGAGATAAGCAGCCTCGTTAAGAGTTGTGTACATGCAGTAACAACTTAAATATCTCCTTAAATAATTTTTTTAAATTGTCCTAAAAGTCTTTGTGCAAGTTCCAAAAAGATTCAGAGCAGCCAGTCCCCTTTAAGCTGAAAGTGGTAGAACAATGTCATATATTGTTGTTCTTTTATACATTTTTGAATGACAACAAATAGAGCCAGTGATATACATGGATTGTTATATTAAGCATATAGAGCAACCAATTTAAATTTCATGTTTGTATTGGTGCCCAATATTGGAATTGTATTTTAATAGTAGTTGTTTATGAAGTGCCTGGAAAAGCCAAGCTGCAAATCTCCATCATTTTGTTCCCTGTCAACTTAGAGATGGCTTTCTCTGTGGGGTGTTAGGAGAGTTATGGAGTGTTTGATGAAGGAGACCTGAAGTCGACAGACATCTTTTCAGGGCACAGAGTCTCATGACGGAGCTCCTTCAGATGGGAAAGTGAACAGACTGAAATGCTAATTTCCACACAATGATAAATCTGCAGTATGAAATTGTCGGTACAGAGCTCTCACCCTGAGGCTGTGCGTTATTGCTTTATTCTATTAGTCAGTTATTACCAGCAATCACAGTCAACCCCCACTGCCCCCCGCACACAAAGCCCCTTTTACATTACATTTATCAGGCGTTGTACAAACGTTGAAAACATATGACGGCAGCCCTCAGAGCTGTGTTTCCTCCAGGGCTGGGGGGCCTCTACTGCGGGAGGGGACCTCCAGCTGGCCCGTTGTGAATCTGTTCACTGGGCTGGGCAGCAGTGACACCATGAGGGCCACTTACATTCTTCTCCATCAAGCACTAACACACACAGACAGACACACACACACCAAATTCTCCTATAGATTTCAGGTTTTAACTCTTGTTTGTGTACGTTTAAGGATCTCTTGAAAGTGACACTGTTTAAGGCACAGAGTGTGAATGTTACTGTCAAATATATGTCTCTGCTAACGCCTCAGTGACGGAGCTAATCACCTGACTGTACACTTCTAATTGTGCTACCTCTTTGCCCAGATGTTCAGCTCTGTGCCCTCTTTCCACTTCCTCTTATGGGAGCAGCAGCCTGAGGCTATTTACATCACTATCTGTGGAGTAATTACCATACTGTTTTATATAATGCCAAGGCAATCATTGGGTGATAACATGCAATTAAGGAGTGTTCTCTGATTTGTATATAGGCAATCTTGTATCTCTCCAGTCCTGAAGATAAAGTGCCCATCTTAAAATGTCAGATTCTAGTGGTTTAATCTGATTATTTTCAATTAATATGCATGTCTCTCTATCCTGGGATTGCCACTGTTATTGACATTGATAAATTGAACTCATTTCGATCCGAATTTGGACCAGAGACACTCCATTTGGTTGAATGTCACCGATTATTCTCCCTCCACTTGCTTCTCTCTTTGTTTTCCACCATCTTCAGGCTATGTAGAGTTTAAAATGAAAGCTTCTGCATCCAAATCACATTTTGGATTAGCAAAGTCTTGAAAGTACCAACCTAATCGTCAAGGGTTGTCGGGATATAACTGTTTGTCATGTCATTTCTCCACATTGCAAATTCCCAGTGAGCCTTGTTGGAGGGGAGCAGGCATCTGTGGATGACAGGTGCCAGAGGGGCTAGGTGTTTATAGTGTTGCCCACGAGACTAGTGCTGGCCTGGGCCTCCAGAGAGAGTGTCGTCTGCCTGCATTACCCAAAGAGCTTTACCTCACATTACAGCTGACACACAGACATGATCATTAATGTCATGAAGGCTTGAGAAATGAAAAAGAAAGCTTATTGTTGAATATAGATATTTTTAGAAGACATCTAATTTTTGGAAACATTTTAAAAAGTGGTCTAAGCTGTTGCGGTGAGCAGGCTGCTCAAACGGGTAGGCAGCTCCGTCACATTTGAGCAGATTCTTCCAAGTAGCCTGAGGGAGCGTGGTGCTCAACGTTTGAAGATTAAAACATCCACTGTCATTTCCTGCTCCAGTGGTTGCTTTCCCAAGAAGAGTGGAGATATGAATTGTATTTTCCACCCCCTTCAGAGCTGATTATCGAAAGCCAGCCTTTCAGTGGCCTCCATGTTTCATGGTGGTCTCAGGAACAAGCCACCAAAGAGGCAGAATCAGAGGGGTGCAGATCAGCTGTGTGTTGTATTTGTGTAAGCCATTGTTCCAAACAAATGCAAAAGGTGAAGCATGGCTAAATCCTTTCTTCTTCCCTCTATGGTTCGTGTGTATGTGCGCGCTCGTGCACACAGTCATGTCCATGCATCTCCCTTCACACACACGTCCCTGGGTGTTTTTATGTGTTTTGGACTGTTGGGGCATCTGAATGTGGTCGTTGGTGTGTTTAGACCCTCCATTTAGTCTTCCCCATCAGTGCGTTGTCAGCAGCATGTCCAGTCCAGGGAAAGGCCCAGGACAGGACTAGGTGCCTTGGTAGGGGGCTCTAATAGAGCCATCAGTCAAGTGCCTGTCCAGCCAACCATACCACAGGGCGTTAGCATTAATGCTGAAGCACATGGCATAAGCGCTGAGGAGCACAGCTGTTTGTCAAAGTGCATCCAATGTGAAGGAAGTTGTTAGTTAAGTGTGTTTGCCCCATCACACAGCTACATGGCTATCCCACTGGAACACGTTCTGTGGCTGGCTTAATTTTAGTGTATGTTTTATGGTATATTGTTTTATATAATAAGTTCACCACAATCACTGATTAGTTAATTGACAGAGGCTTGATAGACAACAAATACATTAATCAAGTAATCATTTAAGTTAAATGTGAAACATTTGATGGTTCCAGCTTCCTAAATGTGAGGATTTGCTACTTTTTTTGATTGTTATCCCTGTAATTTAAACAACTTGTCTGACCAACATTACATAACTCAAAACAAACAATGTGAAGACAAGTCACCATGTCTCTGCAAAACCAAGGCATTATGTGCTCATCTTTTATTTTATTCTGTTGTACTGCGAAATATTTTTTAAAACACCACATTTTTTTCATATTCTAACAGATATTTTAGTATTTTTGATTAAACCAGTTATTTGAGGCTAAACTGTGGGAAAATGTGTGTAAAAGAACACAAACAATAAATATTTTCATTTGAATAAATGAGTAACATGTTTGAGGGACTTTGATTTGAAGAGAGTTGAACAACATAACACAAAATACTGTGTATGATACAGTCAGTCTAGATGAGATAACAGGATACAATATCTACTTAATGTGAAACAAAAGGGTATAAGTCAATGCTAAGCGCAAACAATAATGAAAGTAATATTTGAAATTTTAATCTCTGAGATCGTTATTCTGTGTAGATACTAATTTGGTGATGTGACTTAGCATGAGACTTCTATGGCTATTTTAAGAGGCTGGCGCAAACTGAGTGTGCATGTGTGTAAGCCACTTCCTGTGTGACCTTCTGGAGTGTGAGAGGAGCCACAGTAAGAGACACACCGACTCTGCATGGAGCAACAGCCAACACTGCCCACTCTGCATCATCAGATCAGCATACCACTCCTTTTCTGCTGCATCACACATCATCCCTCACCACATTATTTGGCTCTTTTTGCATGCAATTTTAACCCTAACTTGTCCTACTATTGCTCACTTCCTCACTCTGAGTTGTAAGCATTTTATGTAAATGATAAGTACCACCACTAGATACTCAAGTGTGAGAGAACAGGATTTTGTGGTTTTTATCATTTTCACCTTTATTACTGTTTTTCTACAAATATAGATTTTCAGTAATGACTATGTGAACCATGTATTGAGTGTGAAAAATGTACATATTTATACTTGTTTTGTAACCTCTACAGAGACGCCTTGTTCAACACCATTTACAAAACAATACTTTTATGTATTCTACAGATTTGGTTGTTTTATAGAACATACTGTTCAAATACGTATCTGGATTCATTAGAATAAAAAACATGTTTTCTGAAAAATTGCACATTTGCACCTGGGGAAGCTGCATTGGAAAAGAAACGGCTCAGATAGACTTTATGGAAAATATGTCTGACATACGGTGCATCTTGACACTTCTTTGAGAGGAGAATGTTGCCTCAGGCTGAAATTGAAATGGTTCAGCTGTTTCCAATACAACAGCCCTCTTTTAGCAAAAACAGAAGTTGAGATGTAAAGATAGCACATGTTGGAGTGTAGAGATCTTGTGTTCACATGGGACTTGCTGCTTGTTTAGAGAATCTCTGATCAAAGCCACCCCTCCTGAGAATGGCTTTATTAGATTTCACACCTTCCCCCTAGGAGCCAGGGAAAACACAAAGCATACTTTTCTACATCAATAAATATTAATTTTTCTCTCAGATCAATTCCTTTTCAAGTTTGTCATTACATTGCAACTCATTAGGCTTTATCAGGTTGGCGAGATTATTGTTTTGACACAAATATTCAAATCATAAATATTTTCATTTGTAAAACCATGCCATAGGTTCTGCCCCACAAAAAACAACAAACCTCTACCTTCCTACAGCCTCATCAGCATAACGATGGAGGAGGAAAAGCAACGCCATCTTTTAATTGGCTGGGATTAAGTTTGGATTGAGAAGACTTCTTGGTTGAATGAGATCTGGGCACATTGCCAAATGAATAGAAAATGGTGTTCTCTTCCTCTTGACTGTCCATGGCACTCCCACATCATTAGGATGGGAGTGCATGTGAGTCATTCCCAATTTGATTTTAATAATGCCAATGTCTTCATTTTGCTTCCCAGCCTACTTTAAATTGTGTTTTTTGTTTTGTTTTGTTGGTAAATGCAATGTAGACCCTCCTTTCCTCATTTTGGATTTTAGATAAAAATGCCTCTCAGTTCTTCTGATTCACTGCTTGAGGAGTATCAGGTGTATCTCTCAGGAGTGGTAGAGAGCAATCATCTGAAATTGAGGAATTGTATTAGCTTCCATGAAACGAGTTTGCTTTCACTGAGGGGTGCTGAAATAGAGTGAACCCTCTCTCTGTCCTGTGATGATGTCTTATCTTTTTGTTTCAACGGCTGCAATGTTTTGTTTACAGGATTGATTTTAATAACACCCACTTAATAATTCTACATTGGTCCTTACTGCAATTCACAGTATCATATATTCCCCATGGCCTCATGACTGCCACATAGTGTTTGACAGATAGCGCCACCATGTCCCTGTTTCACCTTTTCAAGTGCTGCTATTGTCAGCACACAAACAAGCAGGCACTGCTTCCTGCTCTCCCCAGATGAACTGTCTGGCCTGGGAGCCAGCTAAAGCCAGAGGTTAGAGCTCCATTTTCCTCCCTCCTCGCTGCATCACCATGACAACGGATATAGAAATCACACTGTCTCTTGGAAAGAAAGCCTGGGTGACACCACACAGTGGCACTTTTGTGGTACATGAGGAGAGCAGGGTTCATTTAGGCGAGCCGGTCAAGGATGAGTATTCAGCCCTCTGAAGAGGAAAGATCAGGCTGGGAAGAGAGTGGGGGAAAAGAGGCCTTGGTCAAAGAGCTGTGATGCGGCTCCAACCACTGAATTCACAAGCCGGAAAGAGAAAGGTGACTGATTCATTCATTCCTAAAATAGCCAACAAGCCCATCATGAACTGTGACTTGTCAGAGAATCTTTAAAACTTATGGATCCTTATTATTATTATCCAAAATGTTTGTTTAGGTTTTACTCCCGTTCCAACTTGTATCAAGGTTTGTATAAGACATGAGAGGCCTCTACTGGCTGTTGAGGTCCTAACATCTGTCGCATTAGTGGAAAACAAACCACATCCTACACTGGGGACTATAACGCAAGAGGCATTTGGAGGAAGCAGCTACTGTAAAATAAGCAGAACATCAGCATCTGAAATCCAAGCACAGCTGTGTAGTGTGGCTTATAGACAGAAAGCTTATTAAAAATTCAATGCACGCATTGTTTGATGGATTAAATCTAAGAACTGAAAAGTCTTCTTCCTTTCTGTGTTTAAGAGCATGTGTCTAAATCCGTTCAATAAAACAGTCAAAGGCTTCACACTGTTCACTGAACAATAAAAATCGATACCATTAAACACTTCTTTAAGAAGCCTTAAGTGTTTCCCCAGAGGCCATGTTGGTTTCTATGTATCATATCTGTTTACGGTCTCTTGTCAATAAAACATTTGGAGGATCTTAAATTCTTCATTACATCTCTGAGGCACAGGTCTCCACGTGTCTTTTTTCTCCCCCTCTCCAATGTTTTGAAGATTCAGGTAACTGATAGATCAATAGACAATATTCTTAGAGGAGCGAGCATACCTTTCATGCAGCGCTAACTTGTTTCTTCCTGCGCCCCAGCTGTCTAGGGTGTCCGTCCAATCAGAGTATCCCATAAGAGGCGGCCCGGCCGACCACAAGCCTGATCATTCGCTTCCTGAATGCATTCCAATTCCTTCACAGGCGTATAAGCAATTTTTACAGTAGTTAAGCAGAGGTGGAACTGCTTCACATAATCTCACTTAGACCGTCTCCACTGTCGGCCCAATGACAAATCATGTTAAATCCCAGGCTGAGCTTGAGCACAAAGTGGAATAAGCTTTTTTTGTGGCAATAAACATCCGAGTACAGACAACGCAAACACTTCTGCGATCAGTGTTATCCATCCTTTCAGTACACCAAAACATCCTCAACCCAGCAAGTCACAGCTTGTGGTAATGGATGTTTAATTTGTGTCTATTTTCTCTGGACTTATAGTGTCTTTATTCAAAACTAACTAAACTATAATTCAGAGCTAAAACAGCAGTTTCTGACAGCACTTATAGTATATGCTGCATGCACTGGTGATGCTGACTATCAAACTATCAGGGGTCACGTTTGGTGTGATGCCCGAGGGTGTCAGCAGGTCAGTTAACCATTAACCAGGTCAGGGTATTTACACTTTTTTCTCCTCTTGTACTAACATAACCATTGGTCTCCATGCCTAACTTGACACTAACTTGACTCTAAGGAGCAGCTTTAATTGTCTAACCTTAAGCTGACCATGACAAAGTAGCCCTTTCAGACTAGTCAACAGGCTTACTTGCACTACACACAACAATACTGTGGTATAACTAATTAAAAACCTAATAAGAATTAAAGGGCAAGTGAAATTGTGTAAACTTTTTAACCCGTGTGTTTGTGTATTATTGTTATGTGTACCCACAAACTTTTGTTTACCCCTGAGACCGACTCTTGACGCTTCTCGGTCTCGGACCATGGCATGCATCCTACCCCCTGCCTCATCACCCTTCTCCCCTTCCCCTCCTCTCTCCGCTTCACCCCTTCCTGCTTGAGCTTCAAAGCAAAAGTAGCTCAAGGATTGCTAATGCGTCAGATGGTAGCACTATTCCTAACAACCCCGAGGTTGAGACATTCTTTGCAGCAGACTAAGGTCATTTTTTTCCTCCATTATCTCCCCCCTTCTCTCCCTCACTTTCTCTCTCCACCTAACCCCCTCTCTCCCCCAAAATGCTTTTCTCTATTAATCAGAGCTCACAGCTCAAACTGGTCTTCAACTTCCTCCCCAATCCTTGCTAAGCCTGTCATTTCTGGCTATTATTTACTTTAATGGGCTTTGGCTGATCCCTGGCGAAGCCTTGGATCTGAGAATAATGCGACTGAGGGTAGCAGGCCCAGACGCAAGCGCGGGGCTGCCTGTAGATTAGCTATGGCAGATGGGCTTTACAGGGGCTTCCTGTGAGCAGGAGTGTTGATTGAGAGGGCATAATGAGAGAGGTGGTGTCCTCACAATGGACCCAGCCACCTCGCTGCCCCTCTTGCGTCCAAACAACCCCCCATTCTCCGAGCCCCACGGCACTCAGTTTCTCTCTCTCTCTCACACACACACACACACTCTCTCTCTCTCCTCTATATGGAAGTCGGAGTGCAGAAACAAGCACAAAAGCAACTGTAAATAACCATGAATGTTAATCCAGCATTAATTGGTTCCCTCTTAAACTGGGTGTGCACTTTCACAGGCTGGGCTCTCCGCAGGTCATTAAAGGCATAGACTCCTTCTCATTGTTTATTTAACGAGCTTCTATATTTCAACAGATAGACTAACAAAAATGACAACGGTTGCAGTATCAAGATGACCTCACTTGATTGTGTTTTGTCTGAGAGAGAAACTGTAAAATCTGAGCTATGATGTGTGTTTTCTCACAGCATGCAAAACCTGCTGTAAAAACAGTTTTTGGCCCCTTTCTACTTTTAATACTTTCTCTGCACTCCAAAATGTGGATAAAAATGAAGTACTGACATGTTTGTCATGACCTCCTCTCCAGAATTGCTCCTTAACCTGTTTCTCTATGCACTGTGCTGTTGACACTGGGCTCTGGGCCACACTGGGGCAAACACTCTGCAAATGAAGTGTGGAAAACCCAGCAGTAGTACCGGGGTCAAGTTTGTGTACAAGAGTTAAAATTTCGTTGCGTCCGACTCTCTCTGTCTCGAGCTCTGAAGTTTCCACACAAGGGCCACTACACAATCCACAGACTCCAATTATCCCCTTCCTCTGAGCGCCTTAAGCAAGTTTTTCTAAACTCCTTTCACTTCGCTCTTGTCAAGCAATGAATGAAAAACTAACCACCATGTCAAGAGAACTCAGCTGCCTAGCAACAGGGCCACAGTTTAATTCTGATTTGCTTCAGGTTTTGAGTAATGGGAATTGACAATGTTAAGCCAGTCACAAGTGTTGTTTGTCACCTCTGAAATGCAAACAAAAATGCATTGTTTTTCCAAAGTATTGAGCATGATTGATGTTTAGAGACCACAATGGTATCATTCATTTCTCCCTTGTGTTTTTGCCAGGATTGATGTCATATCTTTTCATGGCAAGTTAAAGGTTTTGAAGGAGCATGAAAATGCACAGCTTTTCATTTCGCAGCAGACGGCAGCACGGCGCATGCATTCCTATAACTGGTGAAGTTTAATGATTCTATTCAGCTTCTGTTCATCTCACCCAGAAATAATTTAATAAGATACTCTGGCCTTTAGAAATCTCTGTGTCCTGTCACAATAGTTGGAGGATGGACAAAAGACAACCTGAATACAACAAAGAGAAAGTCCTGAATATGAAAGCCTTTGATACCCTTCATTTATTTGTTCTGTGACTTTTTGTGGGATTTGTTCTTCATGGCAGACTTTGATACTAAAATATTTTGATTTGCAGCCTAACACTTGCATTGTTGTGTGTGTGTTAAGTAAATAAGTAAAAACATATCATTATCCATTTAAAATTTGGTGTAAAATAAGAAAACTGTTAAAATTATGTGTTACATTTCACAAAAAGTTGTTTACTTTGTGTACCTAATTTTGTTTCGTATGATTATGTATTGTATTATTATTCAATTATATTCTTTTGTGTACTGTACTTATACATATACATTTTCTAAGATATCTTTTGTATTGTATCAGAACCTGTATCAACTGTATCAGAACCACAAAAATTGTATTATGTTAATAATAGATATGTTATAATAGAACTATATCCATAACAAAATAAATCAAACATTTAGGGATTACAATTGTGCTTTAAATATTTTTCAGAATATACTGACCTACATATTTTTACATTCAATCATATAATATTAATTCATATTTATTTATTTAGAGCAATAATAGTATATTAACATATCAATATCATTACTTTTGTAATTTACATAATTTTGGATAGTGTTCCATGTCCTATACACAAGCTTTTCTCAGAGAACTGTGCTTGATTGTATGATTTGGAAGATGGTAATTTCTTCTGCTCCAAAGAGCATTTTTCAAAGGCACAAATGACACAAGAAGAAAGCCATCCATCACAAAGGAAAATTAGTGTAGAAATAAATGGCAGTCTTTGCCTGTCTCCTCTATGTCCCATGCGAAGCTCAGATGAATATTGAGGCAGACAGCAGAGAATAGTCAACAATAACTTCAGTGACATCAAAGGCCCAGACAGTGGTACTGGGGAAGCCCACAGAGGGCCAAAGACAAAATAAACAGTGGCTATGTCAAAGCCCACATTTCTCCACCTAGAATGCCCATTTCAGACGTGCTACTGTTGCAGGTCTTCACAGTCAATCCTGAATCCATGCTGTTGTGTTTATACTGCCATCTGCAATAGATTGTAAAGCTTAATCTTTGCTGCAAATAATTTTCTCCCACCTGGGGTTAACATTGGCCTCAGTGATAATGAAGCATCTTATCCCTACCACAGAAAAAGAAAGACTTAATTTTCTTAATTGTGAAAAACCCCACTGTTCATATTGTGCATTGCATGTGTCGCCATTTGAAAGCATATTCCAATATATGGAAACTAATCTCTAGAAAGCGTTTAGGTTCTCATTTATATGCAGTTCAATTTATGTTGTATGCAGTGACAATGAAATGCATGCAATATCAGTCATGCATATGGTGCACATCATTTCACAACAGCTTCTACTTTCCTATTCATGTTGGTCTCCGTGATTTTATCACAATATAGGCTTCCATATTTAACATACAGCTGCTTTGATCAAACATATCTAATTTTGTTAAAGGTCTTGTAATGATCAATGATATCACTTGGCACAACAGTAGAAGGAAATGTAGTGAGATCATGCAAAATGTGATTAAGCAAAATAGAAAATGTATATTGCAAACAAGTTCAGATCTATATGCCACAGTCAGAACACATTAAGAGAAGTCTCTGTCTCATCTTGTTACATTTATAATCATCAACATGCTGGAATAATCAAGAACTACACACCACAGCAAATAGGGCTTGGTGTGAAAAACATATCTGGTGTCTCTCAGGTTCTGACATTGTCTGAAGTGTCTTCCTACATCCATAACAAATGGCTTTTAGCACTCATGCCATCTGTCCTTAATGAGTCCATTTTCTCTCCAAGCCATTTCCATACTGTATTGTGCATTGCCTTACATGCATTTGCATAATTGTTCAAAGATTTTGCACCAAAATAGATATCCATGCTGGGAGTTAGTGTGAGAGGATGAGGCCGGAGAAGAAAAGAAGGGGAGAGAAAGAAGGCAGAGTGAAGATGTTTGTGCAGTAATGTGTAGGGAAAATTCATTTTTCCCTCTAAGCTCCACAGTAACCTAATCAGGAGTTGCTTTATCTGCTAATCCACATTTAAACTTTAACCTGTAGGGGGGCTCTTTGTGTTAGTTAATGTAAGCATAAAAGCAGAGGCCGGCCTGAATGACTAATCAGATCCATCATACATTGTAAGACTAAATAGCTTTTCCAAAAGGAAATCAGAATTAGCGTGACTTCCATCTAAGGAGGAGCCGCGTAAAGTTTAAATGAAACAATGGCCATATAACAAAATGGTGGAGTGGAATAAATTAGTGTTCAAAAGGCAACTTCTTAATCAGCTCAGCTGTCTAAGCCAGACAGAAACAGGGATGTTGGGTCATTTAGTAAATGAAGGCGTGGAACGGCAAACCTTAAGACGCAGATAGGCAGCTGCTAATGGAGCCAAGTTGGAAATGAAATGGAAGGACATGCATATAAACAGGAACGAATGCTGGCAATTTAATAAAAAGTAATTTGAACAACATCTTTCCAGGCCCACAGGACATGCTGCAGCTAAGATAATAAATGACAGTCGTGACAGATGACATATTAGGCTTTTAATATTTCAGTATGTAAAGAGAATTAGGAGTTTGAGCTCAAAGCAGGACGTAAATGAGATCATCGAACAACAATGGTTAATTCATTGCAGTATTTTAAATGTCAGCTGCCGAAGCTGACTTTCTACTGAACAGACATGCCAGCTGAACTTAAAAGAGACGTTCAGAAATTTGGCTTTGTGCTAAGAAAACCTAGTTTCTCTCAGAATTGTGTGAACTGTTGGAAAAAAATCTAAACATATATAAAAGCATTTATTTAATGTCTCCCAATCAACATAAACCATGAATATTCATAAAGGCTGTGAAACAATATATTACTTACCATGACACAAATGCTCCTCAATGGACTCTGAAGTCAATTACCTGTCACAACTGCTACATGTTAAATGGTGCAATTCACGTGAGAGATCAAGAGAAATGATGATTTTTTTAAATCCCCCTTTCACAGCAGTAAACATCTGTTGACAGAGTTCATGTTTACTCCTGTGGGAGTAAAACTTAAATTTGTTTTCCTTCAATCTTACATTACACTGTGTCAAGACACTATATCCCTGTCTATAATACAGCGGTGACACAGAGAGTACAGCACAACATAATATTCACATAAATGTAGTGATTCTAAAAGATGTCCTTTCTGTAGCTAAACCAAAAAAACTTGGGCATTGTTTTTATTTTGTTATTCATTTAGAACAAACTGTAGTGTTGGTAAGGCTCTCCAATTACAATAAATTTTCCGCTTTATCCACCATTAACACTAAAATGCGGCTATTGGGTTCAAAGCAGAGAGAAAGAGGATTAAAAAGAAAGAATAGTGTGTCACTTTCCCATTATCGATGTATCTAACTATATAATTTTCTCTCCATTAGAGACTGGGACATGCGTCTGTATCAGCATTATCATATCACACAGTAAGGCATGCCGTCAGCCCGTTTCATGATGCATTGATTCATTTTTTCCCCCTTTTCTTCTCTTTGCTCCATCTCCCCCTCCCAAAAAAGGGAAATCATCTGAATCATAATAATAGTAACCCTCAAGATTCATCTCACAGAAAACCCAGTGAAATTACAAAAATGTTACACATTACACAGTTCCACAAGGTGTGGATTTTACACACTTGTTAAATTACCAAACTTGGCAGACTTTAAAGTTGGAAGGAGGGAATATGCTGCTGTTTTTCAGCAGTTTGACACTTAAAAAAGGGAGTAATGCAGGTGTAAAAGCGCAAGTCGCTGCTGTTCATTTGTAGAAATTTACAGTAAGAAAGCACAAAATCCTATTCTAGTCACACAGAGCCTACTTGCTGTATGGATAATCCAAACACTAGCGTAGGTAATTAGCTCACTGTATGAAAGAGGCTGAAGGCTGGGGGATGCACTCAAGGTGATTATCATTTTCATTTTAATAAAAGGTAGCTGCTCCCATGGTATGTATGTGTATACTCTATTTATGAATCATGCGTGCTCCTGGGATACTAAATAAGACCAGGCCACTGTAACATTGTGCTGTGGTCTCTACGCAGGAAACTATGCATTCTTGCTTCCCATGGTCTGTGCACATGAAGGAACTACGTGTCTTCCTCTTCTCACTTCTGCTGTTATTGTCTTGTTTCTGCCACGGTCCCAAAGCTCTTCTGTAGGATCTAACTCCATCTAGTGGCACTGCAGGCTCTCTTCAGTATCCACACCACTCCAAGCTGCAATCAGCCCATAGGTGTAAACACACCACCCACATCATCTAAACTATTTCAAAAATATATTTAAGCTCACAGGACATGTCTACACTTTCAATCTAGAGTTCTTTGTATTGTCATATCATCTCTAGTAAATATCCTGTGTCTTTTTTCCTGCTTTTCTTTCAATCAATTGGTGCACTGTGGCCATGCTTCTTCAGGACCAGTCTGCCAGAGGCTGGGGGTAACAAAACAATTTTTCGGAGCCTAATAAAAAAGAAGCCATCTCAAGGGACATGTAATCTTTGGAACATCCTCTAAAGCTCATTATTACCATAATACCGCAATAAAGTTGTCTCTGTCATATTAATGTTACGCACTATTTTTATAATTCTAATGAAGTTGTCCAGTCCATTTTCATTTAGCAGATTACGATATGTAAAGAAACAATAACAGAGACCAAGGCTTTGCGAGTGTAATCACACAATTTACCACCACTCTCAGGTTTTATATGACAGGCCAATTTCCACACTTATTAAGCCTCTGACACACTTGAAATAATCGTATTAGCATTTTTTGTAAAATTAGCCCAATTTCTGGGCGACATTCTTGAATCGATGTAATAGACTCTTATACATAACTTGTGATGTCTCTATTGCTGCTCAGCACCAGGCAGGGGGTGGAAAGGCCGGTCCTTAGTCAGAGCTATCAGTCAAACCCCATTCTCTGCTTGGCATGCTGTACACTGCACTTTAAGTTCAAGTTCGTTCTTTTATTTTTTGGATTATTTCTAATCAAGGATGTGGTGCTAAATGATTTCATTTGCTCTGGAAAGAAAGATGTGGAATATGTTAACATTCATGATGATTCCCCGTGGAGAAGGTCAGAGTCAAGTCTGAGACCTCTTCTCTAGCTGTTGCTGAAAACAACTTCCCCACTTGTTTTTCAACCCGCTATGTTTAGCACAAATGACATTTTGCCTTCATGCCATTGGTAAACATTGCCAATGTAGCAGGCACAAAAGTTGTGGTGCCATAACTCACCACTACAAAATGAGGCCGCTTGCTGGGAGCGATGGAAAGAAGAAACACTCTGCTGGCACTCTGCTCATCGCCCCCCTCCAGTGTGGTATGCATACACTGACCCCTGGCACATCTGGAAACATAGTTGGACTCAAACATAAGGAAGTTTTCTTTTCTCTACATTCAGAGCGGTTATGGAGGAGAAGCTTTTAAGTTTTTCAGCAACACAGTGAACACAGCTTTATGGAAGCATGGATGTTTAATGGCTGTACTAGCAATGAACTCTGGGATATTGAGCAGTACAGTAAGTGAGCATGGGACACTGAGGTGGTGAGAAAACACCATTGTTCCTTTTGGCTGGGTGGCTTTAAGACTTGGAAGCAGATAAACATCTCAGCTAGAGCAAGACATCTTTGAAGTTCAAGGAGGATGATCTGGAAACTTAGCTGGAGCCAATGCAAACCTTCCCAGAGAAGGAGCTTACAAACACAGAGACACCTTTTTTCTTCTTTGGCTCAACTGTTTCCAATCAGCTCTTTATTACTCATTTCATTACATTGCTATTACAGTCCATATTCATGACCATTTAGTAGCATTGACATTTACACAAGCAGCGATTTTATGCCACAACCTTCTGCTGCTTTTTTCTTCCATGTATTCAGAAATAACACCAGATCTCTGAAACAGCAATATGAAAAGAGAACAGGAAAATACAGCGCTGACAGAAATACTGTCATTTCTATAGATAAACCCCCACCTATCAAGTATCTGTTTCAGTGGAAATCAGTGAATGTTATTCATTTGTACTAATCTTTCACTTCATCAAGAAAATAAATGGATATCTTTGAGGTAAACCCTCATCTGCCTTTAGAAGCATGTCATATGACATATTGTGCACATTTATTTACTGTGTTTTTTCCACTTATCTTTAACATGACACCAAAAACAAGAACAACATTATCAGTTACAAAATAAAATCTACTTTGAAAACAAAAAGTAAAATAAATAAACATATTTAATGAGATATGACATGCTTATAAATGTCTTCTCACTCCATGGTTAATTGCAGCTTGTCACCCTAAAGCATTCAGTGATATATGGCACACACACACAGTAAAGTGTTTTTTGTTTTAAGTCTGTGACTTTTATATTACATCTAAGCATTGTGCATTGTATCTGAATGAATACACAGTGTCACTACTGTCTGATGGGTGACTTAAATATGTCTATTCATGTTCATGCTTATATCCTTTTGTGTGACAGACACCATACCCAGGTCTGAAGTTTTACAAAAATGAAAAAATTAAAAACTTAAAAATCAAAGCGAGCAATTGCACAGAAGCTTTTCTTCATTGACAAAGTGAACAACAAAGTTTCAACTAAGGCAACTGCTGCCACCATTTAGATCAAAATTCACCAATGAAGTCAGTGTGCTGCAAAAACAGGCCATATTTTTACATCTGTGGCCCTTGCTGAGCAAGGATGCACGGGAAGACCATTTCACACATCTTACTACCCCGTGGTTTCCTGGCTTACAGTCTGAGAGTCCATGTTCTCTACATTTTCCTGTATGCTCTGCCTCGTTAACTCTTACTCAGACCTGATAGTGTGAAAAGACATTTTGCTGTGTTGCTCTTGATTGTTATCCGTCCAACTTTGCTCCTCAATTTAATTTTTCAGCAAAGGAAAAAGAAGTTGCCGAACCCAAGTTGACTTCACCAGCTGATATCTTGCTCAGTGAGAACAAAAGAAATGACTTGTAGTGTATCTCTAGGCAAATTTGGAAAGCTATTGTAACAAATGTTACAATTGCTCATGCATGTGTTGCCTGTCAAGTGTTTCCTATTAAAGAACATGCCAAATGTTGAATTCTGACATCCCCCTTTCTGCAGATAAGAGAATCGGAGAAAGAGCAAAGGCAGTGATGGATAGAAAATAAGATTGAATGTAGCACAAATAAAAAGATTAGAGAAGTGCTGACTTCACAGCAGCACTTTAGCTTGTGTGTTCTATCAGTGGGAACACATCAGCAGTCATCAGAGGCTAGTTCATGAGGCCAGACATGAAATCCAGTAAAGAGTCTGGGAGGCAACAGATTAGAGGAGGTCACATCATGCTAATGAGAGTCATTACTATCACATGATAGCCAAATAAACTAATTGCCAGCTTATTTACGAGACAGAGTGTCCTAAATCAAAAGGTTAATTACATCTGAGACAGAGTCCTTCACTGGAAATTGACCTTTAGATTTTGTTTTCTTGCTCTTTTTCTTTTTTCCACCCTCCTTTGTCTTTTCTGTACAAGAGACGAAAGGCCACATCCAGATAGAGTTGCCTGCTTGTTTCTTGATAAGCTTCAGGCGCAGACCCTCTTCTATTACTTTTTGTGTTTTTCCCAGGAAGTGCCTGGCCGCATAATTAGCAAACATCATCAGACAAGACTTGGTGCCACCAAGGACTTTATTTTTCCTGAAGTTTTAGTGCCCGAAGCTTTCCCTCAGCTTCCAAAGAATGTTTGTTCTTCTTGAAATTAGATGGGTTTAATTGCTGTGGAACAACAGCAAAACAGTCACCCCCTCCAAACACACACACACACGTGTGCATAAAAAGTCTAAGATCAGGCTGGCTAATTATGCTAATAGCCAATTGTTCAACCGTGGTGATATGTTTACTGAGGGAGTTGATGTGTTTCCTTTTGCTTCGTCATAAGCAGCCTGTCTACGGGTCCTCTGCAAAATCGCTGCACCTGAAGGCAAAAGGACTGTGCCCTCATCTATCCTGCCTAACCCATTACCCTTGGACAGGGAAGAAGATAAATATTGTTGCAGATGCCTAACTCTCTGCAAATGAGATTTTTCAAGCCAGATTTATCAAGTCTTGGCGGGGTGTTTAAGGCTCCAAAACTTGGCCCTCGGCATGATAAAATGGCAGCACATGTTTCTGAATCACCCACCACAGTGTTGTTGCCAAAGGGTTATGATGATATAGTCAACTGCTCTTTCCCCATTGTGCATCATAGACATTGAGAAAACTGAGAACCAAAAGCCTAAAATCTCTTTTGCCAAAAGTGTTGCTTTTTCTACTGCTGTGACACAATATTTATAGTTTATAGCAAGCACTGGGTTTTATGCAGTATAGTATAACTCCTCTCAAATATATTAGCTTCTGGTTACAAATTATCAATATAGCTTGACTTATAATAATGCCTACTTCTATTTTACCATTTTGTGGTACAACAATTAAGGTTTCCCAAGTTGAATCAAAAATTCTCTCTCAATCCAATAGTTGTTCTAATGGTGTGAATTATACCGTTAATATCTTAAATATTAAAATGCACATAAATAGGCAGAGTAGGCAGTTCCTCTGTTGTTTAGCTCTCAATCATCTCCTATCAGCTATAGATTCTTTTAAAGGACACACAGGATGTGGCCTTTGCTCACACCAAAACATGCCAAAAAAGTCACTGATGGGAAAAATTCCCAGAGCCTGCAGTAAAAGTTGTGTACCCAAACCTGTTGCTGCCGAGCCTTCGTATTAACAACCCTCCATAGAGCATCCCATGGTGAAGTACCATATTTATGTTGGCAATGTATGTGAAGGAATTAGGATCATAAAACTCAACCACCACACCAAAGCTCTCAAAGACCACTGTTTTGTAAGGCCAGCTTTATTTATGCAACTGCACACTGAAGTCAAATTGTCTGGTTTAATTTCATTCAAAACAATATCTCCTTTCTTCCACAGCTTTAGTTTTAATGACTGGATAAGATTTATGGCTTGAAAATATTTCTGTTATCTTCATTGAGCAATGTTCATGTTTTGTTTTAACGATTTTTTCCATAATGTATTCAAGTGTGCAATGTGGTATGTCTCCTGCAGGCCATCATCACATGTAAGATGCAGTAAGCTAAAAGAAAAAAAAAGTGCCTGCCTTTCTCTGTGAACATTAACCAGCTAAAAGTTAAACTCTACTGTAGGTGAGCAATGGGAAAAAAGGACCATTGCACTCAATAACGAACTCAAACCTCAGGTTCCACCAATTACTCTCAGCCTCTTGGGTGATTGGTGGCACCTATGTGTTGAAAATGACAAAGTTCATAGCCAACTAAGCCATATATCATATGCACTTTTTCTAGAGACAGAGGCGCTTGGAAACAAGCTCCAGTGTAGAGTATATTTCTAATTCAGTTTGAAATTGAGGATTACTGTGTATGAGATGTTACTAATCTAAAGAATTTAGTATCACAAAATGTGGTTTAAGAAATATTACAATACATTTTATTTATTTTATTTTTTTTCCCTAGGTGGTTTGGTTGTAAAAAGGGAGGCAGTTAACAATAACTGGCTGTGCAGGGGGAAGGAATTACAGTAGAAAACTAAGCGCAGAGTTCAAGAATACTGTAACTCTCAACCGAAAAACACACCCTGCCTACCTCATCATCTCCACCTCCATGGGGATCTCTAACCAGCAGCAGCGGGGTTCGCTTGAAAAATGAACACAAAATTCAGGCTAAAGACTTTACCTGTCCTTTGAGCCAGAAGAGGAAATGCAGACAGGAAGGCCACTTTTTCTACCTCTTTTCCCATCTTCACTTTGTGAGGGGGAAATAAAAACATAAAAACAATATTATAATGTCAAAACCTGAAACCATGAAAATCACAAAATAAAACTTTTACACACTCAAGATACCCAGGATGGACACTCCATTAAAGAACGACACAGTGTCTCCATAAAGGTGACCTTTGACACTGCTTTTTGACTCCAAATCAACACTCTCCTCACACACTCCGCTCAAGTCAACAGGGAGCCTGGAGTTTCTGCAAATGAACGATCTGTCAGGAGGCTGTTTATATCCCCTCTCCTGCTCCTTTATTTAACACTCTCGCATTAAAAGGGAAGAGCTTTTTAATTAGCTATGGACTCTCCTATTTTAATCAACTCACAAGCGGAGTCCAGCTGTGACAGCCTTGACAGGCGAAGACTGGTGACGTTCCGACTGCTGATTTTACTCACGACAAATAAAGACAGAGAGAGAGGACACCATTGAAATTGCAATCTCGAGCAGAAAGCACAGTTTAGCGAAATAGATGGCTTCTGAATTAAAGTGCAACAGCCTGTCTCTATCCCGCTTGAAGATGGTTTTCAGTAATTTACATTGAGCTTTTTAGTATATACAATATATATACTGCCACAAGACTTTTGAGTTCATCAGGTAGGCATAAGAGCTACTGTAAAAAGTCATTTATAACATACTGTATCCTACTCTTGCCTCTGACATATTTGTGCATAAAAGCCTCTGAAAACATTTGATCAAACTTGACATTGTGCCAAAATGTGTAAAATGTATGTTAATGAACTTAAATAAATATTATTTGCTGCATCTTCCTTCGCTTTAGCCACCAAACCGTCTTTAATCCCTGTAGTGGCTTTAAACTCTTAAGGAAAATACAACAGTGAAAGTATAACAGAGGTTCTTGTTTCAGCCATTTGATGTAGCTGCCAGGCAGCCAGTGGGATGCTTTGAATTTAATTTCCCCTATTCAAGATGCAGCTTTTATTTACATGACAAGACTGAACAGATTGCGTCGGCCTTGGTAAAGATAAATGAAAGAGGGGGAAAAAAATACTTGGACAAATTAAACAAGATATTTGCCAAACAATATAATGCCATTAAAAAAAAGAGGGAGCTGTGTAGCGTGTAATGTTAGTCCACTCACTGCAACGATCAGTGACTTTCTGATCTTTTATTACACATAGGAGAGTAGCCTACTGTTAGACTATGATGTGCAATCTGCTCGCCTCTCATATTGTCATGCAAATACATTAGCTTCGGAGACGAGTCCCTGCACACTACTCTCAGTGGACAATACTCATTAAACAAATTACACATTGAACCTAAACTGAGTGAAGCATAATGAGGTATGTGATATTCACAAGGAACTTATGCCATGGGGAGCATGCCAATGGAAATGTGATGCCACCATTCCACACCTGCCTTAAACTCACACAGAGTAAAAACATAATAATATGCTTCTATTGCTATATGAGTAATTGGTCACTTGTGTAATTTGGGCTTGGTGGCCTGTTGTAGAAAAAAAAAACAGGCTCAATAGATTCAAATTAAAAAACTTTGGTATTTTCTCATCCCTACATATTCTTAGGGATCATGAATAGATTACATAAGTGTGCGGCAAGTACAATGAACTCTGCAGCTTTTTTTCTACTTGCACTTCAAACTTCAAGTCAAACTGTTAATCACTGCCTGATGCAAAATATGTAATTCAATTTTACTTCATTTATAATTTAAAGCTACAATATGCAACTAGCATGAGACTCAAAATCAATCCACTTTGCTCCACTAAACCCTACCTCTCCTGGCTCTGCTATGCCACACTCCACAAAGCCCTTCAGCTATTAGTGAAATTACAATAAATAAGAAGATGCAAAACTTACTAATGAAGCAGAAATTGATAAAAGTCTCCAGTTGGTTATGGGCGATCTTCTTCCAAAAACTTTTAGAAACTAATATCTCTGCCCTGCTGGCAGTGCTGTTCAATATGTCAGACTTCACAGGAGAGGTCAACAACAACTCTCTATCTAAAGATAAGTGTTGGAGCATGTTTCTACTTATTTATTTTTAAAGTTACATACTGTAGCTTTAAGTGAAGTAGCTCTGTAGTTGACACCCAAAAGTCAATCAGTGTTTGAGTAGTAGTAGTCACCGGTCTAACAAAACAAGAGGTGGAAATAAATATAGGACTTAAATATAAAGTCTTCCAAAAGAACAGACAGTCACAATCTGAATCTCAACCATAAATGATTAACACACATCAATCTTAAACCATGGTTTTTCTCCCTTCGTCCACATGTGGTGCTTACAGGTGGTTGTGGTGTAAGCAGTGTTGCAGCAGTACAAATCTGAGCATACCGTCTTAAGCTTTGTTGCATTAAATATATTAAGGTCCACATATTAATGCATGCTACTGTATTTTTCTAAAAACATAGAAGAATGTCAAGAACAGATCTCACTAGACAATACACAATCACAACCAAGTATTCCACAATTTGCTCACCTTGATGTTCACATAGAAACAATGTAGTCAGTGCATCTTCTCTAAACAATATAGCTGGAAAAACAAGTGTAGTAAAGGACATGAAGGCAGAGTGTAACAGCTCCATCATGAGCCTGCATCAGACCAGAAAAAAAAAACACTCAGAGATGACACAATGCTAAGCCAGTGCCTGAATTAAAAACAATGCATACAGTGAGGAGCCCAGCTGTAGTGTGTGATACAACAATGCTTCCACTCCTCCTGGGCCTAGCAATGAGCTCTGAGGTAGAAGAGAGAAAAAGCCTCTTGCTCCCTGCACCCTCATTACTGTCAGACTGCCATACTTGAAGGTGTGGGGTTTACAACTTCCTGCACACCAGAGGAGCCATGGGATGACACACACACACATACAGTAGGGTCATTCCCTCCCACCACCTTCACAGCAGGCTGGCATTGGTCCAGTGCTGCCTCCAAAGGAAGGTTTAGTGCAGGCAGAGCGAGCGTCCTCCCGTGTATGCCCTGCTGTTTCATCATCCTACAAGCACTTTCTAGTAGTTTAAAGGTTGAGCTCTTGCTGGTCAGAAAGCAGTCTTCTGTACCAGGGGAGCTGACACTCATATCGTCTCTCTTATTGTAGATGCAAGAACTACCAGGACTTATCCAAGATCTAAGAGCTGTAATAATTCAGTAGCCAAATCTTGCTTGTGCATCCGAGGACATGTTACCATTAGTTGCCACAGTCTGAGATAAGAAAGAATATTATTCATAAAGTATTTATTTCCGTGAAATTTGAAAGTGTAAAATTGTGAGAAAACTGAGCTTGTATGTATTATTAGCAATGATTTTTCTCAAAAGTTGCAGATACAGTAGATTAATGGATTGCTGGAGATTTCAAACAATAATGGTTGTTTATCTCCCTCACTTTGTATTCTGTACAACTCTAGTTTAGATCAGATATGGTGTCGATTGGGGTGCATAACTAATTACTTTTCCTTCTTTGGTATTTAAAAATGTAATACTACAATTTTGGAAATCAAATCAAATCACCAACAGGCTTTCAGAAAGTTCAGATGAGAGTCATAATATAATCAGAAGCTGGGGTTTTGTATTTTATGTGCTTTTCTGTGTGTGTAAAGTTGTAAAAGATGTCTGGGGTACCAACTCAGACCATTTCCTTGTGTCGCTGCTACAGTGAAACAGGCTTCTTCCTCTCCACCCAGGCGGTAGAAGCAGAGAAAAAATGTGTGGCTACACTATTGCATTTTTCATATAAGGACTATTGTGTTGTGTGTATTTTCTGTAAACGTGGAGGGATCTACCTCCACCATGTCTATGTGCATATGTGAACACTGGAGAAAAAAGAGGAAAGACCTAATTCTTTGTGCACTCCATGCATCCGCCTAAGAAACATGAAGAATTAATTCATTGCTACTTTTATACACTGCTAATAAATTTGCCCCGCTATGTTTATTACCTCTCACACTAAGGGGAGGGCATCACATTTCATTTGGCAGGACTGTTTGTTAAGATGTTTTATTTCACTACAAACTAATTCTCTGGCTTTAGCTTCTAAGCCACCCTGCTTACTTTCGTTCCCCTTTTATTTTTTTTCTCCACACTTCACTAAATGTATCCAGACTGGCTGTGATGGTGTGTGCTGGAAGTTTTCCATGCATCATAATTGTTTTGCTAATTTACTATGCTAATTGAGTAATTAATTCGAGAACAGGAGATTAGAAGGGGGCAAAAATACATAAATAAATAAACAAGTAAAGCGTTGAGTGTTACCGCCGGGGCTACCGTTTTGTTCTGACATTAGGGATGCAAACTGACTCAAATACTCCAGCATGTTTGCTTCCTTTGCCCAAGGCTAGCTAGTTGATGTGCTTGGTGTGCAGGAGCAGAGTTAGCATCCCCAACTTCTCACCATGGGACTTGCAAACATTCAGCCACTAACTGCATGTTACAACACATCAATTGAACTCCAGTGGGGTGGTCAAACTTAATGGTTATCACTGTGTACACTTCCACTGATTTAGCTCCTACGTTATTGCTGATCACCTTAAACTAAACACATAAAGGAGGAGATCATTTCACCATAATTTCAAGAATCCCAGTTGCAGAGAAATTTCATGAAGCAGAAAAGTAGAAACTTTAACGTGTGGAGGGAAAACTCTGCACAATGTGAAGACCATGTGGGAGGAAATAACTTCTCTCAGTCAAAAAACTGGAGAATCTGCAAGCCTCTGTTTCACTGCAGTGGAAACATAAGGATTCTTAATGTTAGATAAGGCAATAAATTATAGAATGAACTACCAGTGACAAAAAACTCTATTTGACTCATCTTTAAAAAAACGAAAAGTACATTCAGCTAATTCTGATTCTTTGCATATACCTCCAACATTGGGGTCAAATCTGGCTTCCTCTCTTTTCTCAAATGTATTTTATTCTCCAAGTCCAAGTATAATTAAGGGTACATTAATTACAAATCAGACAGGGACAGGGGGTTCTGTTTCAGTTCATAGAAATTACCTTTCACTGACTTTTTGTGTAATTGAGATTGCAAACCACAAGATGGCACCCATAACAATATACTTCACAGTAAATAGCTAAATCTGATCCCTGCTTTGGTTCATATTGATTAACAAGTTAATGTGATGTCTCCACCTTGAATAAAAATTATAAAACACTGGAAACTTGTGTTGTTTATTTCTTAAAACTGGTTTTCAGACTCTCAGATTTCCACTGAGCCAAAAAAAAAAAAAGGATTTTAGGATTACTTGTATCAGATACCTGCAATTTCTGTTGCTAAATTCTGAAGTACTTTTTCAGTAAACTAAGTGATTTTTGTACTGTGGAGTACATGTAATGAATAATAATGCCTCTGTGATTGCACTATAACTATCATGAGGAACAGCTGTTCATTTTTTCCCCACTCATTTTTAAAAGGATATAACATCTATAAAGGAATAGCAGAGTGTGGGATTTCCATATTTAACACGGATGAAAAGGTTTCAGATAATCAGACAAGTATCAACATCAAAATAAAGAGGCTCCTAGCTGTTCATTCATGTGTCCACATTGGGGCAGAGTTGAGACATGGAGAAAGACTTTAAAGAGCTGCTTTATTTTCCTTCTCCATTAAAGACCACTGTGCTGGACATTAAAAAAACCAAACCACTTAAAAGTATAAATGTGGAAATACATATTCACAAACTATCCAGGCTGCATGATTCAAATGCTCCACACATAAAAAAAGACAATGAAAGTTCTATATACTTCTTCTTCTATAGCAGACAGTATGGAAAATTACAAGTCTTATCAGTGGAAACAACCATAACAGGCTAGCAGCAGTGACTGGAAGTGATCTAATGGCCTACTGCCAACCAATCAAACAGTAGAAAAGCTTTCTCTGGAACAGTGTTTTTATTTTGAGGAGCTGTAGAACCGTATATATACATCTTCTACAATGACATCAGCACAGCTCGGCTACACACATTGAAACTGTCTGGTGACGTTTCTCTGTGCCACTGTGTTTCAGATGAGCAGGCTTAATAGATGTAAAGCTTCAAAAAAAGAAGGTACAGCATGGCCCTTTCATGTGTCTGACTTTAAAGACTAAATGACATCAGCAGAGTCCTGTGTGCATCATCTGAGAAGATGGCCTTACTGATGCTATGTTATGGTATATATCATGGGAAATGTTTTTGACAGTTGTGATTTAAATATCTGGACTGACTATGACAAAGTAAACCCCAAAATAACACAGTAGTGTAGGTTATAAAAACTCAGCACATTACTCAATACAACATCCTTTCTTGACAATCTAATATTTATGTATTTATGAGATGGCATTTCAATCAAACTGATAATAAGCACAAGAAGGATTAAATGACTGCACACGTTGTGTTTTTTTATTCCTTCCTTCTTTAATACCTCACTTCCTTACTTCCTTTTCAAATCGCTAAATCCTTTCTTTTCTTAATTCTTAAGTCTGTCCTTCCCATCTGTCCTAGCTTTCGTTTCACAATGCCTAATTAATTCCTAATTAATTCCTTCATTTCCGCCTCCATCCTTTCTTAATTTTCCCTTTTATACTTATGTGTTTTCAGTTTTAGGCAATAACATACAGTAGATCATTCATACAATCCAATAACAGATCCAAATCTTTCAACTCACATCTCATTTTTAAAAATATTGTCTTCTAGCTTTTCTTCAGATCACAGTCACGTAACCTATTGGAAGCACAAGAAGTACATCTCCAAATCCCCCCCTCACAAATTATGTTGCACAAACTACATGAGAAACAGGCATGGGAAACGTCCTCTTTCAAAACAAGCTGAAACTTCCAAACCAATGGACAGGGACCCCACATTTACCATGGAGGGAAGCAGCTTCTCCAGAATGGTTAACATATGCCCTTGACTAAATGCACAGGTCATCATAACAAAATTTCAGTGTCAATTCCTGAGAGGAATATGGGAAGAAGTACCTCACATGTCACATTCCCTCACAGTAATTTGCCCTGGGGAGTGTAACTTATGCTACGCATTATATGAAGCAGATGCACAGTAAAGGTAATGAGCACATGAGGAAGAATAACAGAACTTACTTTAAGTTTGTTTGAATGTAAAGAATTGTAACTGTGAATGTGATGCTAATGGAGTTTGATACACTGGACTCCATCTCTGAACTCTTGTTTCAGTCCAGCAGCTGGCCTCTGAACAAAGCTCACATCATAACTGATGACAATGAATGACTTGTCATTAAACAAGGAATTACATAATGGTGTAAAAATTGTGTTAATGTCATAATCACTTCCAGAAATCTTGACTGAATGTAAATGTTATGAAAGCAGTCCACTGGGAAGTAAAAATGACTGTTTGGAACTGGTTTACATAAAGAAATGTGTAAATGCATGCCAAAGGGGATAAAAGAACAAGCAGCAGCCTATAAAAGGAAGTGCTTAGAACAAGGACTACAGAAATTAACATCATATGATACAATAAATTTACATCACTAATTCATGCCACACATGACATACTGTATGTAGAACATGTTCATCTATACTTTGTTCGGGTTTAATCAAAATACTACCACAACATCCTGACCAAAATATCTCCTTTAACTCATAAATAAAATAAATTTTTAAAACTGCCTTCTTCCACCTGAGGAATATCACTAAAATTAGGAGCAGCCTGTCTCAAAGTGTTGCTGAAAAACTAGTCCATGCATTTGCTACTTATACACCGGCCTACTGTAATTCACTAGTAATAGGATGCCCCAATACCTCCTTAAAACCTTAAAAAGCCAAAGTTCTGACAGGAATTAGCAAGAGAGATCGTATTTCTCCTACATTGGCTTCTCTTCATTGGCTCCCTGTGAAATCTAAAATAAAATTTAAAATCCTTCTCCTCACATACAAAGCTCTTAATGATCAAGCTCCATCATATCTTAGAGACCTCATAGAACCATATTATCCCAGCAGAACACTTTGCTGTCAGAGTGCTGGTCTACTTGTGGTTCCTAGAGTTTTCAAATGTACAATGGGAGGCAGAACCTTTAACTATCAAGCTCCTCTCCTATGGAACCCGGTCCCAGTTCAAGTTCGGGAGGCAGACACCCTCTCTAACTTTAAGACTAGGCTTAAAACTTTCCTCTTTGATAAAGCTTATACTCAGATCTGGCTCGGGTGACTCTGAACCATCTCTTAGTTATGCTGCTATAGACTGCTGCTGGGAGACCTCCCTTGATACATTGAGCTCCTCTCCTCTCTGCTCCTCTTTCCAATCTTATGCCATCATTGCATGTCATTAACTTTGTGTCTTATCTCTCTTGTAGTTGTGCTTCGTCCTCTCTGTCTCCCTCTCTTTGTACCTTTCTGCAGGTATCCCCGGCCTCGGAGCTGTACGTTTCTAGCGTGCAGTTACTGGCCCAACCAACCTGCCAAGTGATTTGTCTGCTGCTTGTTAATGTTCTTTTTTATCTGTTGCCTGTTGTTCTTTTCTCTTTCCACCCACCCCAACTGGTCGAGGCAGATGGCCGCCCACCCTGAGCCTGGTTCTGCTGGAGGTTTCTTCCATTAAAGGGAGTTTTTCCTCTCCACTGTTGCCCAGTGCTGACTACAAATGACTTCTGTTGCGATTTGGCGCAATATAAATAAACTGAATTGAACTGAAATAAATACTACAACCCACAGCCAAACTTCATACAGATACAATACAAGAGATAATTTATGCAATTAGCAGTGGCCTTAATTTCTACTGTCTGACTTGATATGGAATTTTAATAGCTCTGAGTCACTGTAAAGAAACACTGTTGGCACTGTTTTCCTTTTCTGATGTAATTAAGCAGGCGACAGAGACGAAAGGCTATTGAGGAGCATCTGTTGTGAAGGAGATCAGCGACAAACGAAACCCAGATATTAGGAAAAAGTGTGATGATGTTAGCAGTAGGACAGACGCACTTGGGGACTGATGTACCGCGGTGTCTCGTGTCCAAATCTACATGGCCTTTTAATCCAATGAAAAATGAGAAGTGTGCGGTAACTTTGTTAGACGTGGGTAATGCAGCCATTGGAAATGGAACAGGGGCCAGATTTGCAGGCCTCCTCCACAGTCAGTGTAGGGGCTAACCTGATTTACACTGAGCTAGCTCTGAGGCCAGTATCTCCCTGCATCACCTAAAGCCCATCAGGAGTGATTAAATAAACATGATGGACAGTTTTCTTTGAACCTATTACTAGTGACATCTGTTTAGCATGCACTTTTACATACAAGTGTCTGCCATTACCATAACACTCCAAATGGTGTGATCCTGGTGTTTTTCCCAGGTATGAAAAAGATCCACATGGTATCATCTATGGTTTTGCTCACTGAAATTTAATGACAGAAGGCTCATGTAGAAACACATTCATAAATTGCCCAGTAAGTAATACTTTTCAAATAACCAGGATGACAAAGTTTAGTCTCCACAAAGATTTGGAAGAAAGATAGATTCAACAGTTACCTCAGGTTGACTGATGCATCTCACCTGTCAAAGATGGATTATGTGTGAGTGTGTGTATTTATTTATATGCTGTGCATAGATAAGTTCCAGCATATATCATAACAAAGTCAGTATATTATTTCAATTACAAGTGTAACAATTCATCTCTTGCAATACTAAAGAAGTCTGGAAATACGTTTCAGTGCCCAGTTTTGTAATATTTATTTTAGTTCATCCCCCAACACATATTAATCTTTATTAAAGAAAACAGCATTGCCTTACAATAGATTATTATTTCCCCTGTGTGAGGCTTTCAGTAGCTTATTGCTGTGATAATTGTGACTATAGAGAGAATTAAATACCATAAATGACTGTTGAGGAAAGAAACTACGACTTTGAATCCCAAAACAGAATACACAATCCTTAATAAATAGTCACTGCACGACATAATGAGACTGGATGTGAAATAGAGATATATATACACACACGATAGAAATCGGTGAACCTATAAGATAAAGTTAAAGTTAAATTGACCCGATTAACCAATTTATCTATATCTAAGTAACTCTAAAGCCCATCTTATATTTTCACACAGGTTATGTCTGTAAATAACAGTCCAGTGTGCTGTAAATATTTTAAGCATTAACTTCCGTACCACAGACACATTAAGAACCATTATCAGCAACTTAAAGTCACAAGTTTTAGGTCATATTGATCCTAAGTGTTCTAAATTAGAACATTGCTTATGTCCAGATCCAATAAACACATGACCTTTTATGTTTATTCTGTTTGTATAGATTGTTTTCTGTTATAAAATCACTCATAAAACTGGAATTAAAGCCACAAATAATTATGATGTTCATTTAGCCATTATGCATGTCTTTTCAAATTGTTTATCTTGGCCAACAGTGAAACATAAGATAGAAAGAACAGTAAATATTTAGAAGTATCTCATTATTTTAGCTCCAAGTGGCCATTACTGCATTATATTTGCAATGCCTCTGTACCAGAACAGTTGAGTAGTTAAAGGGGATTTTTTTCCACCTGTCTATGCACATGAGCGTTTAGATACAGTATGTGTGTGAGGAAGGACAGGGTTGCATACGCAGTGTTGATGTGGACAGTTTCCAACAACAGCCATGTGGCCACTTATCCAGTTCCTCCCGTTTCAGCCTCTCTGCACTCCTCACTGATTAATTAGAAAAGTGAGTGGAATTAGTCCATCAGCAGGCTGAGGGAGAGGATGAAAATATTTACAGAGCTCATGCCGACACAGAGTGGGAGTACACTATGAAAACTGACCCTGGAAGTCAAGTTATCTGGTAACTGTGTAAAGTGCCATAATGACAGTGACAATACAGACATCTGGCAGAAAATAAGATGCTCATTTACTTACAGAATTAAATATGAGGGGAGTTAAACAAAGTAAGCACTGTAATGGGAATTAAACTGCATTAAAACTCTGACTGAAAGACTGAACTAACCAAGCATAACCCCTCTGAGACGACATGATCCAAGCTATAGTAGGCACATTAACCACTCTCTTCTCTCAAGGGTAAAAATATCAACCCACACAGTCGTGGGAAATCTGTAAGCATCAGTCTTTTTTCTCACTTTGCTGTATGTTGATTGCCATGAGATACCCTGCTGCTATGTTATTTCCTGTAGCTCTGCTCCTCCTCCCATCCACTCCAGCTGTCTCAGCAGGGGTTAACTGACCTCAGAAGCACACAGTACGAGCACCCATAGGGCAGCTGAATGCCTTTGTGAGTGTCAGGATGAAAAAAAGCAACATGCATGCATCTTATGACCAATGTAGGAGTCAATCAATATTAATTTACTTTCTGAAGTATTGTATTAGCACATATAAGTATTAGTTAACTGCGAGTTAGATAATATACACATTTTGTTGATTTTGTCAACGTTAATTCCAAATTCAAAACAAAAATGCAACGGACTCTCTGACTGATCAGTTTGCTACTTACTTACTTCTTCAAAAACACTTATTTTACAAATATTTTCATTATTTCCCTGTGATTTATTAGATCTGTGAATGCCTCTTACCACATTTTTGGCTCAATTGGAGAAATTCTTTGGTTTGGTTCCCAAAACTCTGACCATGTTTGTTCAGTGAAATGAGGGGACATGCTCAGCAATTAAAGGGTGTTATGTGTATTTTTCTCTCTTGTAATTGATTTGTACAGACTGATAAGCATGGACCACTATACTTGTTGCAATGAAAAGACAGGGAAAAAAAATCCATGTGCTTATTCTGTGATCCTGCATTAAATATTACGTTTCCTTTCTCATATAGTATGAAAAGCATTTGAGGGTTTTTTTCCTGTAAACATTAATAATAGTAAAATTATTTTCTATAATGTGTTTATATATGAACTGGGGCAAAAAAAACTTGGGTGAGGGTGGTGTGGGTGGAGGCCATCAGTCCACCTGCTGAACAATGCACTCTTTCAAGCAACCAAATAAAATCCATGTACAATATGCTCACATCCCCCCTGAAATTATTCCACACCCACAAATTCCACTTTACTTAGAAATACATAACATCACTGAAGCTAAATGTGTCATGTCTCTGTGTCCCCAGTGTCCAAATAATAACAGCACAGAAAAATAAATTAGAAACTGAAATGAGCTCCTCCTTTTTAGGGACTGTGTACTGCCATGTTGGCAGAAAATGCTTGGAGTGGGAAGGCAGACACAATGTTCTAAACTACAGGCTTTTTACAGACACACCAGGGAATCACACTGCTGCGTCTCCTGCTAAAGGAATCAAGACAAATTTCAGTGTTTCCCACAGTAACAAGGGACAGCCTACTGACTATGGGCTACCTTATTTTCCAAAAGATACTTGCCAACACTGATACTGATATATTGATATAATATGAATATAATTTTGACAGTAAGTCTCTGAAACTAATGCAAAATGCAGCTTATGGCTTTAGTATAGAAGATGACTCTGTTTCCAAGTTTTTGGAACTACAGAGACAGTCCGACTGTTCAGAGGTGTTGTATCATATTCAATCTTTGTATACAGACAGCTTTGTTGTTTGCCCACCAACTTGCAGAACACTGACAACAGCATGTTTCATTTTGGCCTGTCATCAAATTAAAATTATGGAATTAACATTAGTTAGCAGCAGCACTGTTTAATATTTTAACCTGCCGCAGCGATAATCTGCTCTAAATGCTCAGCAAAACAGGAAACTGCACTGTGAATGTTTTGTAAACTGAGCTTTGCCAACAACCCAGATAATTTTCCACATCTATACACTAGAAATTTAACTCACAGGTTGTAATTCACATCTATATAAGTTGATGAAAGAGGAAAGAATATTTGAAAAGGTGATGTAAATGTTAGCATTAATATGACTATTGATATAGCTGAATGTTGCCACTGAAATGTGCAAATGCATCCCTTCGTTTACTGATATTTCTAAAGCTTTACGACTTTATCGTGAACTTTGCGAACAGAAGCAGAATGACAAAATGACCACCGGAAATGTGAAATTGTGGACACAACAATCACACTGTATGCAGCTCTACACACTGACGTATGAGTTTAGTCATTTTAAATAGTAAAAAAAAAATAGAAAATCAGTATGTGTTGATCATTGTTGATACTGTGATGAGCTGCCACACATAAATCAATGTATGGGAAACACTGTAATTTCTACAGGAACTGGATACATGACTCAACACCTATTCTTGAACGTGTCTGTTACTTGCAGATCAGTCCAGTCAGAACTGGTGGGACAACCACAAGTTTGTTCCAGTTGCCTGGAACAAAGTTTTTGACCTGTTGCTTACTTAAGGTCAAGTAAACTCAGCATCCCAGTGAACACAGCAAACTTGAAGGACCCCAGTGACGAACAGGGAGATGACGAAAGTTAGGACTTTCGTCATCAGTTGTCAGGAGTTAAGACTTTTACAGTCTGGTTTTCAGATGATAAAATGTTGTTTGCACTTAATGTCAGAATAGCTATGTTAGAGCAATACAGTATGTTCTTGTAAAAGGTTACTGCATCTATTTACTGAGTGATGGTTCTTATAAGACACAGGGGATACAGATATGAAGAGGAATTACAGGAACATTATAGTTCCTAACCACGTTTCCTTTCAAGGCAATAAACTTGGATTTTTCTGTGGCAACCAATGCTCTCTTTTCTCACATTAATCTGAATATTGGACGTCTATTAAAATATATGTCTATATCAACACGCTAATAGTAAGCTACACTCCTGCACACCCTCTCAGATCTGCTAATGAGAGGAGACTGAAAATTCCCTCCTCACGGGGTCTCCG
>JAUMHL010000013.1:21795096-21848782 GCA_032362345.1 Sandelia bainsii
AATATACAGAACCCGAATGGTAATTGCTTGTGTCTTCTCCTTGTAAGTCGCTTTGGATAAAAGCGTCTGCCAAGTAATGTAAAGTAAAGTAAAAAGTAAAGTAAAGTAAAGTAAAGTAAAATAATTTCCATTTAGTTCAAAACACTTCTCCTGACCAGTGGAAGAGCAGAAGTAACGCGCACAAACCAATGCTTTCTCAATGCAAAAACAATTTGACCAAAGTGTACATCAACATTAAGATGAAAACCGTATTTAGCCATATGTAGAAAACAAAAAGAGCCTATTGACATTAGTGGTCAAGCAATAAGGGTTTTTCTTGTCAGATGCCGATCATTAGAGAACAATGAGGCCAGTGGTTAATTTGTAAGGCCAATATCCTGTTGTTGTTTCTCCTCTTTTTGTATCACATGAAATACAACATTTTAACAGTTACAAATCAGAAATAAAATGCTGAACTTAAAGCAGCACTGAAAATGTTTGAATTATTCTAAGTATATTAAAATTTTAAAGTGTTTCTGAAAAACAGATTAACTGTTAAAATGCATGAAACTCCTGGAACTTTTGAGAGATGTGGGGTGTTTGTCCTGCCTGGCAGCTCCATACTCAACATCCTCTGTCCAATATAATCACTATCCCTCCTCTGCACATGTCCAAACCATCTCAACCTTACCTCTCTAACTTTGTCTCCAAACTGCTCAACATGAGCTTTATATTTCTGTGAGGACTTGTTGTATGGTGTGACATTCACAGACACATCTGTAATTGTGTCTGTAAAGATCTTTCACAGTAAAGCATTTGTTGTACTTTTCTCTGTGCTGTTTAAGGTGGTGGTACAAATTTGTAGTGTCTCTGTTAGCATGTTTTACACCAGGGGTAGCCAACCCTGATCCTTGAGAGCTACTGTCCTGCTTGTTTTCCAACCATCCCTGCATGTACATCGTCTGGGTGGCTGAACACACCTGATCTAGGTAATCAACAGGGGGCAGGGCAGGGATAGCTGGAAAATGAGCAGGACAGTGGGGGAACCAGGGTTGACCACCCGTGTTTTATACAGTACTGTTCTCTGCTCAGTGTCACTTGGCTTGATACCAAAATATCACCATTTAACAGAGGTCACGTTTTTTTTGTTTTGTTTTGGCCATCGGTTCTGATTTGGAATCCATCTCCATCTGATCTGCACTGCACACCAGAAAGCCATGTGACCACACACAATGGCAAAATAATCCTGCCTTAAACAGGCAGTGTAAAAGGGCCTTTGTAGAGCAATCTTTCAAGCCAGCAGGAAGTTACTGGCTGATACTAAAAAGAGATTTTGAGTGGATCATTTCATATTGTTCCAGCATCATGACCTGTTGTAACTAGCAAAAATTAGAAGGTTTCTCACGATTTGTTTTAAATGCATTATACCCTGCTCCAATTACAAATGTTATAACAAAGGATGACCTGTTTATTTGTTCTACAACAGGCTTGTCGAAGAATGAATCATTTCCTCTAAACACATGTGTCAAAGGCTAATCTGTTTGTTACCACACAGTTGAGGATATGACAAAACATCGCCAGTGTGGCGCGAGTCACCTTTTTCCCAGAGGACGGGGGTTCTCACACAGTGTGGAGGGCTCCAGGGCTATTGATTCAGCTGAGTTCAGCAGCCCCACAGTGTTGGAGGGTGTTTAAAAATACAATGGGTACAGGCTGAAATACTGTCTTGGATGTACTCAAACAAGATGTGTCTTAAAAGCACAATTTAATATGATTTAATTGATTTTTACTACAGTATTCATGTTTAATTTTTGCATTTAAATTGGGGATGACTTTACTTCAGAACTGCTTGGTAATGTTCTTCTCTCTGGTTATTCCTCTTTCTCATGGGTGCGAAAGAAAGCTTAAAGCTGTTCACATGCTGTTTACATAAGGAAAGTCTGGTTGGGGATAAGACCATGTTTCAGCTTCTTAGTGTGTGTGAAACTTCTGTTTCCATGAAATAGGCACATGTACACACAGGAAAATGAGCATGTTGCTTAACACACTCATACTGACAGACGACTGATGTAAAATTAGATATATAATATTTCTATATTTAACTATAGAAAAATATAGAAAATATTAAAAAACTTTAAATTACAGTACATAAAGGAAAATGTATTTGTTTGCACTCTTTGAATCTGTGTTTGTGATGTCAAATGGCAAACTGCTTTAATAAACAGAGTCAAACCTTTAGAACAACATACGCACTTCCTTCCTTGAAGGCAACATTACCTCTTCCTCCATTATCTGCCTGTAATGCTCTTGCGGCAGAACAGATAGTACCTTGAGGAAGCAAAATGCATCTGCATGGCAGCCCACTGTTTTATTGAATTCAAATGTCATCCAACTGATAAACCTCAAAGGACTGGAAGGGAAGTACAAATGCTTTTTATACGCCATAAATCAAAATCTTAAAATATTCATGGAAATTAAACTAATGGAGAAATGGCAAGTTGTACAGTGATGACCAAGTAAGTTTCCCTTCTTAATAAATTAATAAAGTTTATTTATCTATTTATCCAACTAGCCTCCTTGAGCATGTCCCTTAGTCTTTTCCCATCCCTCCCTGCGTAAATGTGAACCTTGGGCAACCTTAGGGAACCCCAACCTAAACAATGTGACTCTTGGAGGCCCAGTACAGCCCTTCCCACCACTTTCTCTCACAATCTTTTGGACACTTCCTGTTTGTGTAAAAGATTTGTTGTCTTTGACAGATCTGTTCTTTTGCTCTGATCAAGAGGAGTGTGGCAGCCATATAATTTTACATCACCATGGTCAACCTCTAGGTCAGCAATTTCCGTGATGTTAAGCAGGAATTGAAACTCACGGCCGAAGGTCAGTCCAAAACCAGTGTGCTAACAGGTTCGTATTCCTGACTCCATGCAGTAGAAACTCAAAACAACATGGCTGATATGACAAAACACTTTCTGTTACACTTTGTCCATGTCTCTCTCTTCCTCCCACACAAGTACAGTTTTTGAGTATGGCTAAGGCAACACTAACAAGACAGGTTCATTCAGTGTGAGAGATGCAGTAAATATTTTCTAAGCCTTGACTGCACCAGAGGGATAGTGGTGGAGCTGTCCTTGACACCTACACGGCACACTGAGAAAATAAAAGGCTCATTAAAGTCACATTGGACAGGTCCTTTGTGAGCCATCCAGAGGGTGATTTATGTAGTGCTGGATGTTTAGTACTGTCAGGAACCCAGAAATTAGTTCTTTACAGATGAATGTTTGTTATCTCTGTACAAAGCATTTGAATGCTGAGGGTCCATTAGATAAAAAAATATATATATTTCATAAAAGTTGTTCTGGTGGCTTGGTGGAGCCCAGCGTTCCTATAAAATTATCTACATTTTAAAATATTTTTGTTAGAAAATATATTTTAAAGGCTTTGGACCAGATCAGATGTAAATCAGTTACAGTATTTAGTTTCGTCATTTGAAACACTTGGCTGCCCCTGATGAACATCAGTCATTAACATGATGCTCATATGTTGTATTTATTGTAACAAAACAATATTGTAAACTTTTTACAGCATGCACACCATACTGTATATCATGGTTTGCTGGCATTAAGATAGCAGAAATTGTTAGTTATGCAGCCATCATGCAGCCATCATGAGATGATATTTTGCATCTAGACTCTGACCTCATCACCGCTTGCAAGTATTTAACAAGTTCGGCACCACAGGGAATAAACTTTTATGGTCAAAGGGGAATCTAGATGCAGTCTACATGTAGAGTTGTGGAGCTTACAAAACAGTAACAGCAGTGCAGAGCAATGGTGTGTACAAGCTTTGGAGAGGTTGAGACAGGGATGCAAGATTAAGGGAGGAATAAATGCAACAGCATAAAAAAGCATAAAAGCAAGTTGTCATGTAATGGAGCTCAAGTATTTGTCTATTTCAGACCTGCATATGGAGTGTGTGTTCCTAAAAATATGTAAGAAAAAGGCCTTGTTTACCTCACAATAAAGTGAACATCACAGGAAAACTGTTAAGTCGCAAATATACTGGCATCAGAGTGTCAGTGACACAGCAAAACAACATCGACAAAGCAAAAATAAAGAAATATGATGCAGTACTACTAACTCAGCAACAAAAAAAAACAAAAACATAATGTTCAGCTCAAACTCAAGTTGACTAAAATGTAAATCAACAGCATGAAAGCCTCACAATTTACCTGAAAAATCCACCAAGAAAAACTTGGGTCAGCACAAAATAACAAATGAAACCACAATAACATAAATGCAAGTTTGCACACATACAGTACAGAACAGCAGAAAAACAGGAACAGACCTCTCAGAGCACAGCAGCAAGCAGGTGGTCAGCAAATGCATAAACATCAGCTGAACCAAACACCAAGGCATCAAATCACAATACAGTATTAGCACAAACAGGAAGCCCTTACCTCCAGTAAAGCAGTGGTCTCCAGCTTCTCAGCAGGCACTGGTGAGAGTCCCAGCCGAACCAAACCTCCGCAGCAAGCGCAGGAAAATCAGGTCAGGTTTGAGGCCCAGTAATGAAAAGACAACAGCTGAGAAGGCCCACCAAACGTTTGCCCATCAAAGACGTCCCATAGCAACGGAGATAATAATGACTGCATGTGATTAGCTTGTGAAATGGCATTAATTATTTGTGTTTATTTTAGGGCAAAGTTGGCGTCACTGCTTCACATTAGCAGCATGGTCGTGAAGGGGGCGGAGCAATAGTTTAAATAGCGCGCGTTGAATATGCGCGTTGAATATACTGTTTGTTGCCGCATTTAATAGGTAGACGGGATATACAATTAAGAAATCTGCAGTTTTTCCTGCTAGACAAAAGTGTAATTTAAGATATCTGCAACTACATTTTGTCCAGTCAAAAGTCAAATTAAAGATGAAATCAGAATGTCTCATTGACTTGAATGGGAAAACTACTTTAAGATCAGTTTTGACTATCCATAATGTGAATTCCAGATATCTTTAATTACATTGTGACTACTCAAAAGTGTAATTGCAGATATCTTTAATGAATTTTTGAATTTAATGAATTTCATAATTCCAGTTAAAGATATCTCTAATTAAACACATTTAAAAGTTATTTTATTCATGTTTTTGGATGAAGTAAGATACTATTAGTCAAAATTCAATTGTAGATATCTGAAATCGCAGTTTTGACTAGTCAAAAGTACTTTGTATATATCTTAAATTTGAGTTTTGACTAGTCAGAAATACATTGCAGATATCTGTAATGTGAACTCTGTCTATCTAATAAATGCTAAAACGAAGCAGTGAGGTCATTTTGGATATCTACTTCTTTCGGCTGCTCCCTTTAGGGGTCGCCACAGCTGATCATCTGTCTCCATCTCACTCTATGCCTTAGCAGCCTGCTCTGTCACAATGACACAACCGTCTCCATGTCCTTCTTCTAACATCCATGAACTTCCTCTGAGGTCTTCCTCTTTTCCTCCTGCCTGGCAGCTCCTTACTCAACATCCTTTGTCCAATATATTCACTATCCCTCCTCTGCACATGTCTAAACCATCTCAACCTTGCTTCTCTAGCTTTGTCTCCAAACTGCTCAACATGAGCTGTCCCTCTGATGTACTCATTTCTAATTCTGTCCTTCCTGGTCATTCCCAATGAAAATCTTAACATCTTCAGCTCGGCCTCATGTCTCTTTGTTAGTGCCACCGTCTCCAAACCATTCATCACAGCAGCTTTGCCAACAACCCAGATAATTTTCCACATCCATACACTAGAAATTTAACTCACAGGTTGTAATTCACATCTATATAAGTTGATGAAAGAGGAAAGAATATTCGAAAAGGTGATGTAAATGTTAGCATTAATATGACTATTGATATAGCTGAATGTTGCCACTGCCACTCTTGCTGCTATCCTTCTATCACACATCACCCCTGACACTCGTCTCCATCCACTCCACCCTGCCTGCACTCTCTTCTTCACCTCTCTTGTGCTCTGTCCGTTACTTTGTAGTCATTTTGGATATCTAAAAATGAATTATGACTAGTGTAAATTACATTTAAGATGTCTTCATTTAGACTTTTGACTAGTCTTAAGTAGTAAAGAATTGTAGTTAAAGATATCTGAAATTCACTTTACGGAGAGGCAAAATTGTAGATATCTTAAATAACTTTTCCTATTCAAGTCAATGGGTCATTCTGACTAGTCAAAATGTAATTACAGATATCTTTAATTTGACTTGTGACTAGTCAAAATGTATTTATAGATTTCTTAAATTTTAATTAGAACTAGTCAAAATGTAAACGTAGATATGTGAATTCTGTCGATCTAATAAATGCTAAAACGGCACAATGACGACGGTGACGTCTTTTGGATATCCAAAACATAACCGTAACCGATGTAATTTCAGATATCCAAAATAGAATTGTGACTACTCGAAATTTAATTGTAGATATCTTAAACTGTCATTCTTACTAGTCAGAATGCAGTTGCAGATATCTTGAATTGTCATTTGACTAGTCACATTGTAAATTTCGACTAGTCAAAATGTATTTCTAGATATCTGAAATTTAGTTACAGATATTCGGCTAAAGACTGTTAAATGTTAAATCCGCTTGCCATAGCAGCAAGTAGTTTGTCATCTGTGACCTGTGCAGCAACGCAACCTGTCAGCCTAAACTAGCTTCACAGCAATGTTTTGTAGCCTGATATCAATAGACCATAATTTCTTAGCTATGTTGTGACTACATTTCACAATCAGAGAGTTCAGCATGTGTTTTTCTGAATGATAAATCCCTGTGGATCAATCACAAACGTTTGCAGTACCTTAAAAGGTAGAAGGTTAAAGTTTCTCACTGTAGACATTTTGACCTGTCAAACTAATAACCTCCACCTGTTCCACCTGTGCTTTTCATGCACATGACAGTTCAACATGTTTGCTGTGAAAAGATTTATTTATTTTAATAAATTCAACTTGACTCTTTGTTACTGGTTAAAAAATTAAATGAATTCACATGTGAGTTTTTGATGGAAACCATTCAGCACTAATTTGCTTAATATATTTATATATAGACTCAACTACGTGTCACTCAATATTGTGAATATTGTGCAGTTTAGAGTTGGAGCTCAGTCTTCACAGAGTATTGTCTTTCTTCAGCAGGTGGCTGTGTGTTGTTTGGCATTTTAGTGCCTGTGTTGTTCTGGTGTAAAAGGTCCATCTTTCCCCACAGTGGTCTGTGCTACCAGTAATTACCTCATCAATTCATTCTATTACAGCTTAAGTGCTAACACAGCTAATCTTGTTAGAGTGATTTGATTAGCAAGAACACTGCCCACTGTCACACCTCCAGGCCATGAGAACTTGAGATGAAGCCTTGTCCTATTTCTGGCCTTGCTCAACAGAAATGAAATATTATCCAACAGATGATAAATGAACATATTCCTTGGATTTTACTAGAGTTGCATCAGATTCCTAAATGTTGCACAACAATTTAGAAATAATCTTGGAATAACTGGATGTTTTTAGAGGTAGTTCATTTTAAGGACATCTTTGCGAACTCACCAACCACACCTTGAAAAAATATCACCCATCTATTCTAAAAATATATTCCCATAGTATATTTTATTGACCACCAAATCTTCTCCCCCTAAATCTCCATTTTTAAATTATCATCTGTTTCTGCTTCTATTTGAGGAGTGTAAATCAATGTTGTAGTCTGGGGTGTTGCAACAACATCCTGTCCTTACTGAGAATTATTTGTTTTGTGGAAAATACAGTTGGAGATTCAAAGCTTGATACACAACTCTCCTCACTTCCTGAGAGATCTCATGGGTCAGATATAGATTGTTGATCATTCTTGTGCAGCAAGACTGAGCCCATGCATACAATTTTATACTATATGGATGCTCATTGCTGTGACAGGACATGCAATAAGAAAACACTTGCCTAATGGTTGATTCTTATCATTGAGTGTAATTGAAGACACAATGGAGCCAGATCACAATCTCCTGGGTGTGTAAATGACTCTGTTGCTGTGTAAAATGAGTTACTCACCTCCTCAACCTGACTTTCACGAGAGATGACAGGTATAAAGACTGGCAAGTAACACATTATCAGAACGATTTCCGGATCTTTGTACCTGTAGCTGTTTGAGCCCATTATTGAACCCATAAATTACTAAATGAGATGATTATGTCAGACCTCCACTTAACCCAAAGCATTAACACAGGTGAAAGCTTTCTTCATGGTCAACACTGTGTACAGTGAATCTGAAGCCTCATCAGTCGCCATCCATCTCCATGTTAGCTCTGATAGACTAGTAGAAATAGTAGTAGATGTGAGGATGTGATCCATTTCTCAAAATCTGTCAAGAACCTCAGAAAGAAAAGGATTTGTGGGAGTTTAATAATTTTAGCACCAAGCAGCGAAAATAAAGATCCCTTTTTAATACAGCTACATTACTCCACCATAAAATGTGCAGGGTTCATATTGCTCCCTTTTGAGCCAATCAAATTCTTCTTCACACATGCAATTATTCTTTTTAGTACAGTTTTACTAGTCACATTCATCAGCAAGTGCCTCACTCACACTTAAATAGCCTCATCAAAGCCAGCTCAACCACAGGGAGTTGTCAGCTTGGCACCCTGACACAGATGCACATATATTCACACACTCACAGCAGTGCATTTGCATTTTAAAGAGGAATTTAAAAAAAACTTTGACTTTGATGAGTGGTAGCTGAATCACCCACTGGAAAATGGGAAATGATATTAAGAAGCCCAGTTAGGATTGAAAGAAAATCAAAGTAACCCAACTCTCTGGCTCCACCCCACTAATTCCACCCCTGTTATAGACCCTGATACTGATCCAAGCCAAGGGCAAACCTGTGGCAGCGTGTTGACAAGACCCATCACTGTCAGAGTCTGGCCATTCCTTTTATGCTGTGTAGAGGACAAGTGGCAGGGGACTGTCATGGGATGAAAGATGATAACAATGTAAGAAGAGAGGTGATTTAGATATTTAAGTCAGATTAACCAAAGTACTGTTTATAATTACCCTCAAAAGATTATGCAACAGTCACTTTAATCGGCTACGCTTTTCAAAAGCAGCGATACATTTCATATGAAAGAGACAGGAGTGCTTAAAAGCAGATATTTACAGAGATGGTGTTTGGGGAGTGGGGGTAAAGAGGAAAAGAGGAGGAGAGATGGGAGGAGAAAACAGAGGAGAGGTGCTATTGTGTAAGATTTTTTGTGTTGGCCAGAGAGAGATGGGCTAGGACAATATGTAGCTGACTGGCTCCAATATAATTCATTCATCATCATATGTGTATGTGTGAGAGAGGGAGTGGTGGGCGGTTTAAGTGTGTTTGTGTGTTTCCTGCTTGTCTCCACCAGTTGAGTTAAATCAGAGGCAGACACTGGCACACTACGGCGGTCTTTCTATCTCTCTGTCTGTCGCGCTCTGAAAGCATCAACAGCCTCCCGGTTCAGCAGCAAAGGTAAGAGCCAACATTATCTCATTCTCAGGAAGCTGTCTTACCAACTTAAAAACTGTTTGCCAGTCTAAGTCTATAAACTTTTTGTAATAGTCTCTTCGGTTGGACAAACACATTTTAATTTATTATGGCTAAAATGTTCAAATGCCAATACAAATTAATTTCAGCAGCCTTTTGTTGAAAATGTCTGCCATTACCTTGGAAACCCACAAATGTAGCAAACGAATGCAAGGTGTTAAATGTATTCACAGACTTGATCTGTGCCACCTGTTGTTGCTGTTTGTTCAAGTTGTTCATGTGAAAGTCCTGTGTGTACAGAGCTTTATAAACTGCATCTACAGTGCTGTAGCTTACTGTGTGAGTAGGGATGAGGAAAATCCTGCACTGAAGTATGCAAAACATACCAAGAGAAAGATGGACGGAGTCTGTGGTAAAGTTTACATGGCAGCACTCATATAACCGTGGAGAATTTGATTGACTTCCTGATAAACACAAGTTCTGTGCTCTTTGAAAATCCTCCCTTATGAAAAATTTAACACTGTAGATTGGCAGGATAAAGGGGAGAGTGCAAATAAAGCAGGGTGGTTGCAGAGTAGCAGGGAAAGGTAACTGGAGAACAGAAAAACAGGTGAAATCTTATGTTCAGCCTTGTCAGTGAGAGCGACAGGTTTAACTATTTAAGAAAAGAAGTAGTGTGATAGCGCAGAATGAACATGTTGAGGAAGCAAGAAAAGAAACTGCAGACATAATGCTCATAAACAAAGAACTTGGTGTGGGTTTTTCTTTTATAGGTGCTTCTTTCTCACCTCATGTTTCCATGTTGAAGACAAAAGTTGCTCTAAAAAACAAAAAAAGGGTAAAAAAAAAAAAAAACATTAAGTGTCCTCACAAAATATCCCACTAAAAATAAATAGGAGAGAAAAGGTTTTATAATCTGCTATGTTTTTTAAGTTAAAGTGTTGGTGGCGTATTTCCTAAAATATGGTATGAAGAAGAGGATGAAGATAAGTTAATGCTGTTTAATTATGCAAGTCACATGAAAGTGCAGTTTTGTAAACCGAAAAATACAGACATGCTGCTTACACACCACCACACACAGAAATACTTTTGATTCTCTTTTTGAACATATGTTTCTAATACACACATTTTAAACGAGAAGCATGTGGGTTTTGTGCCTTTGAAAAAAAACTGCAATCAACTTCATTGCATGGCACTGCTTTAGGTGAATTGAAATGATGTCTTAGCAGTGAGTAAGGTTGCTCTTGGTCAAGTCTCCAACTTCAAAAACTCTTCAGCTAAAGTGAAATGCTGTAAGCTGAGACAGAGGAGGAAGTGACGTTTAGGCTGAGGTGCACTACACTTGAAGTCATTTTATCACTCCAGAAGGAGTAGTAGTGTCAAATTTAGGTGTAATGCAGTTTTAAGTAGGACATTTGTTGGTGGTGTGCAGGGTGGTAAATGTGCATTCCTGTAACATGTTAGAAGATTCAGGAAACTAAACACTAAACTAAACACTGAGTTTACAACAACAGGAAGCAGCCATTGTTGCAGAATGTTCTGTTGACAGTGGCTGAAGCAAGGCCTAAATGAGACAATGATCATGAAGTGGGAGGCTAAGGTGGTGCGCTCCCAGTAAGATGAACCTTCCTTCATAATGAGTTGATATAAATCATTAACTCCATCAACCGGACATTTTAGTGGCTTCTCTATGGGTAGCCAGATGGTGGTGCTCATGTCAGGGCAGCCAGGTACTCGGGCCGTGGGCGGCCACAGATAGCTCTGTTGATGGGAATACTTCTCTACAAAGTGAGTCCAACTCAGCTAGTCCAGGCTGTGATCTTAACTTTCATAGATTTAGCTTTTTACGAAATTCCCATGACCCCACAAAGAGGTTGCATGTAAAAAAGAAAAAAAACCTGAAAAAGGATTATAAATAGAATGTTGCTACTACAGCTGCAAAAGGGGGAAAAATGTAATAATAACTTTCTAGTATTCCTGATGTTATCACTTTTGTAAGCAGCTCCATGTTTGCAAACAGCAGAGGGCCTCACAAGTCCATTGTCTTGTTTGAGAGGATGCAGCTTGTTCATGGATGTGAAGTTGGAGCTCACCTTCCTGTCTGTGTTCACCCAGGGTTTATAGCTGTTATTAAGGAATGTTCCATCTCACTGCAAGCTATAGCTCGCTACTGTAAATCACCTACTTCTGTGTCACCTTCTGTCTATGCCAATTCACCTTTGTTACTGGGTTCACTTACAAATATTGGCAGCAATAACTTTCAACCTTGTTTACATTCACTCACCACACATGTCTCATCACTTTGAACATATTCCTGATGAAGAAATAACAGTGGCTAAATTTTCAGGCCTTCTAGTAATGGGAAAAGGCATACGATGTTGGTTTTCTTTTTCTTAAACTGTTTTAAATCCTCAAATTATGAAGCCTTTGTGTATTTGGCACTTTCTTCTGTGCCGTTTAAAGTTACAGCCACCCAATCTAATAATCATTAAAGAAAGAAAGAAAGCAATTCAACCAAAGACAGCTGTGTTGGGGCTTTACCTTGCCTTCTACCTTTGAGTCTGCAGGAAACTCTCAGAGATATTTCATTATTCTGTTGCCCTTGGCACCCACACATCTTCCACACTCAACAGTCTCCACATCTGCAGTCGATATGGCTGTTGCTTTAGTGAACAGAGGCTTCCTTTTTTTCAAAGAATTCATCCACTGAAACCTGGTGGAAAATGAGATCTTTGACTTGCTGATAAAATAGTTCTACTGGAGGGGCTCAAACTATCTTAATGCCATCCAGAGGGTTGTACGAATGCAGGGATGGAAGTTTGTTAAAAGTGCTTTCAGTAAGCAGCCCACAGTAGCTTTAACAGCAACAGTAGCAATTGTTTTTAAAATAAATATTCATCTGGACTAGCTGAAATAAAATAAAATTAATCGATACGTTTTCCATTATTAGAACTGTACTGTGATATCATACAGCTGTGAGAGGTATAAAGAGTGAAGTCTTGGTTAGAATGCCATCTTGTGGTGTGCTGTTTAATTTAGGCAAACTGGTAATCTGAGCATTTTCATTTATGTTCTGTCTGCATACATTTAATCTGTTTTGTGCAAAATAGTCAACTTCATATACTAAAAAAACAAACACCCAAAATTATTGTTTTATTATCTGTAAATGCTGTTTGTCCATGTTTGAGCAGCCTTTCTCCTTGTATCTGTTTTTTTGTTCTGCTTCAGTGTAACGACAAACACTTAATTTTCATTCATTTTCATGTAATTAGTAACATAAAGTATCTTTGCAGCTATAGTAATAATATACATGAGGCTTATGCTAATATTATTACATCAACCCCACTAATGATGCTCACTAAGCTGTTTTATTAAACATAAAGACTCTCAACAAAGGGGAGAATTTGCTTTTTATTCCCTTTTCACATTCTGCTCATACAAATGAAGCAAAAACTAGCCCAGAGGCAAATTTTCCACAGCATGCAGGTTTGATTTTCTCACAGCAAAGTTTCCACAGAGCTGAATCCCTGCTGTCCTGTTTGTTTAGGTGTGTGCTGATTAGAAGTTCTCATGCTGGGTACAATGTACCTCTGCACACCAAGGGTTAGAAACGTGACATGTCTTTTACAGTGACTGGAGCCTAAACCCTATCTTTCTCTCTCCTCCGTGCTCCCTCAGTACCTCAGTGTTTAATGGTGTTGTTATCCAAGCACGCGCTTTGCCATGCAGTCATCATTAACGCAGGTCGTAACACAAGGCATAAATGTTCTCCTTCCGGGTGCTAACAGTCCACCCAGATGGACGGGCCATTTCACAAACATTGCATAGTTTTACTGTTGCCATTCATTAGCTGAGAGACGATTAAAAGGAGTAGGCATAATGTAGACTGTTTGAATAATGATGTTTCAAAGGTCATTTTTGGAATACTGAATAATATACGACATCTGTTTTTTGTTGCTTCTTATTTTACAGAAATGGCACAAAACGTCAGGATGGCTTTAATGTGCAGGTCTTTAATGAGCTGGTGTAGGGTGAGCACTTTCATGGGTGCTCGTGTAGATTAGCTTTATGGGCCATGCTAGCAGTAATGATGCCTCTTCCCCTGGACTGGTTGTGACATTTTGTGTATCTTTTATAGGACTCGCTGAGGCCCTCGCCCAAGGCCTGTGTCAGTCACCACAGAGACTCACCCTGCCAACAGGGCCCCCAGTCCTAGGATCTTGCCCTAAAAGGGGAAAATGCAGAATTCAACGACAGGAGTGACAGAATGGATAGCTCTAAAATGCGGCATGTCTGGAAACCATGAATTCATCTTCACCCTGGTACCCATCGTCTATGGCTGCAACTTTGTCATCGGCATTGTTGGAAATAGTATGGTGGTGGCTGTCATCTACTGCTACATGACAGAGACAGTGGCCAACATTTTTGTCCTAAATCTTGCTGTTTCTGATCTCACCTTCCTCATTACGCTGCCCATGTGGGCAACCTTTACAGCCACTGGCTATCACTGGCCCTTTGGAGGTTTCCTGTGCAAGGCCAGTGCAGGGCTGGTGATTTTTAACCTTTACACAAGCATCTTCTTCCTCACAGCACTCAGCATTGACCGTTACCTGGCCATTGTCCACCCAGTGCGATCACGCAGATTTCGCACTGTGGTGTATGCGCGCATCACTTGTGTAGTAATCTGGCTTTTTGCTTTTATGCTTAGTGTGCCCACAGCACTGACCCGGGGTGTCCACAACATCACAGACTCTAATACTACAGTGTGTGGTATTCTGCACCCCGACGCTGAAAGTGCCATCAAGTTGAAACAGCTTCTGCTGGTCATCAGCCTGATGAAAAGCTTGTTGGGTTTCCTGGTGCCCTTCATCATCATCATCACCTGTTACTGCCTTATTGGAAGGGCCCTTCTAGGAGCAAGACACATCCAAAAAAGCTCCCGTTCCCGGGATGACGAGGTACTGCTCATGCTGGCAGCAGCTGTCCTGGCCTTCTTTTTGTGCTGGGTACCCCATCAGGTATTTCACTTAATGCAGGTGCTCACCCAGCTGATACTGGTTGAAAACTGTGCCATCCTAGAAATCATTGACACTGCCATGCCCTTCACCATCTGCATTGCCTACTTCAACAGCTGTGTTAACCCTATTGTCTACGGCTTTGTGGGGCACAACTTTCGCAAAAACTTACTCCGACTGCTGCGCTGCTCCCCAAGTGGATCTACTGGGCCTCACCCAAGCATCAGCTCCAAGATGAGTGCCCTCTCCTTCCGTGCCACAGAGGCCCTGAGTCTTACAGTCAAAGGTACAACCTCTTCTGAAGTTAAGTGACGGGAAAAAAAGAAAGAGAGTAGAAGTTTTCATTCCCCACCCTTTAGGCCTGTGGTTAAGAGATGGGAACATTCCAGGTTTTTAAAACCTGTAGTACCAAGCACTGAACCATGCAGAATAGCTGTAAAGTTGTATTAATGTTTGTGAGCAAGTCAAAGAGGTATTCACCACCTTATCCTGTCTGCAGAATAATTATCTATAAACCATCAAACAACACTAATGCTTGTCACATTCATGCCGGCAAATGTTTGTGTGAAATCCTGTGAAATCATGTGAGTGTAAAAAAATCCTGAAATCACCTATATTAATGGAGTATTGCTAGAAAAAAACTATAAATGATTGCAGATTGCTTAAGGCTTATTGCTTGCAGATATGGTGCAGTAATACATTGTGACAGTGTTAACAGTGATAACTATTCTGTGTGCTCATCAGGTTGTTCACAAGTTGGAACAGTGATCAAGTGCTCAGGAAAGATACCAAAGCTAAAAAAAAAAATCATACTAAGCCACCCATGCATTCTCTGCCAGCAGTTGTATACATGGAACAATTGGAAATGTGTAGCAAAAATGTTGTGTCAGTTATTAACATATTTGACTGCATAAGTAGCGCCTATATGATATATGGTATCATCAAATTTTGTGGTCATAGTGAAAATATGTCTGCATGATAATTGAAATGCTGAGATGTTTCCGAGGCTGGGCGAAACAAGTGTGCAACACAAACACTCCAGGTTGGGTGTTGGGTGTACTGTTATATTTGTGGTATTTAACGATGTTGATTGGTTTTTTTTTACTCTGTAACTGTACAGTTTGTGAATGTCTGAAAATATGAATAAAATGAAAAAAAGTACAGTCCTATGTTGATTTTTTTTACATATCTCATGTGCTACAGATCATCCTGATTTATCATGAAAATGAGTCATTTGTTACTAAAGCATACATAAATAACAACTGATCTGACACTGAGTAACTATTAAGAATAAAAATCAAGTGACCTTGGTTTCTCCAAGAACATTTATCATATATTAATCATTGACTATGCATCATGGTTGTAAAAAAGGTTCACATAGGATCTTTTAGGGAGGATTTATGACAAGCTGCTGCATCACAAATTGGGATTGGTGGGTGGGGGGCAGGACGAGGCCTATAAGTGCTGTCCAGGGACAAGATCAGCTCCACTTACAAAATGAAGGTCCTTCTGCTTTTTGGAATTGTGGCTGTTGCTCTGGCTGGCACTACTCGCTTTCAGGGGTATGTTTTAGATCTTTGTTTAAGCAAAAAATCAAGAATTTCTGTATGTAACATTATGGCTGCCAAGATCACACAGGCAGCGCTGATTATGTTAATTATGATTATGATTTACATTGTATTGTAATATGATACAAGCATCATGAACCAATGCAATTTATCTTTACTTCAGTTTACTACATTATTTACCCTTTATTAACTAGAGATAAAAGAGAATACTGTATAATTTAGCATTCTGGTCCAATAAACATATATCCATCCATTAATTAAAAGTTTAAATTTAAATAGTTGTCAAAATGATAGAAGCCTATATTTAAAAGTTCTTTAACAGTAATGTAAGCTATATTGTTGTTGTTGGTAACATGGATCACACCAGTAGCCTTTATCCTTCATTTCCCATGAAGCCTCCAAAAAAACATTTAAAGACTGCAGTTTTTTGCTGGTGCAGTTTAACTTATTCCAATCATTTCATTGGGTTGGGTGTGTTATTTTAAACATAGAGTATAGACCAAAAATGCAAAAATCAGCAGGTAAGTGTATGTGTAAATAAATGCAGATTTTGGACAGAAATTGTGCAGCTTAAGGCACCTGGACATCAATCACTGCTAGCACTCTCTAAATAGAATTTTATTTATGTCTTTGTCTCACAAGGTTGTTGTTATACTATTTTCCAATTACACTACCCTTTTGTATTTTTAATCTATTTTTCTCTCACCAGAGAGAAAGTCTTCCGCCTGAAGCCTGTGCTTGATAAGCATGTGATCCTGATTAAGGAACTGGCTGAGAGCATCCAGGTAACCCTGATAGTGCTATCCTCACGCACTACAGGGGTTTTGGACTCATTCTGATAATTTACTCAGTGCCAATTCAGATGTGCAAATTATTTCTAACTGCACCTTTTTCTTTCCTAACTGCATAGATCAAGCATGTATGCTACTTTGACATCTCATTTTTATTTCATAATAATTTTTTCCACTTGTCAGACAAGAGACCAAAGTGCTTTGTCTGGACTTTATAGCTGAACATTTTGGTGTGCACGTGCAAGTGTTTGAGTTTGGTGCCATCTGCAGGTCGACTTCTGGAAGCCTGAGAACTCTGAGCTGGTGACTATTGACATTGATGTGGACATTCGTGTCCCTGCAATGTACCTTGATATGGTGTACACCATCCTGCAGCAGAGTGACATGGATCATGAGTAGGTCACAAGAAAAAAAAAGCTAATATGAACATACATCAGATGTGTACATACTTTAGTACTAGACCTGAAAGTAAAACATCTACACCAGCTACACTTTTAATTTTGACATGATGTTTTAATACTTTTAAATGAATCCCTCCTCAGAGTCCTTATTGAGGATCTGCAGGCTGCTGTTGATGCCCAGGCTGACAATAAGCCTTCTCCCAGAGCACACAGCTATACCAAGTACAACACCTGGGCAACAGTAAGAGGCAAAAACATGATCTGAGTCATAATCTCAGCCCTGACTGAACTGTTATGTCCTGTTCTTATTTTTTCTCCCTTTAATTTCAGATCCAGTCCTGGATTGCCTCCATCTCCTCCTCCAATGCTGATCTGATCAGCAACCAGGTGATTGGGAACACCTATGAGGGGCGCCCCATGACTGTCCTTAAGGTATTTCAGGACTTACCTACCGTCTAAATATGATTATCAATCCCACATGTTGAAGGGTTTTAGATATGATCATAGCTCATAGTACAATTATAATTAATTACCTTTAACAACTACAGCTTGGTAAGAAGTCCAGCTCCACAAAGCCTGCTATCTTCATGGACTGTGGTATCCACGCTAGAGAGTGGATCTCTCCCGCTTTCTGCCAGTGGTTTGTCAAGGAGGTAAGGAGAACACCTGTAGAGACATGGCAAGCATTGTTACAGAGGCTTCCACTGATTACAACTCTGTTTCTGAGTGTTTTTGCAATCTCCCCCAGGCTCTGTCCACGTATGGCAGTGATTCTCAGATGACCAGTCTGCTCAACCAGATGGATGTTTTTGTTCTGTCTGTTTTTAACATTGATGGCTATGACTTCACTCACAAGAGCGTACGCTACAATTTTACACCTAAGTTTAGAGTCTAATCTAACAAAACATTCTGTATCATCTTAAAAAATGTGTTGATTTGTTAGATGATGAGTCTTTTGTTCAAACTTCAGGATAGAATGTGGAGGAAAACTCGCTCAAAGAGATCTGGATCCACCTGCGTTGGAACTGATCCCAACAGGAACTTCAATGCTGGCTGGTGTAGTACGTACTGTATAACATATTTTTAAAATACGGTTGGATCTTAAAGGGCTACACTAGTTATTTAACATTTGCATTTATTATTTTATTGTTGAGTCTTAACCCGAAAAGCTTGAATCATACATTTTTGAAAATGCAAGATTATAGGGTCGCTGTGCACACTGCATAGTAATCCTCTGAGTAAGTTGAACTTCTGTATAATAAGTGACGTGCACCTTTAGGCATTGTCACAGTGCATTTGAAAAAAAAAGTGGTTTTCAACTGTGTCATTTTTATTTTAGCTGTTGGAGCCTCCAGCAACCCCTGCAGTGATACGTACTGTGGTTCCTCTCCTGAGTCTGAGATCGAGGTCAAGAATGTTGCCGACTTCGTCCGCAAGAACAAGTCCATCATCAAGGCCTACATCACCATCCACTCCTATTCTCAGCTTCTGCTCTTCCCCTACTCCTACACCTATAAGCTGGCTGCAGACCACAGTGAGCTGGTAAGTCAGCCTTATCTGCTGTACATTACATGTTGCACATACTGCTGAATAAAGACAGCGACTATATTAACTAACATGCTTGGTCAGTATAACTTTTCATCCTTTCATCTTACTCTCTGTTCATTTGTCTTTTACCTCTCACTGGGATGTCCAAGGGCTGCACAGTTAACACTAACACTGCTCCAGCTCTTACATTAACTGAGGCAGATCATATGTCTCTGTTTCTCTATTACTCACTTGTGATTCAGGGTCTCGCCTGACACAATACAGAACAAGAGCTCCAGGGATCTGTCATAACTTATCTGTCTGTGCCGAAATATTATTTCCTGCTTGTGCATTTCTCTGGGGGTTTAATTTCCTGTTGGAACTCACTGAAGCTGTTTGTTATTCGCCTTAATTCAAGTAAAATGTTTTGTTGTAAGTAGTCCAGTGGATGGTGCATGCTACAGGCCTTATTTTCAATACTAACATAGCAGTAGGCTTTGTATCATTTTGTGCCCTTTCAGTCTTTTCAGAGTTTGCACTGTTGCTTAAGTCAATTCACTACACTGATGTCCTTACTTAGTCGTAATAGGTTATGTAAATGTACTTTTATTTTTGATGGCAAAACCTACTAAATAGTCCTTTAACACATAGACACACAACAACTTTTCTTTCCTCTGTATTGTAGCTGAAGGTTGCTGAGGGAGCTTCTGCTGCTCTGCGTAGTCTGTATGGCACCAGCTACACCAGCGGACCTGGTGCTGCAACCATCTGTAAGTACTGTGAAGAAAGCAGCTGCACTGCTTTCCATGGGGACATAAAATTGAGAGGACATTTGATAGTCCATTTTGCACCTCACAAGCATCTGTTGAGAGATGTGGCCACTAGAGGCAACAAGAAGTAATGTATATGATTTCATGGCCCCTGAAAGAAGCAGTTTTTGTATGAAAACATATGCAGACTGTCCCAGGTCATCAGCATACCATACTCTGAAAATAAGACCCCTCTCATTTTCTGTCCCCAGACCCAGCTGCTGGAGGCTCTGACGACTGGGCCTATGACCTGGGGGTGAAATATTCCTACACCTTCGAGTTGCGTGACACTGGTCGTTATGGCTTCCTGCTGCCCGAGTCGCAGATTGAGCCCACATGCAAGGAGACCATGCTGGCCGTCAAGTACATTGCCTCCTATGTGCAGAATAACCTCTATTAAAGAGCGAAACTACCAGGACCCCTGCCAACTCAGCTCCTCTGTACCAGCCCCCAGCTCCTCCAACCTAACAGCCATCTCCAGTCCGTATCCATGGATACGGGCACCACCCGCCATGTTTCCTCACTGTGCTTGACAGAATGTCAAGATGAGTGCAAACAATAAAATCAATGATCCATCCCCACATGCTGAATCATTTTTATGTGTGTATGATAATATAGTGTCTGGTGCACTAAGCCCTTGTTATTTGTATGAAAATATACAACAATGATGTACTGTCAATAAGATAATGCTACACTTTACAGAATATCACCATGGCAGAGAACTTCTCTAAAGCATTTTACAAATTATGAGAATAATTTGCTTTAACAAATCCTTCATTGTACAACAATACAAAGTGAGGCACTTAACTTTAACCCTGTAAACCATCGTGTGTGACCTAAACAATTCAGTATCTGCGTAAAGAGACAATGCTTCAAGAAACAAAAGGATCCCCTAATTTACTCTATCAGGCCCTTTGAACCCAGATGAGCCTCTCCCTTGTTTAGCTGGCGCTGCTCCAGTATTGAAAGATGGGCGAGTGGGGGTATTAATCTTTAAGGATTTCAGGCCAGTAGCACAGTACGTGACAACCACAGAGTACTCCTTGGCAGCGTCTCCACTCTGCCAAGCATCTGCCTTGGAAGAAAAAATAAAGGAGCCAAAGATCAGCAGGGAACTTAACTGCACTGGCGCATACTTCTGAAGCAGAAGGCAGAAAGATACACTTCAGTCACTGATCTTTTATGTTATGACAAATGTATTTTTGTGGAATTTGAGAAGAAATTTGATTTTTTGGGATATTTAAAATGTATTGCATTTGGTGAGGCACTGTTCTTAAAACTGATTTAAAAAATTATTAGTCAAGGCAGTGGTCTTATAAATACATACTGTAGGTGCCTTTAAGGTACCTACAATTTAAATATAAAATATGTAGGATAAATTTTACCCATTCCACTCAACATTAGATCAGTTTCCAAAAGTATCACTACACCAGCTGATCTGAGAATTGACTCAAGAGCTCTGCTGAGATCACTAAAAATAACAGGGTTGTGTACTACAGTAAGAAGACCTGTGACCTCCTCAACCAGCTCCGTTTAATACTGTTTTATTCCACAAGATGGAGACAAAACACCAAACGTTTAGTAGGGAACGTTTTGTTCCTGATCTCAGCACTTCATTATAGCATCACCATCATCTGCACTTTGTCATCATGAATAAAGATGACACTCGCCAGGGGAGAAACATGACAGTTGTTTGAAAGGTCAGGGCTGTAGAATGATGTCCCGGGAATGTAAGTTATTTCTGACTTAAGATAAATTTAATGCTTGATTGATTTAGACCAGTTGGAAACGAAATGCGACTTGACAAAACGAGAACAAAAAGTGTAGGAAGTTTGTCCAAAAATGCTATTTGTGCCTTTACACCATGTATACTTGTAGATTTGTGAATAGTTGGACCTCATGAACAAAGTGCTGGGGCGTGGAGGCTCATGTTGAGAGCAGGTGGGTGTGTGGAGACCGTCACATGACGCTGCGTCTGGCTACTGTCATACTGGTATAAATCCACCTCTGTAAATTTAGTCGGTTCTTTTCTCCAAGTAAAGCTGCAGTGTCTTAGAGTCAAGGCTACAAAGTAGCTTCGACTTCGTCTCCAGTCATGTCTGGTATGTAACTATTTCGTATTTTGACATTTCAAACTGGGAGACTGTTTTCACCGAGTAGCTGAAACGTAAGTTGTAAAAGTCTCGCGTACTTGGACAGTAAAATTATTAGGTGTTTGACTAGTGTCGTGAAAATGACAGTGACTCTTCATAGTTGCACTGAGTCTCTGCTGTTGGTTTACTAATACGGTTTGTACCAGTCTGTGAGCGGAAAGAGCGGAGAGTTTTCCAAAGCAAGTTCATTTCTCCATCTGTTTTTTTTTTTCTGTCTGTTGTGACAAACTAACTATAAAGCTGTCAGCTATATCCGAAAAATGTCATTCATGTGGACGCCGGTTAACGTCTAAGCTATGTGATCTGCACCCAGAACCGCACAAAACATGCATTACACACTTGGCATGTGTGTGGCCCCCTGTAAGATCCATTTAGTCTTTAAAAGTTTTAGAACTTAAAATAAATAAAATAAGATAGCACAATGTTATCTGGTTATAACTTCCAGTGAATCAAATAACAGTAAAATGAAATTATAAAATGATGATGATCCAGGCGGATGATGAGAAGCTTCCAGGTTCCACCAACAGGTAGGACCTAAATCACAGGTTCTCCTCTCTGCCGTGACTCCTGGAGGACCAAGGTCCAGATCCAAAACATCTGGAATGAGGGATTGACAACCCTGGTCCAGCCCAGAGAGAGGGGAGAGAGACACAGCCTAGGAAGCCAAGGAACCTGGGCTTGAGGATAAAAAAGGTGTAGAGAGATGAAGTTTACAATAATCTTGACATCAGCACAACATGGACCGCACTGTGAGTACTAGGTTTAACAGATTCCTTGAGACTGTGACCAAACTAACAATGGTCCCAGGATTAACAAGCACATAAGCCAATAAGGAAAGAAAGTTGTGGACCTTAAGGTATATAGAGATGCAAGATTGGGTTTAAAGCTGCTGAGTCAGATTGTCTGATGTCAGTTGGAAGTTATTTCAATGGAAGGGGCCACAATAGCAAAAATGCAGCCTGTTGACTTTCTTTAAAACTCTCTATATAAGAAGATCCCCTCATTATCTTAAAAGGTGATTCATTCCCATCTCTACTTTGCTTTACCATCATTCCTTCTTTATCCAGTGAGCCATTATTTTCATCATCTAATCAAATGATTTTCCTTTGTTTGTGCAGGCACAACAAAAGTTGCCCTCACATGTTTGGGAATATGAAAGTTTCTACGCATCTGCCTCAACATCCCATTAATAATCAAACAACTCCAAAACTCTGTCATTTTTTCACAATTCTTCAAGTATATTATATATGTTTATGTAATATTTTTTACTCTATTGTTTCTCAAGTGTGATATGCATAACTTGAGTATTAATTAAGCAAAAATGTTGCTTTCACAAATGTGCAAAAAACGTGTAACTTTGCCAGTTGTATGTGATGAATTAACAATATTCAGCAACAACTTGAAAAATGTAGTTGCTAGCATGTTGAGACGGCAGGTAGTAGGTTTAGAAGCCAACACCAGCTTGAACAAAGATGTGTAGTCTCAAAATATTAACGGAGACTATCTGTGATTCAACATAATGCTCAACTGTTTCTGCAGCAGAACCTTGGCATGAGGAACTAGGTTTGCATCTAATCTCATCTATTTTACTGCAGAAAACTAAAACAAGAAAACGTTTGGCTCTAGTGTCAAAAAGAAATTAAGGATTATGTTTGTTACTGAACAAGTGAGGCAAATATGTTGCTCTAGCAGCAGATAGAGCACGTTTGGTATGAGTACAAACTTGTGCCAGTGGAGGTAGAAAACTTCCACGTCATATTTTTGCCATTCCAATATCTTGCAGGGCTGCTGAAGAACAGTAAAGTAGAGTGTTTCTTCAGTAAACCAGGACAACTCTTTGTCTACTTTTGGCAATAAACATCTGAATCCTGAAGACTAGACAGAGCTGTGTTTAAATTACTGATATAGTTTTCAAAAAGGGCCCATTGCTGCAGTGGAAGGAGCCAGGATGGTAATCAGTCACGAATTGTCAGTGGGTCAGTATGTGCACCAACATTACAAATGCAGGCTATTGCTTAAAATTTGATAAAGTGATCCAATATAACAGATGTGATGGGGGAGACAGATCAGAAATCACCACCCTGTAGGATAGAATTAAGTCAAGTGTGTTACCTCTGCTATGAGAAGGCTCACACACAAACTGGGCGACCAGGTCAAACACATCCTATAATCTGGTGAAGGTCTGATGTGTGCTGGTGCCAGTGGCATACAAGATGGTATCGTCAGCATAAAAATGTGTGTTACAGTGCTGAGTTGGAAGATGTTAAAAAATATATTATTCTTATAGTGGGAACTGTCTTCCTGGAGGAACACCTTGACTATCTAGTAGCTTTATTTGAAATTGTACTTAAGATATATGCAGTGTCATCAGCTGTGGGTAACAAGCTATGTTATTTGGCTACATTAAGATCTAAGCTAACAGGGCACCAGCGGGCTTCTCCTTGACAATAAGATTGTTTTTAGCAGAAAAGTTATAAGACTAGAGATTAAGCTTTTAAACTGCAACAAGTAAAGAAGGCATAGACAGCAGTTCAGTCAGTCAGAAAATCACTACATGCGTCACAGGAAGCTCTCCCAGCCTCTAGTGTGAATTCCCTTTATTTATTATGTGTTTGTTAGGCTACATGCAGAAATACTGCAGTGCTGGTTGAACCAATGGAAAAGGGGGCGTGAGGAAAAGTAGGTGTGGGGCAGTGTAGAAGCAGTGAGACCAGTTAATTGTGCACTCCGACTGACTGGCTCAAAACTGGAGAAACTTCAAGCCTGTAAACATTTTGCACAAACTACTGTACCTACTGTTGTACTTTCTTTGCCATTTATTGCCATATACAGCCCAAGTGGGATTCGTGTTGGCTCACATGCTGCAGCCACACAGCCTCCTCAGCTGCCAGGCTGATTTCATCATCTTAATTTATATGTCCTCTCACAAGCAGTCATTGTTCTGAGACGTGACTTGGCAGGTAGCTGACACATTTTCCTACCTGCAGCAAGAGGTGGTGGTACAAAGAAGGGACCACACTGCAAATAAAATTCACTTTAAAGAGACATTCAATCTGATGCTGTGTACTTAAGTTTTCTTTTTCACAGTACAAGGGAGAAATATTGAGTCCAGAGCATAATGCTTGTAGAGATGCAAGTTGTTTTTGAGTATTTGTGTTACTTATGTATTCATCGGAACATTGAATTACCAGATGATTTAGACATCAAATGATCCAACACAAGTACCCGTTGCATTTTGTGTTTTGCACAAATGTGGCTACTTGTTAGATTTAATATTTAGTGTGCTCTATCTTTACTGGAGCTCAGTGCAGTGCTTTAACTTTGCTAAGTGAGGGTGAAGTAGTGGCATTATTTGACACATTAATTGTTTTTGCACTGGAACCTGTTTGCTGGATTTGGGGGAAATATAAAACAGATTCTAAATCAGCAAGGTATGGTGGATAAAGTGTGTCTTTTCTCTACTCCAGCACTGTAATAAAGAATTTAGCTAGATTTTGTAACTAAATATTTTAAACATCACACATAATGGATAATAATATCTAATCATGACTAAAGTTAAATTCATCCTTGATGTTGGTTAAGTTTAATCCTGTTTCTTTCCTTTACAGACCAGGCTTTTGTGACTTTAGCTACTAATGACAGCTATGCTCGGGGAGCCATGGTTTTGGGCAAGTCCCTCCGAAATCACAATACATCCAAGCAGCTGGTAGCACTCATTGGTCCACAAGTGTCAGAACCTTGCCAGTAAGAAATCTTACCTCCAACCAGAAACGCAGCATTTCTGAATCACACCCATTAGCACTTCTGTCAGGTCTTGTTTTCCAGCTGGATTGTTGATGATGATCCATTTCATAGTATTGTGAATCATTAGGTCTGTGCTGAAGCTGGTCTATGATGAGGTGAAGGTGGTGGATGTGCTGGACAGTGGCGACACAGCACACCTGGCCCTGATGAAGAGGCCTGACCTTGGCGTCACCCTCACTAAACTCCACAGCTGGACTCTGACACATTACTCCAAATGTGTTTTCATGGATGCAGACACACTGGTGAACCAGAACATTTTTCTTTGGCACCAACAATTCAAAATGCTGTGACAGGTGTGCAAACATATTTATTTGTCTGTTTTTTTGTGTGCGTGTCTACATCCTAGGTGCTTTCAAATATAGATGAGCTGTTTGACAGAGAAGAATTGTCAGCTGCTCCTGACCCTGGCTGGCCTGACTGCTTCAATTCTGGTGTGTTTGTTTTTTGTCCATCTATGGAGACTTATGGCAAACTGCTTCAGTATTGTATAGAACACGGCAGCTTTGACGGTAAGAACTGAGGAACATATTTATCCTTTTTCATATTCACCACTATTATTGAGTCTATGCTTTATGTTTGTGCTTCATTTGTTAAGACTGCTTGTTCTTCAATGGACATGTAGCTGTACTACGGATGCACACGTGCTTCTTTTCATGGACACATTTCACAAATGCCCACAAAACATGATTGTAGCTCTCGACAGTAAGCAACAGCTTACTACATAGAGTAATCATAATCAGTAATGATCAGCAAGAAAAAGTGAATAGAATAAAACATTATCTGTAACCGCTTTACAGGACAGCATCAAAGATGCCGAAATCAACATAAATTGCATACATTTGAAGCATGAATTCTACTTGGGAAGTTGCAGACAGTCACGTGGACAGGCATCTGAGAGTTACCCAGAACCTAACACACCTGATGTTGAAGTTTGCATCACAGATATCGTAGCAGACATGTAGACATGGAAAACATGAATTAGTCTTTATTCAAAGGTCTGGAGACAATTAGTTGAGTATGACAATTATGAACATTTGTCCCAGCTTCTCAAATGTGAGTTTTGTTGCTTTCCTATTTTGTAATTGTACATTAAATACTTTTAGTATTCTCAACAAGCAAGTTGAAGATATGAGCTTTTTTATTTTACAGGCCAATCTATTAATTGAATAAATACATGATGTAATATTTGCTACTTTAATCAATGTTAAATATTAATCATTATTTGTTACCCTAGTTTGTTTAAAGGAATACATTTTTTAGAATATTTATTTATGCCATTTACAATTTTGCCTCAAAACACACTTCTTCACATTTCATTGCCAAATACAATAAAGAATAATAAGAATTTCAAGTTTTTTTTGTTTACCACTTAGAGTTTGATGTCATTGGTGTTTTTCAGTCGCACTGAAACATTTGGGCTTTGAATAGCACAAATTCTTGGTAACATGAAGTTAAACTGAACTTGTTTGTCTTTTGGTCTAAGTAAAGGCTTTATTGAGCTTGGTGTCCGGACACAGGGCTCTCTAGTCACAGACCATCTAGCTCTGCTGAGTTATTCTCAGGGGCTCGCTGGGGTGGGGAGGAGGTTAAATTTGAGAGGCCCTCTTTTGCACAGAGCACCAGCTGACATTCAAAACTCTGTCTCCATGAGACATACTGTACTGTATCTGAATTGTGGTTTTTGTTTTGGCTCCAAAACAGTTTTACTGAAGAGTTTCTCTTAGATCATTACCTGAAATGACCATTGTTCCCTATTTAGAATAGAGTGCTGTGAGTCTTATATACTGCTAATTTACCACCTTTGCTTTCCAGAGAAAGTTAAAGCTCTTTTAGGAACATTACAGAAAATGGCTGAAATCATAATTCTTGATTCAGTCACTTAGAGAAAAAACATTCCAAATTAATTCAGTTGACATTTTACCATGACACAACATTTATTTTTGGTAATATTTGTTAATATCCTTTTAAACATTCAAGCCCCCTAAAGTATACAATTACATCACCTCAGACATGCTTTGCAGAATTTTTGAAATAGCTATGAACTGTTGTACAGTGTTATGTTAGGCTGGCACTTAGGCATAAGAAGCAGTTGTGGACTAAACAAAGAAAGATGCAACTTGTAGTATGGCTCAGATGAGCCAGGGTCTGTCCTTGCTAGTAGTAAAGAACCTTTCTAACACTATACCACAAGCTGTTTTCCCTTGTGACTCTGTAAAAGAGATTCTATCAGGGAAAGTTAATTGGAAAAACCAATTAGTTTGCCCAGTAGTGGCCAACGCTTTCAAGTACCGACTCCTTTTGTCTGCTGCGTTTCGCAAGAATTTTTCTGTCACGACGACAGACAAATGGTGTTACTGTCTTTTTTCCAGTAAAGACTCCTCCTTGTCTATGGACATTCATGTAATGTTTAGTGTCATGTTATTTATATTTTTCTATCCAATATTCCGAAGTGATGCCAGTCTGTATGCCTGATGGCATGCTGATGTTTGTCTTATTTATAACCATTGATGCTCTTTTCACGTGCACTGGGGCACAAAATGTTGCTTTGACCTTTTAGTACTTATGTTCTGCTTTACTATAAGGAATACATGTGCACCTCTCTGTCTATTTGTAGATAATGAGTGCTGTTGAAAAATTACTGAGGAAAGACGGCAAGAAAATATTTTCTGTGGTTGAACCCAGAGGCCCTATCTTTGCATCTGTGCTTCCAGTGTTGTCTGCTGCCAAGACAAACTGGCAGAATATGATCCACATTCTTGCTGAGCTCTGCTCATCCCCTCAAAATGAAGATACTCAGCCCCATATTGAGTTTTGCAATCCCCAGTGGAGGTTATGGGTTCAGACAAAGAGCAGCAATGTGTTACTTTAAACTGCTGTAGTCTGCGGCTTCACAGACTGTACAGTCCTGTGCTTTTTAGGAGCTACATGTGAAAGTTCTATTAACAGCCAACATGTCATCCTGTGCCAGGTTCAGTTCAGTGACTTACTGTATGCCTAGTAGTTGAAGCAATTCAACATGAAAAGTCAAATAGCTTGTGTCATGATTTGACCCGGCTTGGCTTTGACTTGGCTCAAAACTTAGTGTTAAGGCTGGTCAGGTGCAGATTTGGTGATGTAACAAAGGGAATGTTCAATGAATAAAATGTTTGTAGAGGTTCATTAATCATCTGATTTATATGTGATACATTGGTACTTGAAATGTAACTGACCTACATAACATCTTATGTATCTCTGCACCCCAATCTGTCCCCGGAGTTTGGTGTTTATGTAAGCCACGGCTATGACAAGGCCTGCCCCAGTTCTAAACTGAGTCCGAGCGAGTGACTGTTCAGCCCTCCTATCGGGCCCCTAGGACCAGAGGCAACCCAAGTGCAAACTTTAAAATCAGTGTGAACCCAGACAGCTGTGTTAATTCACATCACCAGCACACACAGGAATAATTTAAAATGCTTGTGTCTGGTTGTATTATTTAAAGTTGACTAGTCACGAATAGAGCTGTCATTGGAAAGTTTTCTATACTGGCACACATACCTGAATTTCAATACTGATACCAAAATGAATTATGACATCTTTGATACCTTATTTTGAGAATTATAATAGTAAATATAATCAAACTGACCAATTTTTCACTTAACCATGAACCAACAGTTCAAGAACTTTGCTAAAAGTCAGAGTCATGCAATTACAAACAGAAATCAGACACTGTCTGATCAAAGGAGGCATTAAAGTATGAGGCCTGATGACACACTTGATGCCAGGTGTGGGTACTTCATAGTTTTTGGTAGTTCGTATCAAATGTTATAAAATTGAAACTGAAATTCAGTACCCATGGACTTATTTCACTTGCATTTGCAATAAAATGTTTGTCCCAGCCTGAGCACGTACAGACTGTGCTTGATTGACATCAGCCTGACTCCTTTTGTTTAAATCACTGTAGGGCATGGAGCATATCACTTAATAAACACTCAGTTGACAGTTTAATAGGTACACCTCATTAAAAGCAATGCAAAACAACAGTTCTAAAACTCTCCCTTCATGAAGATCATGATTTAAGAGTCTAACCATTTTTGGAAGATGTCATTTGTGGTGCATTTGAATTGTATTGTGTTATACTAATGTGTTTCTAATATTTTATTCTCCCAACTGACATAAATAAGGCTAGGTTAAATAACTAACACCTCTCTGTATAATGCACTACAGTTCAAAAGCATCACAAACTCCAAAGTGAATGAACATGTAGTACAGTTGGTAGTCTTGCATTTTATGTGCAACTCCACTGTATCTCTTTTGTTAAGTGAGAAATGTAGTTATTTTGCTCCAGTGATTGACAATATGACGGATGTGAGTACACAGTAGAGCACGCAAGCAGGCTTTTTGTGATGTGGATCACCCTTGTATTGCTGTCTTCACAAATTGAATTTTTCTCCTCCTCTCTGTTGTAGGAGGAGACCAAGGTGTTTTGAATGGCTTCTTCAGTAACTGGGCAACAGCTGACATATCAAAACACCTCCCCTTCATCTACAACCTCAGCAGCATAGCCATCTACACTTACCTTCCAGCATTCAAGCAGTAAGTGTCCGTCCACTAGGGGGATCAGGTTTCTGACATACATTGCGTAGTCAGAGGTGTGATTTCATTTAGGTGCCTTCCACTATTTAAGCAAATACAGTGTGTACTAGCCTTCCCCAAGTCACTTGTATTATAATACAACGGAAAGTGTGTCAGTGTGATGGAGTTCTTGCATATAGGATGTAAATCCAAGGTGTCAGCAGATACTCTCATCACATGAACGTGTAGTCACATCGTGACATGACATCAGGTTACGAGCAAGATGAGAAATAAGATCCCAGCAACTGTGCCCATGTGTCCCCCAGCAGGCCTCCGCTCTGGTTTGGATATCCACTCTGAACTTCCAACAGCTGATTGACTAAAATAGAGCAGTTTATTTAAAGACCTTTATGTTTGCTTCTAGGACTGGTCATTGTGCGTTGCATCCTAAGCTCCCCCTCCCATTTGTCTGTGTCTAAATCCCTGTGCTCACAGAAACATCCCTCATCAACAAGCTCTCAGGTTTGGCATTTCCTGGCAACCACGGGTGATGAACATGTATCTGGTTGTCGGTAGTTGTCAGCATTAGTGCTTAAAGGTCTGGCAAACGCAAGAAAACAAACCCCTCTGGGCTGGACTGGCTAATTTGTGTACACACGCAGTTTGACAGTACTAAGACATTCATATCAGCGAGATTTTAATTTACACCATTACTGTACACACAACATAGCCTCAGACATTATAAAAGAATTTAATAAACAATATAATATGAACACATAATATAAAACAATACAATAACAAAATACTTTTTTAAAAACTTTTTTTATATACAATTTATGTCGTCCATGCTAAGACAGTTTTCCAGCACTGACAGCTTTTTCAAAGCTCTCCAAAATTGCTTTTGAAAAAAATGTTTTTCAGGAGAGAGGTAAAACTTATATTATGTCAATCTGCACTTTTAAAAGTTGAATGTAGCAAATCCAATGCACAATACTGGTTGAGTCAGGTTTAGGGTTTGTGATGCTAAACAGGCTACGAATTGCCATTATTGTAAATAAGCAGGCAGCAGTTTTTAACTGTACATATGTACTGCTGTTATCTGAAAACAGAAAAGCAGCATGAATACCAAAATATACTGTTGTACAATATTTGTTATAAAAACACTTTCGAAGGTGAAAATCAGTCATCTAGCTAGTTTGTACATTCTGATGCTCATCTACTATATGACGTTTTTCAGGTATGGAGGCAATGCCAAAGTGGTCCATTTCCTAGGGAAGACCAAGCCATGGAGTTACACATTTGACCATAAGGGCAAACGAATCACAGGGAGCGTCCATGAGGCCACCACACATCCCACCTTTCTGCTGGACTGGTGGACCCTGTACTCCAGTGCTGTGGTGCCCATGCTTCAGGAGCAATATGGAGACCAGCCTTTCCACTCCGGATGTGTGGAGGTGAATATACACTTTGAAACCTGTAGCCTTCATTTACAGCATAAGCAATTTGACGTTTCAGTTTAGAGTTAGAGTTTAGAGTTTCAGTATTAGAAATAAACACTTTCAAAAGTGTGAAATCGTGCATTTTTGCTGAATTTGCTAATCATTTTATTAATTTGCATTTACATGGCTAACTTGGAAGAAAATTAAATTGATTACTTCAGAGCTGTATCTTAAACATCTTGTCAAATTCATAGTCAATTATACAAACCAACACACACACGACCATTCAAACACTTTCTTTAGAATTTCCAAAATATGACAATAACCAACTCCTTACACCTTACAGTTGTTAATTGTAATAAGTTTTCACAGCACTGTATTTTGCTGAGACATTAATTATTTTGTTTTCCCTAATACTTTATTTGCTTTTTCATTTTTTTTGTCTTTCTCTAAATCTGGATGCCGTTCTGTACCTTTTTTTTGTCTCCCTCTTTGTCTCAAAGTTCCAGTACAGTGACATTGTCACTTTTCAGAGTGAACAGGTATGGAGAGAAGGATGCTTTGTTTTTTTTTATACCTTAGCAGTTAAAAACTGTTTCTTTGCACCTGGTGTTATGACAGGCTCACGGGCCACAATAAAAGAGGGAGATGCACTGCAGTTTAACAACAATAAACTAATAATATATAGAAAATAAGCATGAGATGTGAAAGTCAGTATCAGTAGTGTAAGGAAATGTATGAATGCATGAACATGTGTGAGGGGTGTGTGTTGTGGGCGCATTACAAAACCAAAATGTTAACGCAAAAAAAACAACTAATATTGGTGCAAGTACACAAACCCCACTGGCTGTCAGGGTTAACTCAAGAACACTGGCCAGGTGCTCCCAATGACAGCTCCACCACTACAAAGAACAACACGCACAGCACCACGGCAAGGCACTAGAGCCGTCACAGTTGGTTCAATACTATCCCTGCTATTTTTCTAAAATCAAAAGCTTCTGCTCGTGTTTGCCTTTAGCCATGAAAGAAATGGTTCGGGATATTTTTAAGCTGGTCTTAATAGAGTATTGAAGTGCATATTGTATATGTACATCACAGTAGGTCTGAGCTGTTGCAATTGTTTCTTTTCTGCCTAGATGCTGCTTCAAATTTCACCTAGAAATTGCTGTAAGGAATGAGGGGCAAAATGCACTCCAAAGTTCCGCTGAGAGGCATAGAAAAATAGGCATATTTATCACATTTATTTTATTCTTTGTTCACACTCACATTCAGTCTCAGCTGAACTTGAGGAGTGAATTTTGCGTGGAATGAGGACTATACATTTTGCCCCATTTTTTTTTTACAAATCTGAAATTTGACTTTGTATCTTGAGAGAACAGAGACAGCTATAGTGACCAAGACCTTAAAACTGTATTAAAATGATCTAGAATACTCCAGACCCAGTCCTTTAATTTGGAAATGCTACGTATGGCAAGTTCAGTTCTTTGTTGAAACAACAAGCTCAAGTGTGTGTTTTTTCATTTTCTGTTTCTCCTCTTTTTGTTTCATTATTGTATATTGTTTCATCTTTTGTTTAGGGTGAGAGCGTCTCTTCACTTGCACAAGCACTCGAGCCCCAGCTGTCCTCAGAGGAGCGGAAGCAGAAATGGGAGCAAGGTCAGGCAGACTACATGGGAATGGACTCGTTTGAAAATATCAAGAAAAAGCTTGATACTTTTCTGAAATAAAGAAGGAATAAAGCAGGATATCAAAAGAGCATTTGCAGTTTAACAAACTATTGCAAAAAAGGTTGCATTTTACCTTCTTGCCCATTTCACATTTCACTAGAAATTAGTTGAGTCTCTCCCCCTGGTAACAGTGCATTTTAAATGATAAATGAAAGGTTAAATATTAACAGCTTTAATTGTCAAAACACAAAACTCTTGTTCCTTAGTTTACCCTACCACAGGTATCTGATCTTCTCCACTGTGAAAAAAGTCAGGAAAGATGACATAAATTCACCTTTTGTTTCACTGTTTTTTTGTTTTTTTAAAGGTACTTGCATTAAAAAACTTGCATTTAAAAGCAAATATTTTTCATCTGAAAGCTCTTTATAGAAAGACATGGCAACAAGAGTTGAACTGGGCCTTTTGTATCAACATTACTAAGATTTGCAGTCACTTACATGTACATTCTTCTTTTCTTTCTTTCTTTTTTTACCATGCAGTCACCTAGACATCTTTTGAGCATTAATATTTGTCAAAGTTAATTTCTCTTGCTTTTGTACTCAGTAGCCTGTTTAACTTAGGTATGAAACATTCTCAGTTCCTTAGTGTCTTGCTCTCTCTACTGCCATCATCCATCATCCAATCTGCTCTTGACTAGCAACTTTTCTGTAGATCATTAGGTTTATAACTGTCTTGCATTTTACTTGACCAGGATGTTGGCTGTACCACAAAATATTTCATCTGAAAATAATAAAAACATTAAAAGTTTTGAATTTGCTCAGGTGTTTTTTCTTTAACACATGTGAGGTCTACTGTGCTAAAGACATAGAGCAACATACTGGTAAAAATGTCTTTATTCCAATGTTGGTTGTGTAGTTATTTGTGATATTAGAAATCTCTATTGGGTTTTGCATGAGGTCTGTAAAAGATGTCAAACTAATTCTTATAAGTATAAAATTTCACAAATAACTTATAAATATTTAAATCAGATTTGAATAGAAATTTTACTACCGCTCTAAATTTACGTTTAACGAACCGAACACAGGATGTTTTTACACATAGTGATTTTATATTGAAAGTAACTTATCCTTGTTGACAGGTAGTGCTAACATAGCGGCCGGCTAGCTTAGTTAACATTATTACCAATAAAACAGCCGCTGATTACCTAAAACCTGCCTAAATAAATATTAGTTTAAATAGCTGCTTAACTACGGCAAGAGGGTTCACTCCCAACGACTTCCGGTTTGGCTTCCATAACAGGAAGTCGGGTTCGGTCTTGTGTGTCAGAAATAAAAGGCTCGTTCGAGATGAAATGCGCCTCGCCTGGAAAAGAGACGAGAGCAGGCGGCCGCAGCAGGGGGAGTGGCTGAAAGTCCGCTATGAAGTCGGACAGTTTCTAACTCTTCTAGCAGCATTCAAGCTGCCGTTTGTCCTGAATGTCGCACATACTCACATCATGTGAGGTCGGATGCAGATTAAATACAATTTTATTTTATTCTCAGTTTCCAGTAACGGTTGTTTGTTGTTTAAAAAAACTCCACAGAAGATAGAATAGAGTTTATTTACTATTTGCACAGGTACAATTAAGTACAAGCACATTGGAATTCTTGTGCGTATATCTGGGTCGCAATATAACAGGAAGACAGTAGGAAAACACACAAAAGTAATAAAAAGAAAATAAAAAAAGAAGTAAACATAGTAGCATAATAAATAAGCTGTATAGATATGTATACAAGTAATTTATACATAGTATAGATATGTGTGCTAAATATCGGACCACTAATTCCCTGAGACAGTGGATATTACATTTGCACCTCTTTTGTTGACTTATTTTGCCTATATGATTATGTTATGCACTCTTAGTGTATAAAAGGAAAAAAGATTGCACCTAGTAGGTTAGTGATATGTCAGAATTCTATTGGAGATACTAGTTAGTGTTTATGGTTTAACATCCATATTATTTCACATGAAATGCGGTAAAATTGTAATGAAAAACTGTCATCATGTCATTTTGCTGATTAAACTATAAATCCAAACATTAATCAGTCAATAGAAACTAAAGGCATACATTTTGATTATTGATTTGTCACATATTTAGACCAATCAGATCTTAGATCAGGTGAGATCCAGGCGTTTCCCGTCATTCCCTGAGGTTTTGCAGCCGGAGAGCAACTGCAGCACCTTGCTCCAAAATCTACGGCCGCCTTGATCTCACGAGGTTATCGTTGCCTACGTAGCATGACGTCAGAGCAAGTCGGCGTCAAGTCGGACAGAAAACTAACCGGCATGCACTGCGCGCTGATCACCGGCGATCGAATTTGCGCAGAATTTGCTCATCTCGAACGAGCTTAATGAAGTCAGTTAAAGTAAAACATGAACCAAAAATACATTGACATTTTATATTTTGCATTAGACGATGAGCTAAACACTGCTGGTTAATGCTAGCCTAGTGGTTAAAGTTAGGCCTGTTATGTTAAATTTTGTGGAATGTTATGAACGTTCAGTAGCTTAATCGTTACCGTTACACGCCTTGTAACGTTACTAAAACATAATTTAAAGAGGTGAGTTAATTACCAAAAGATATAACAGCACGGTCGCAAGCGATAAATGAACTTGTTTTATATCTTCTTTTATTGTTATTATAGTGTTAGTAAATCAGAGTAATGACTAAAGCAGCCTCGGGATTGTTTTAGGCTAAGTGTTACAGGGGGCGTGGCGTGACGTGACGTGACCCCGCGGTTCGGTGCAGTGTTGCCAGTTTTTTTTCCATCCTGCACAGACACACTTAGCTTGTTTCGCGTGTCTTCGCAATCGTGTGTCTTAACAGCCAATCAACGCACGATGTAACACGTGATGACGCACGACGTTTACAACGAGTGGTTTGAGCGCGGAGGGATACATCCTACACTCCACAGGTAGAGGCACTGTTCTGCTCAGAGGTGGTTTTTACAACCGTTCTGTAGGTAAAAATTGCATTATAGACTATAATATGCACAGTCTATGATACTGTGTTATTGAAGCTGATTGTCTGAGCCACTTCACAATGCAAATTGCGTGTGTACGATAATTTCCCTCAAAATACGATAATTTTAAGCTGCTGGTACGATACTTCAACATTTCATTCAACTTTTAGTATCTGGCAACACTGGTTCGGTGACGCAAAGCGCTTCGCCAGGAAAGTAAACACGCCATTCCGTCAAGATGGCCTCGCTTCCCATGATCCGAGCTGCACTTCTCGTCTCTTTTTCTGTTCTTATGACAGTTGTGCTGGGCTTCGGGCTGCCTGCTCTACTGAACGCTGTGATGGCGATGTTGGGATTGCCGGAGACGAGTGTAGCCGAGTGCATAGTTGTGCTGTATTTACTTTTTGTGTTGTACATTGCGACACCACGAATTCCTAGAGGATTGGTGGAGGTAATGACAATTACAATATAGACTGTTATTTCAAACACGGACCTGAAACGCCATATGTAATATGTAATCATATAGGGATACAAGTAACAAGGCAACATTTAATATATCACGTAGATAGGTATTTAGGGTAAAAATAGAATAAGCTAGATAATTTAGAGGAACTAAGCTATAAGAGGTACGATATTGCTAGACATGCGCATTAGCATCATAAATATTGCTGTAAACAGTGAAAATGGGCAATTTTCAAAGTAATCACTTGACTGGCATTCAGTCAGCATTTATAGAAGTTGCAATAATATCTGCATGTATGTGTTTCTTTTGGGGGAAATGACAAAGCCTCACTAATCTACCCCTCTGTGCAGGTGGAGGGGAAAGCTGTGTTTATTACAGGATGTGACAGTGGATTTGGTCATGCACTTGCCAAACATTTGCACAAGGCGGGTTTTATGGTCTTCGCTGGATGTCTTCTTAAGGTATGGATTGAACCTAATGCAGCACTAACTGCAGTGAAATCCTACCAGCAGGGTTACAACTGTCTGTTTTTGTTTCAGAGGAATGTTCCACCTTCAGGGTCATTTTTGAGGCTGATGCCTGTGCTGCTGTTCAATTTTATTATCATGAGAGGCTTTTCTAATATTTATTGTACCTTAGGTTGGATAAATGCATAAAACACATGTTGATGTAATGTATATTAAAATGCAAATAGCATTATCTGAAAACGTTGAGTCCGTGCCAATAACATATCTGTATGGAGAAAAACAATGTTGCAGAATTCAACTGGGTTTGCTTTACTTTTCTGTCAAAATAACTACCAGCTACGCTCTCGACCACATAGACTAAATCAAAAGATGTTGGTACATTTTGGGAATTAAGTATAAACGCTATTATGTTGACTAATAAAGTATACAGTAAATCAAAGTTGATATCAGTAGCGCTGTTAGGTGGACTAATTATGTATCAATTAATACCAATATCACATCTGAGGTGTGAACACATTTTCATATGTATTTTATTTTTTGAGAGAATTTCTTGCATTTTATTTTGTATTTTTGTGAGTGCTTCCTGTCCTGACAGTGGCGACTCCACAGAGGACGTCTCCAGCCAGGCCGTCTTGTTAGTTTTATCTAGATGTACCTCATTCATGATGAACAGTAAGGCAACAAATCTTGCGTATGTGTCCTTGCAGGATAAAGGCGGAGAGGGTGCAAAGGAGCTGGAGGAGTTTCATTCAGATCGCATGAAGGTGGTCCAGCTGGATGTGTGCAGTGAAGAGCAGGTGAACCAGGCTGTAGAATATATCAAAGACAACCTGGAGGATTCTGAAAGAGGTAAATAACAATACTGTATTAGAACCTCTTAGAAAACAAAACAGATCAGTGCGTGCTCATTCAGGAACTTGATCCTCTGTGACTTTCTTACACTGTTTATCACCCAGGTCTGTGGGCTGTGGTGAACAATGCTGGCTTGTCAACATTTGGAGAAGTGGAGTTTACCTCCATGGACACCTACAAACAGGTGTCAGAGGTCAACCTGTGGGGGGTTATCAGGGTTACCAAAGCTGTACTGCCATTAATCCGAAGGGCCAGAGGTAAGCTGCTGTCTCTAGTTAACATAATCACATGACACAGGTTACATAGTGTGCAAAATTGCAACCAAGTGTTTAAACTAAATATATTAGAGACAAGAACTGCAATGATATAAACCAGGCAAAATGAACAAAGTCATTTAAAAGTCTGTGTAAAATTGTATGGCTTTAGCTGACGTTTAGTAAAAAGAGATGGTGGTGGCCGTCAGTGCTTGTTTATTCCACAGCTTAGGTGCAATAACAACTTGATAGATATTGTTTAAAACAAACAGAAAACTTGAACGGTTGCTTTTCAGAATCTGCAAATGTGAAATATGTTTTGTTGGAAAAAAATAACAACATATCAGTAGCTGTAAGAACAGTTCTGTCATGCACTGCTGTTAATAAGTTGGTAATGAGTGACTCATCAAGAAACAGTGATGTAGTTAAATTATTTACTGAGCTGCTCCAGGTCATATTCTCATTAAGAATGTCTCTAAAGACAGTTGAACTATAGACCTGGAGGCTTAACAGGCTTTGAGTTTTAAGCTGCACCAAAGATCATTAATTTTATTTTACATTATAGTATTGCTGGTGGTGCTACATTAATGGTAATGTACTGTTTACAGATCTGTAGAGCATTGGTTGCAGACAAGTACAAAATCTTTTAGCACATTTCCAATGCTCTGTATTTCTGTGTGCAGGCCGTGTTGTGAATATAGCCAGCATGTACGGCAGGATGGGAAATGTCCTGCGGTCACCTTACTGTGTTTCTAAATACGGTGTAGAAGCTTTTTCTGATTGCCTCCGCTATGAGATGAAGGCCTGGGGAGTGAAAGTCTCCGTAATTGAACCAGGGAACTTCATTGTGGCCACTGGCATCCTGACCCGCGACATTGTGGCCACCACTGCCAACAAGCTCTGGAATGAAGCCCCTTCCGAAGTGAAGGAGGACTATGGGAAGACCCACTTTGAGCACCACATGGCTCTGATGCGCTCATACTGCCACAGCGGACAGAAGGATGTGGCCCCTGTTCTGGATGACATCACTGACGCCATCACGTCCAAGCGTCCTTACACACGGTACAACCCCATGGAGCCACACTGGTGGATCAGAATGCAGCTGATGACCCACCTGCCTGGCGCCATATCTGACTTACTCTACTTCTGAAAAAGAAGTCCCTCCGTTTCTCCCTCATATCACAGATAGCAGCATATTTTTCAACTGTAAACCGCTACATAGATCTGCAGACTACAGAGGGTCTCTGCTACGTATTCCTCAGCACTTGAAATCATTCACTGATCAAGCCTTAAAACGTAATCTTTTTATAAAAAAATGTAAGTAAATTATTGCACTTGCTGTTTGTATGTCTGACAAGAACCATAACTTTATCTGCAGAGATACATTCATTGATAAGTAGCGGCTACTTTCAGCAGGGTTTTCACTTTTTGCTATAAACACTGCATACCTTTATTGCTTGCTGTGGTATTACCTTAAAAAAAGTTAGTGTTTCTACCCTTACATCTGTTTTATATCTACTAATAATTGTAATTTTTGCCATGTGGGAATCTTCTGGGGCCCCATTGGCACAAGGACCAAAGCTGGTAGAGCTCAAGAGAAGGCTCCTGCTGTTCTGTTGTGGTTGACGCCGGAACAAACCAAGGTCAGCTACTGTAAGACTGCAGTGAGACTTGGCTTGACTGGCCCCAAAGTTACATAACTAAACAAGCCCACTTTGTCTCACATGCTCCATGAGACCCTGTGTTCTACTTCAACAGCAGGGTTGATTAATAAACGGGCATGTTTGAACAGAAAGGTTGTTCATCCCTCCTTGGTGGATTCAGATTTTGTATAGAACTATATGAATGAATATAGCATTTTATTTTGACAGTATTACAGTCATTTTTCAACAATAATTTGAAATAAAGGGACCAAAATGTGATCATGTGTAGTATATTGTTTTGCGAGGTGCTCCTAAATGTAAAGATACAAGTGGCCACCAGGTGACGCACAAGCATCATCGCACGCCGCCCTCCTGCATGAATCATCATCAGGTGATGTTAACATCCCAATTTAATCTGCATTTTAATCACATTATAGTAAAACCTAAAGCACAGAGAAGACATATTTATTCATTCATTGCTGGCCTGTTCTGTTAAACATTTTGTCAACTACTGCATTTTGTAATCCAGTAAAATTAGTTTTAATAACAAAATGAAAGTATCATCCATCCAGCCAACTGTTTGTCCTCATGAGGGTCGCGGGAGTGATGGAGCCTATCCCAGCTGGGCAAGAGGCAGGGTACACAACACATAGAGAGACAGGACAACCATTCACATTAAGACCGATGGACAATTTAAAGTCAACAATTTACCTGCATGCATTTGTCTTTGGATGGTGGGAGGCACCCAGTCAACCTGCGGATTTGAACCTGGGTCCTTACACCAACATGCCGCCCATGGAAGTACCAACATTTAACAAGCAAACATAATGGTTTTTTTTTATGTTGTTTATTACATCTTTTGAACACTAATAAACTCTCTAAATTATTACACCTGAAGACAATCTCCCCTCCATAAAAACAGTATTAAGAACATGACATTAAATTTTCACAGCACTGCTTTTATCATTCCATAGCATGGATCTGTGGACCGTCTCTCGTAACATAACAAAGCTTTGTGAAACAAGGAACACCATAGAAATAGAAGCAGTACAAAAGCACCAAAGTTAAACATGGACCATTTGCTCTGAATATTATCAAGAAATCTCAAGATTATCTCAGGCTTGTTTCGCTGCCATGAAACTTAAGAGTTCCAGCTGCACTGTAGTTCTTGATCATGAAAAATAGTTTGATAGACAATCTCTTGATAATATCTGTCACAACTGACTTCGATATCTTTTTAAGCAAATTTAAAAACCATTTCTGTACAGCTACAAGGCTCTACTCATGCGGCCTCCAATGGTCTAACATGAAAGATGCCAGTTTATAACAAAATCTATGCAGGGAGATACTGTAGTTTGAATATCAAGTAAAACATTTAAGTACTGAGGATGTTTTTTTTTAATACATATTTAAGTGGCTAAACTGCGAAAGTGAATGTTTTACACTAGTCTTATATGAAAGACATACAGACATAAAAAACTATTTGCTTTGAAACCATGACAGTTTCTTTACAACCAACAATATGTGATACCGTTACTTGAGGTGCTCATACATGAGATTCAGGTCATGATTACATCACACCTGGTGCTATGTTTCTGAATGAACATCGGCACATATTTTATACTGTACAAGTAGGCGTTCACTGTTCCCTTTAAGATGTTAGACTTGATGAGATCAGTTATGGTAAGGTCACTTGAAACTACACACACAATACAAATCATGACATTTCAGCATACATCAACAAAGTGAGTGCTACATGAGGAAATACCCACCGCTCACTAAGACTGATCTGACGCACATGCAAAGCTTTAACCAAATAGTACGCAGCAAAGACAAGACAAGTGGGAAGAACAGGATAAAGAAAAAAAAAAAAAAAAGGGGACACTAAACCTTTGGTTGACAGAAAGCTGTGAAGGCACATTAAAATCTCCTAAATCCTTCAAACTGGGGCACATTGTGTTGGCGTTTGTCACTTTAATGCTTGTAGTATTGCAGATGCTGTAAAACGGAAAGTCAGGGACAAAAGTTCATAAAAAAATTGGTTTATGATAGCAGTTGATTGACTGCAGGCAAACACTTGTCTTGCATAAATTGTCAGCAACATGGCACCGTACAACAACAAAAGAGCGGGTGAAATAACAGCAACAGGATTCCTTTAACCCAAATACTTCTCATGAAATTAAACATGTTGAAATTATGTGTAAAATAATAAATCTTAAACAGTTTTGGGACCTAAAATTAACACCACCACCCAATCCACGTGATAAACAATGCTGTGATTTAAAATTTGAGCTGTGTAGTCAAATCTATTCAATGACAAGCTTTCATCCTGGAGTGCTCCCTTTTCTAATATATAAACCGTTTCAGTTGTATAATACTGTGTAATTATAGTTAAAGATTTGGACTGTAGGTGTAAAATTAGAACCTGCCACTTTATCCCTTCATAAATCAAACTAAAAGGTGATTGTTTCACTGTTTACAATTCATCTTTTTCAGCTCCAAAACAGAAAACACACTGCTCTTTTGTATGAATAGCTCTGTCAATCACCTGGGGAATGGAGAGAAAAAAAAAAGTTCACACCCATGTTTTGTGCTCTTTGTGGCATGACTGACTTTTATGCTTGGATTGACTAAATCTTAAAATGCCTCCCAAAACCTTTAATTTTCTACTGTGATAGATAAGCATTGGCCTCCACTCGTTTTCCTTGATTAACTCTGACTGGGAGTGGTATTCCAGATTCTCTTATCCAGTGGAACAGATTGTCCAAGTCTCCTCCCTAGATCCCAGTGCACTGCTTTTGTTTAACAATCCATTTTTCCATTCCTTTTCTGTGAAATCCCTCTTCCACTCTCTCTCTCTTTCTCTCTGTGTTCGGGTCCAACTGGCCACAGCTGGAGAACTCATCACCACAGGCATCATGATCATCATCTCCATGAGCCTACTGCTGGAATGGCTCCCAGTCAAAGCTGCTGCACTTTTGACTGCAGGCCCTGGTACTAGCTGCCCAAAATTCAAACACTACTTGGTCCATTTTCGCTTGACAAATATCCATATGCCCACATTTAAATCGTGTACACTGAAAACATGTAGATGCACGTATTCTAACTTGACATCGACCATACATGTGGAAAAACAAGCCGGATTCTCCAAACTTTATCAACACTCAAACTTGCTCTTAGACACATCAGTGATAGATATTTTTGAAAATTGAACTATTTCTGTTCTTTCAGCAGTATTTAGCCATACAGAACAGTTTTCTGAAAAGCCTTTGTGCCTCATTGAGGAACAGGCCGTCTCCCAGCTTGATTTATATGCCATGTAACCACACAAACATGACCTCTGTGTGACATTTCACTCCTCTAGCAGTGACGTTCTCTGAACTGAACTGGCCGTCCAATTCCCCTCCCGTCTCCACAGAACTGGCGGGTGTTTGGAGACTGCACTACTGTCAAGCACTACACTACCACCATCATCACTCCACTCCACTCCACCCCACCCCACCCCTCTGCCCTCCTCCCTCATCTCCAGAGAGATGCCCCCTTTAGCAACACTGGGAGGACACATCAGCTGTCAGTCAGACTCAAACGTGAAGGCAGGGTCTACTCTGCACTGAGGAAAACTAAGAGGAAGAATACTCTGACTTGTCATGACCTTCAGACACATGAATAAACTGTTGATCTCTTGTGAGATACAGTGAAGGTGTGATACTATTCATTCTGTTTGCATGCAAAGTCATGGGATTTTAAGCCCTCACTGTCTCTCACTGGTAACATTCACATGATATGGATACAGCAATATGTGAGACAAGCAGTTGTGTTGTACAAAAAGAAAGGTGAATATCTAGTTTGACCTTGCACAAGAATCATCATCCTCAAAAAACAAACGAAAAACATGCACAGTGTGACATTCCAATCTCTACAACCGTGATCCTAACAGAACTGTATCAATAAATATATTTTGGTCACTTAATTTTTATTCATGATTAGCAATTACTGAAAGCTGTGGATTAGTGTATCCACAACCAAAAAAAAAAAAAAAAACGATTAAGACAAACAACATAAAAATGAGTTGAAATGTAGATTTCTAGGCTAGACTCTGAACTTACTAACATCTGAAAAATGCCTCTTACGGATCATTGTGTGTTGGAAAATGTAAAAAAAAAAAAAGATCACATTGTAAAAAGAAATTGGTAGAAGATTATATATTATTGACAAAACCAAAAAAGAAACAAAATGTAACTCTAATAGATACCAAGGTGGAAATACATGGCATTACCTATGACCTAACACATCTGGATAATTTAAAATAGGCGACCAAGAGGTCTTTAGTCAACTCTCAGGAGTCCATAGTCTTTTTGTCTCCTTTCTCCATCCCTCCCAGTCTCTTCAATGCTTTTGCTTCCATACTGACTCTTGGAATGCACACAACTTGGGCATTTAAGTCCTGATGATGCGTTAAGTCCTCAGGCTTGGAGTTTAAATGTTAGTGTGTGTTCTGGTATAACAGTCTGCATGTGTATATATATTTATATATAGATATATGGATGCAGTTAACAATGTGGAGGTGTGTGTCTGTGTGTGAGTGCATGTGTTTGTAACAGAGGGATCAGGAGGCAGCCAAAGCCTTGATCAGGTACAGTTTGTCTCCCTGCTCACTGGTGAAGATGGGGGCTTTTTTGTAGTGTTCAACAAGCTCTTCCATAGAGTTGAACTTGCGCTGTCCAATGCAGTAAAGGTTTTCCTTCAGCTGCACTTTAAAATGCTTGTTCTTGCTCTGCGCCTTCAGGGAGATGGAGAAGTCGTTCGGCTGTAAAAAAACAAACAAAAAAACATCAGTTTTCAGACAGTGTTTCAAAGCAACAACAGGCAACACAACAACAGTTGTTTCAAGAACATGTATAAGCTACTGACCGACGATTCACTGTCTCGAATGAGGAAGTCTCCCTCTATGCCTCTCTGGTTTAGGGCTACCTCCGCTTGATGGCGCGTCACCTTCCCATAGTACCACTCCTTTCCCGCGAAACGCCCACTGCCTGATGGTGAGATGTAGTCACAATCGGGTGTTGGCGGCCCAGCAGGCCCTGTTGTGGGTTTATAGGAGGTGGAGTCCAGCACAGTGACGTAGTTCTTAGGCACCAAGCCCAGTTGTCCGTCCACTTTACGGCACTTCCACCACTCTGGGTCATTCTCAGGCTTCTCCACCACCTCCATCACTTCACCCTTCTCAAAGTTAAGTTCCTCGTCATTGCCTGAGCTGAAGGGGTAGAGCGCCTGAACCGTGTGCAGCACTCTGTTTCCATTAGTGGTGCTGTTCACCACAGCAGCAAGCTTCTCTGTTAGTGATCCAGCTGGGTCTCCGAACCCACCCATGCCCCCTCCACTGACCATCCCATCCACATCCTCTGTCACATAGTTGGATGGAAACCAGCCAGATCGCCCGTTGTAGCTGCCGCGCCACCAGCCATCACTGCACTTTTCCATCACTACCACCCGTGTGCCTTTCACCAGAGACAGCTCATCCTCACGCTCTGCTGTGTAGCTGAACTTGACCAGTGCAGGCAGGTTGAGGTCATACAGCCGCTCGCCGTTATCTGCATACATGTCTGTGTCTGCGTTGGAGGCTGTGTCTCTCATTCCCCCCTTTCTGCTCTTCACCTTCCCAATTCCTAGACAAAAGAATAAAGCATAAGAGTTTACAGAAAGAACATAATCATCATCTACACTAAAATTAGGCCCAAGAACTTTATTACAAGGCAACTGACATGTCTTTTTTTCCTGTAAATTAAAACTTAAAGGTTATCATTTTAGAGTCCCTCAAACTCAAATTTTCACACCCTTCCACTGATGTGCAACATGTCTCAACAGAAAAACAAAAACCACACATTTCACACCTCTGAAATTTTAAGGGAGGAGAAAAAAAACACAAATACCAGGCAGTGATTATAAGCATTAAGAGGTTGTGCTGAAATACAGGGAGGGTGGGTAAGCAGGGCTAAATATCATTCCTTTTGCACATTAGAGTGCAGTAACCCCCCCCCCCCGACACACACACCAAATCCAGATACATTGTTGAGGATTAGATCTAGGTGCTGAGGAAACAAACAAACAAAAAACGTAATGGTAGAAAAAAATCTGAGTGGGATTAAAGCTTGTTTTGGCATGGGCCTATAAAATCTGTGAAAAACATCACATACCACTACCTAACACTGAAACTATTTATAAACTACACTTGCCTTGAACTTTGTAGGCAAAAAAGGTCAGTTCATTGTTGCTAACCACCTCGGCTTCTCTGACACATGTGGTCTTGCAGCTCTACAGCTGGATACCAAACTTCATCCCATTTCTGCCAACACGCTTTCTAGCTGTCATTCCTCCCATGTGCCTGCACAAACACTCTACTCCCTCATCCCTCCCAACCCCATCAACACAATAAGATGACCATCTGACTTCAGTGTAATGGCATATTTATCAAAACGTAAACAGTTTAGTGGTTTAGCAGTGAACTAGCTTTTCCACCTAGGGAATGGCCACAGGGTGAATTTTATCATACATGCAGTCAACCTCTTAAAGTGTAAGATGGCAGCATCTTCAAACTGAAGGGGGATTACCAGATGCCTTGGTAAGATCACACCTTCCTCCTACTTTCCAAGGAACCACCTCCAATACTCAATCAATCTGTATATTCTTCTATGGAAACAAGGTAAAAAACAGTCACCATTTTGCTAGCACTTGAAAAGCTAAAATGACATTATGTTATCATCACAAGTCTACTGATGGTCTCACTGATGATGATGTGGTTATACAAGACTGAAGTTGAGACTAGCCCGATACCAGACACAACGAGTTACTATTTCTGATTACGTTTGCAAGGCTGCGAACACTGCTTGCATAATCAAAAGTCAGCAGGGTAAAATTATACATTGAGGCAGGGTGTAGTCCTCAGGACAGTGCTGGGAGGGTGGTGCGTGTGTGTGTGTTTGTTTTCTAAGCCAGGAACGTGACTGATGTGTCACAATGGCACACTGAATCTGTTTTACCACAGATAAATTATTACTGAAAGGTGTCCATGACTCAAGGAGTGCAGACAAATTTCATAGTAGTGCTGAGAGTCCAACATCAAATTGGTTCTCAGTAGACCCTGTCATTAGTCACACCACTGTACGTAACTATAGACTCCAGACAGGGTGTTAAGAGATGATGTCTGTAGGTGGTTATGTCTAGTTATGCCCCTGTGCAGTCTTAATAATTCAATTCAAGAAAAAAAGAACATCAAGAGAGCTATAACTCTACATTTAAATATAAAAATGTACATATACATGACATTTCCAAATTGAAGAAAGTCACAAAATCTCAATTTGAATTTCTTTTCTCATAAAAGCATGTATGTACATTCTAACACCAAGATCTCACTTCTTCTTAATTTTTAAAACAATACAAAGATGACTGTGGCAGAATCTAAACGCACAGCAGCTGAAATATTGCACGTGCATGTTGGGGGGAAAAAAATCATGCAGGTGCAAGCCCCAGGATGTATCTTCTGCACAGTTGGAATTGACCTGGTTTGCTCCAAACAAAGGTTAGAGGTCAACCCTGCAAAAAAAGTATCTTTTGGCTCCAGCTAAATACAGCTGAAAGATTATATTTTTATCTCTCTGGCCAGGTATCACAGACCTTATCACTGTCCCCGTCTGGGCTTTTATTTGCTGCTTCCTTGTGTAATCACATGCAAACTTTGCATTAAAAAAGCACAAAGCCCAAGACCACTGCATTTGACTATTTAATCCAAGGTAATAAAGGGCAGTTGGAATTTTCCTGTCCAGCTGCACGCAGATGATACTGGGAGAAGATAAGGTTTTTACTGACAGCATCAGCTTCTCAAAGAGCCCGTCTGTCATGGTATTTTGGTGAGGCCAAGCAAAAGAACTGAGTTTGTGCTTGTATCTTACCAGGCTTTCACACCAAACACACAAGCCTGGAACAGCTTAGAGAAAGGCCACCGTTTTCAGTGGTGAACACAGCTGCATTCTGCTCAACTGACAGTTACTGATTTTGGCGAGCACTTCCTTGATATTCTTCCAAGTTTTTCAGCCAGGTTTGAATTGAATAAGGCTGTCACAATGTCAAGTGGGCTTCTGGTACTGACAAGAGGCTGAATGCAACAGCTAGTTCATCTGACTGCAAACAAGACGGATAAGTTGTCTCGTAAGTACAGGCAGAATTGGTTTGAACGGTAAATAATCAATGAAGTAATAAGTAATTAGTAAAAAATAAGTGAAAAATGTTGCACAAATACTGTCTCAAGAAAAGAGAAGTACTAATTCTCACATCATCTTGGCCCAACCACCTCCTTCCTAGCTGAGGAAACTCCTCTCATTGCCTATATGTGTTCTCTCCACCTGATGTTAACCCAAAATACTGCCAAATGCATGAATTTAGCACAAGTATATACAGATGTGGCAACTGAATGCTTCCTCTAAAATCCACAAACTATGCCATTACTCAGTCAGTACATTAGCAAGGCTTACAAGTAAAGAAGAGAAATTAAAAAAATACTGTGCAGTGGAAATTGCTCTCTCAACGTCACATGCTTTTTCCTGTGCATTTCCTGAGAGTAGGACGCCGAGAGAGGAAATCATGTTGCGTGGGATGGCAGTAAATCACTGCAAACAATGACAAAGACCTTAGGACACATACCATGCATTAAAACCCTATATAAAAAACAAAAACAAAAAAACTTTACTTCTGATTTACAGATGGCGTGCAGCAAGAGGAGGAAGAGAAACTGCTCATGAGTTTGTTCAGCTACAAATGACAGGCAGGAACTAGTTTTGTTATTTAACTCTGACCTCCCTACACTGGCTGGCTGTCCATTGTCTGCCAGGGCCCTTTTGACCCCTCTGCTTCCCTCCATTCCAGGGTTCTTCCTCTGTGGACGACAACACCCCGCGTCAGGCTGTCTGACAGTGTCTGAACATCCCACTACTTGAACGTGATCACTGGAACAAGTTCAGAAGCAGTAAAATGGCTGGCTAGGTGACAAAGGAAAACCCCAATACTTAAGAGCTAAGAGTGTGTGTAAATTTGCTGGCAGTCAGCTAAGTACAATGCACAGCCTCTATAATGCTGTGTGGCAGTTCACTATCGTATAATAATAGGAATTTTAACCAGGTTGCCAACATCATGTATATAACATAACATAATCGTGTTGTCACTGGTGAATAATAAACGGATCACAATTGTGTCACTCACAATCACCAAACATAAGATGCACCATATTAACATACAGACATATGGCTTAGCGTGAGGCTTAAGAATGAGTTAAAGAAACTGAAGAGAACGCGCACACACGCATGAGTTGCTGTATTCGTCAGTGGGGATGGTCTGGGGCTGCTTTTTGAGACTAAAGCTTCAATCAAGCTGCGAAGTAGCTGCGCAGGAAATGTACAGAGCTCTTTCAACTTCTGACATCAAAAGTAGGTAGTCATCAGTTTCAGTGATTGAGCAGAGCTGAAGGAGAGATCACTCACTTGGTTTTTTACTGCTCTGCAATGCAGAGAGACAGTGACTATGTCAAGCTGAACCAACTTCTAGTAGTTGTATTAATTCCAACAGGATAGTGATATTTATGTACCTGGGATGGTCAGTTCACTCCTAATATCCACATTTCTAATCAACAAAATAATTTCTAACAGTTAATTCACAGTTTTTTTAGGTGACTTTTTTTTTTACCTCTACTCTGGTGATCTTTAAAATGTTTTGAAAGTACTGTCAATACCTGACTTCCAGGTATCGGTAACGAAATGAAATTTAACTTTAAGGAATATTAATATTTTTCTCCACATCCCCTGTTCTGTAACAAAACAAACCACATTCTTAAATGTGCTGCCACACAACAAGACTACAAAGCTCAAAAGACATTCAGTGCCAGCTTTCATTACTTTAAAGTTTTCAAATATGTGGTACAAATGATGAGTTGTGCTGCAGATGTGTCCACTTGTCTTCTACTAACATGTTTAGAGTGATGGGTACTTGTCGACAAGCCCAGACCACTGCTCACTTCCTCCAGACCCTGCACAATGATTCAACTTCCTCCTAACTTCTCACTTCCTCTCTGGCCTGCACGCCTCCAATGCTCAGGGAGAAATGTGGCTCAAATTAGCATTTCCGCTTGCTGGGAAGGTTAAGAAACAGGAAAACAGATGGAGGGAGAGAGAGAGAGAGAGGAGAGACTAACAGCTCTCAGTTTACACAAGAAAAAGGTTTGTTAGTTCATCTCTGTGTTCTCTTGACTCTCTGGATCCACACACACACACACACACACACACATTCAGGAAAGATAGGGACAGGAGATACCACTCAACAGTTACAAGGTGAGATTAAAGATTACTTGTGTGTCAATTTGGTTGTGAAGTGTCCATGAGCTCCAGAGCTGCCTGATTGAGAAATGAAATTCCTCTGATAAGTGAGCAAGGTGTGCAGGAGATGCGAGCCCAGGTCACATCAATCAACAGAGACCCTTGCCTCCTCTCAGGACAATGACTACAGTGTTCTACATGAGCACCCCATGTCCCTTCAACTGTAGCTCATGACTGACGGTGGGGTGGACCCTCCCAGAATGAGCGAGCTCGCCCTGAGGGTAGCATAAAAGAAAACAGACTACTTTGGCTATGTTGGAGATATTCCTAAACAGGGTGGAAAAGGGGGTCTTCAAGCATGATAATGTCATCCGCCGAGTTGCAGCCCACTCACTAGAACCCAAATTCTAGAAAAAATGAAGCAGGATTACTGTGCATGTATATGTGTGTGTGTTTAAAAGAAAGAGACAGAGAGGGATTGCTAAGGCAATTACAGGCTTCGGCACAGCAGAAGGCTTTTCAAAAGCATTTCCACCCAGTCTTTGCAGCCGCTCACACAGACACTGCCTCAAAAGCTGTTAAGACACCCCCTCCCTCTCTCTGCCAGCACAACATGTTAGCACAAAAATCAGTTTCTGCTTGCTCTAAATATGACACATCATTTAGCTAGCCTGAAGATGAAACCGACTTATAACCAGAGTGAAAAATCAGAAAGGGGAGATGAGAAAAAAAAAAAAAAAGTGAGAGAAAAGAACCGCTCAAACTTCAGACAAAAGCTCACTACAACACTTGTAAAATAGCACTTTAGGGAGCTACAGAAGACTAAGAAAGTTGAAAACTCACGAAAGAAATGTTTGAATAGGTTAGCCATGTCCATTTTGGGCTTGCTATCTCCCCCTCTCTCTCTCTCTTTCCCGGCCCCTGCTCCGTTCCCACTGCAGCTGTGGAGTTATTCCATGTGAACACCCAGAGAGCTGGGCAGATAGTGCAGCGGGGCGGCCCCCTCCTTGAGCATGTGGTCAGGGTCAGCCAATGAGAGCGAGAGAGAGAGAGGCCTACAGTCCAGTTCTGGAAGGCAGAGTACAGAGGCTTCATGGAGAGGGGAAGACGCAGGAAGGGGGGGTTGAAGCTCAGACTCAGAGAAAGAAAAGAAATGAAAGAAGAGAGTAATAGGAAGGTGAAGGAGCTATTTAAACATCATTTTATCTCAGACTGGTATTTGTAAGAGGGTACTGATAAAAAAAACAAACTCTGCAGGGATCTGTGTGGACACTGCAACGGCTGAGTGAGTCAGTGAGTGCTCAGTGTCACATGACTGCAGCTGTTTGTAGAGACACAATCATAACTTTACAACAAGCCCAGGAAACATGAGTCGTCAAACACAGAAACGCGCGCACACACACTCACACAGCCATCTGCAGACAGATCATACCCTCGCACATTCTTTCAAATGATGACACCACTCCACACCCAGCAACTGGCTTCTATAAAAAAGAAAAACATAAGATTTTTCCACCCACATAACAAATGAAAAAGACAGACAGCTTCACTTGTTGTTCTCATTCACACACATGCGAGAAAAACACACCAACTCACAATCTCCCAATGAACCAACTTATATACACCATAAACTACAGAACATGAAGGGAAAGTATTTACAACCATTCTATGATCGTATTAGTTAGTATAAAGTTTGGTTTTGCTTTACCTTATGTTATACATTAGTCTATTTTATTGGATATGCATGAGCGAGACCTGAGCTTGCGTGTTTGTGCATGCAGCTGTTCACCTGACGTTATTTGATCAATGGATGTAGTGACAGTGGGAAGTTGTTGGAAGGCTCATAACTCTGTTCCAAAAAAATGCATATCCCCAACCAAACACACACACACACACACACACACTACCAGTAACAGACAGTCAAATAATCCTACACACTTGAGGGCAAAACTAAGCAGACTTGTAGCAGTGTTTCCCCACACATAGTTTACTTGGCCAAATACATTTGGCTACTCTTCAATAAAAATAATAAATAAGAAAGCGCTGTCATGCACATCTGATTAACTGGAAGACAATCTCTCCTCACTCTATTGCTTCTGCACCTGTTCTGCTGTTGTGATGGTACTGACAAGCATGTTAGATCTGCGCTATATCAACAAACAAAGGGATGCATTTCCACATCGCAGTAAAAGCAGTCAATGGTCATATTAATGCAACTTTATTTCAGTTTTCTGAAGACTCTTGTCTATTAGAACAACTTTTATAAACCCTGAGCTACAGTCTGCCAGTCAAATTTATTGTGTGTGAATGTGAGATTGTTTGGGATGCGTGTAGAAAGCAGCTTCACATTTTTTCTGATCATTTAGCAATAATAGACATCGCTTCTGTTAGATAGTTACAAAATCAAAGACACTTCTGGTTAGCAGCAATGTGAACACCCTATTTTTTCAGTCCTTTCTGCACAGTGATGCCACTTTGGCGCCCAGGGTTTCCTCAGACAGGTCACCCCACGCATGAGCACGTCGTCACCACATCAAAGATGAGCAAAGTAGACAAGGCTACTTCTTTTGTCAGTCTCAAGTGAGGTTTTTGTGTTTTGTTGTTATCAAATGAGCCTATAAACGCCAGGATCACAGGATTTGTAGTTTTTCACAATAAATTACATAAAACTAAAATGACTGTTATACTAGACATATCATAACCACCATCATATCACTACAAACCCATATAACCCACGTAAAACGGATCAACATTATTTGTCATTATTATGTAGGCATGATTTAGTGTAGTTTGAAGTCTCCATAGTAGTTAAAACTGGTCTACAACCTTTGACCTAATCTAATGTGATGTGGCCCAAACAAACACAGCTGAAGTATACCAACAAACACGATAATCCTATCATGTTCTTAGCCTTGACAATGATGCCCTGCAGAACAGAACAGGTTGGAGATTAAAGAATGAAAAGCATCAGAAACTAAGTGAAGATCATCACATTTTTATAAAACCACAAGATAATATGGCTGTGTACTCGCAAGAATCTGGAGATAAGATATATATCATGATTCAGGGGTAATGATTCAATATACTGCAAAACACTGATACTGTAAGCAAGGCGATATATTGTGATGTTTTAAAGTCTAAAATAAAAAAAAACCTCATAGTATAAAGAATACACCACCATATGCATAAGTTCTAAGTAAAAAAACGTCACAATAGCAGCCTTGGGTTTAAACATAACACAAAATGAACCAGTGTGTGCCATGACTCTGCATGGAAATTACTAATTAAAAATCGATAGCGACTTTAAAAACCGATACAGTATCACACAATACAATATTGCAATAATAATAATAATAATAATAATAATAATAATAATAATAATGAATACTTTATTGATCCCCTTGGGGAAATTGTTGT
>JAUMHL010000013.1:21848882-21868229 GCA_032362345.1 Sandelia bainsii
TTCGGTGTCTTGTCCAAGGACACCTCAACATGTAGCTTGCTGGGACTGAGAATCGAACCGCTAACCCTTGGGTTGGGGGGCGACTGCTCTACCCACTGAGCTATCATGCCACCCCTATACGGAAATGTATCAATATTTTCTGACACCCCTACAAGAGAAATGACCAAACTGCTTAATCAGAGAGTAAATAAATGCCAAGCCATGTGATCCAGACTGGATGCCAGTGGGCTGTGTGTCCCAAATTATCATGACTGGTTGTCATCACAAAGAATAACGTGAAGACAAACGGTAACCCTGGCTTACATATACAGTTACATTTCGCTTTCGCCTAGCTACACGAGGCTCTTGGCAAACAGCACTGCATAGAAATATTACTGTTGTGTTAACAATGGAGACAACACCTGTGCTGCCTCAATTCCAGTCGTGTTATAGAGAAAGATGAACTACTGTGATTTCTATTACAAACAAATAGGAAGATACTAGTTAACATAAAACAGATTATCTAGTTTTCCAGAGCTATGAACCTTCTGTATTTAAACTTTAGATGAACATTTAAAATAAAGAAAATATATTACTGCCTTACCCGAGCAAATGCTTCAAGCTGAAATGAGAAATCACGACGCTAAGTGAGATACTACACTACAGACACACCGGTGAGATACTAAATCTTCACTTTAAGTAACCTGTGAGAAAAAAAAGTAGCTCACAGCTACAGCTACCAATCAGAGATCAGCCTGAGACCAGCATCCTGTGTAGGCTGTTAGATACCATGACTATGTGGTCAAAAGCAAACTAGAGGTAGAGGTGACCTAGATTAATGATGCTTTTTGATTCAGCTTTGTTTCACCTAGATAACATTTATCAATTGTGTATTAAACACAAAGCAAGCCTGCGAGTGAAGATATACAAATGTTTAGAGTGCAAATATCAATGCAGGTTAACTAGAACCTTGTGAGTGACAACAACAAAAACACTCTCTCCAGCAAAGTTTGCAGATGATAGACTTAAACACGGTTTATGGGCCATGATTATTAAACTATTACAGGAAACAGACAAACTGTAACAATTTATTTTTCCTTTTTTTCTTACCAAGTGTGTCTTTCAGATTCTTGACAATAGAAGCTTTCCTGGCACTGTTTTTCCTCTCCACATAGTTGGACGGCACAAAGCCTGTTTTGTTAGTGGCATTTCGAACCCTCCACCAGGACTTGGAGTCATCAAGGAGCCAGAGACGCTCATTTTTCTTAATGTCCAGCTCCTGGTCCTGCTGGGCCATGTAGTCAAACTTGGCGATGACAATCACCTCTTCCGTCATCTTGAACGAGGTACACTGATTTAGAGGCAAAGCGGGAGACAAAAAGACATCAGACAGGCTAAAATAAATATTCTACATTGATAATTCGACCCATCTGATGAGGAAAAAATCCCCTGCACGGTGTAATCTGGGTCAGTGTTTGCTTATGTGCAGCAGTAATAGCAGTGATCAATAAAACTTTATGCTTATAAAACCTTTTGAACAGGTTCATGCTACTCAAAATGCTTTACATAAGACTGAAATAATGATAAGACACCACAAATGAGGCCAAAAAATAAATAAAAATTAAAAAACAGTTTCAATCTTCAATCGTTTTCAGAAATTGGTTACAGCCAGTGTAACGTCTATACGCATTTAACTATGTAAACCAAAATAACTTTTCCACCCACAGAACCTTCATTTGAAACAACATAATACTAAATAATAAAGTGTATGGACAATGAAAATAGGTTTATTTTATTATATTAGTATACCCGCATCATATTTTTATATATATATATTTATTTTTCCAACTGCGCTGTTTACTTGATACACAGTGGTAGTAAAAGACACACCTAACATAAATTTAAAAACAGTGCTTAAAAATAAAAAGCTGTACCTGTACTGCATCAAAGCTGAGAATTTGATGGGCTCTGATACGTCTCTGTTGACCTAGAAAAAAAACAGAGACAATATTGTTTCACTCTCCTCAAAATATTTCTGAAGATTCTTGAATACAAAACTAATAAGCCTTATTTTGTTCGGCTGTGTTAATTATTAAGCAAACCAAGGTAGTGCCCATCTAGTAATATCCTACTAGTATATTCATGCCAAGATATGGACAATGTTATAATACAAACAGGCCAGAACAGCTTCCACAGTTCAGTCTCTCCTGATAAAATTTCCCCTCACCAATTGTATTTTTGAAATAACATATCTTTTCAGTCTTCAACACTAACATCTGCCACAGCATAGAACTAATCTCTCAGTATCCACATTCTTCATAAAGTTACAGACAGGATGATTTCCTCTCAGGAGTAGTCCAGCGATTGTCCATTGTGTTAGGCATGGACCTGAGAGCCAGGAAGATGGCAAAGATTACTGTAATGGGGAAGTGAGGGGCACTGTGCGTCAGCAGTTTGGCTACATCAGGGAGTGAAGCCATCGCTGAGCACCAATAATGCAGGATATTATTTTAAATTTAGCACTGGCTTATAAATATTCCTAAGTATGCAGACTATGCAAATGTTGTGATTATGTGATCCATACTACAAAGCAAAGCTTCATTGCTGCTTATCACAAGAACATTCAAGTTCCCCAGGCTATCTAAAATTATGATTTGGGAGTACTGTGATCCACAATCACAACTTGTTCATGTTCAACAATGAGCACATTCACAACAACTGGTCTTATGACCAATCTAGCCATCAGCACAGTCAGGCTGTGCTTAGGTTAATACTGCAGATACTTTGTCAGCACTGAAGGAGCGAGTTGCTCTGATGTCATGGGAGTGGATGGAGTTTCACCTTCGCCAACCTGACTGACTCCAGGGACCAGACACTGACCTCACTGATCGAGAGCTCTCGTTTGTTTTTTTTATCTGAAGTAGTGGGGTCTAGGTTTCAGCTGCAGCTGGCCTTGAGATAGGCCCAGAACCTGTTCTTAGGCAAACATAAGAAGAATAGAGAGCCAAACTAATTGCAGCATGATAAACCAAGAGGAGTAAAATAGGTAAATTGTTGTAATAAGCACAGGATAAGAGGTAAGATGAAGAGTTCTGGAGAAAATGTGAAGACGTAGACATATTTTAAGACCATGACACATTTTAGCCTGAAGCTACGAGATCTAACTTAAATTTCCCATGCAATTTATGTAAATTAGCTTACATAAAAATTTAAAAAGGAAAGGATACCTGTGGTCTGAGTTGTAATTCCCCAAAGTGGGGTGTTGTTGACTACATTTACCCAAAAACATGAGGGTGTATCCTGTGGTTTTATCTCATGGCATGTTATGGCCTGCTCCTTTTCCATCACTAATTAAATTAATGAACACTGGGAGACACGTTCGGGAGTGGCATAGAAAAACAAAGGACTGATTTACTCTCCTCGAGTGCTGTCTCTTTCACAAAGACAAAGGCAACAATCTCTCCACTCCCTGGGCTGGGCTGGAAAACTGTCTGCCAAAGAGGCTGAGAAGTGTGTATGTGTTCTCTTTCTGCATTTACAATATCCCTCCCTAACTACCTTTTTCTACTCTCCCTAACAGTGCATGACAGAATCCTCAGTAGTACTATAACTTTCACAGCTATCTCCCATTTTCAGAATACACACTGTATCCCAGTTCCACTTCTTTTAGCTGCCATCACCCGCTATGTCTAGGGTGGTTGTACATTAAATACACATTAACACCACAGTGACTTACGAAAGTGCAGATGTGAGGGAGGATCAAAAAGTTAGGCGACAGATGCTCTGAGCTAATCGTGCAGCTGCAGACTAAGCCAAGGCCACTCGCCACTTTACTGAAGCACTAAACATGAGGTCAGACAGGTCAAGCTGCTCAAATGGTGTCACATTCACATCCACTGTGGATCTCCATTTACCTTGCTGCCTGGCAGAATAAACAGGTAGCCCAATCCATCACTGTTCCCGTGTGACACATTAAAGAAGAGAATAGTTCACAAATCTCATCCAAATCTGTGCTCAAGTTTAACCTTGCACATATATAATCAATATTTCTCTTAAAGTAAATATTAAGTTTTAAATATATTACCTGTTGAAGTCAGCATGCTAGAATCAGGTTTTGAACTGCCTTTTTCCAGGTTTGTGATTGGAAAAAAAAGACCATGGTGGGACCTAAGGTGCTACAAGTGTGGCACTGTCTCACTGTTGTAAGGTGAGATGGATTAGTTACAACATCTGCAAAATCATCTATACCTTGAAAATGTGAACTTACACATGTAGAGGAGAGTAGGTGAATGACTCGGCTGCTGATGTGGAAATATTCCGTGGAATAAGCTGTCATAGGTGTAATGATGTAATGAATCACTGCTCCTAGTCAAATGGTCTATGACCTTTATAATGAACTAGTAGTATAGATGTTTTGATGAAGCGAGTTCAAAATAATGTGGGCACCAGACATGAAGCAAAAAAAAAAAAAATCAGTATGCACAAGCTTTGTGGTTGTCAACAAGGGGCGACCAAAGTGCATGCAATGGCAGCCAGGTGGTCAACTCTGGTGGCTAGTGGTTAACTCCAAGTTAAAGTTTTTCCCAGCTCACTGTGGCTATATTCTGTGCAATATTTAAGTGATCTGCAGATACTTACTGAACAAAAAATACTGTAAACTGTAGCTGCTTCACAATATCATCTTCCCTGTGGTGCACCAGCAGTATGAAGCAACAGCAGGAGGAATTTCTTTTGTATTAATACTGTCTAAAAAGCAACTCACCTCATAGGTCATCACAAATGAGTGGTCCACCAACTGATCGCTATGTTAGGGAAACACCGAGTCAGGCAACTTAGAGAGCTTGCTTTATGAGGTTTTAGTTTCACAAAATGAAAGAAAACTGACAGCCATTCACCATAACTGAAGATATCACAATGGTCTTCTAAAAGATTTTGTTTTCTCTAATTAACAGTCCAGAAATCAACCAAAAATATAACACAACAATTAACAGTATATGCAGCGGGAGTGCCACAATACAGAGGAGGCTGACAAATTGAATGTGAGCCCATTTGTGTCATGCAAATAAATATTAAATACCAACCTGATAAAGTGGATCTGTCTTATCTACTTCCATAGCAGCAGTTGTGGGCCAGTGGCAGGTCAACCAGTGTTACTATCAGTAACACACTCGTGTTTTCAAGAGTACCAACACTGCAAAAAGACAACTACCACAAATCTGGCATTGTTACTTCTGCAGTATGTATAAAGCAAAAGTGTAGTGTTCTAGTTAAGTAGAAAAAAAAAGTCACTACTTCTAGTGAATAAAATTTAAAGAAGCAACACTGTCACCCGCAAACCACACCAACTGCATATCAGTGATGTGATAGAGATGCAAAGTGCAACTTTGCTATGAAAAAATGAAACAACTCTGACATTCACCACATCCTGGTGTCTACAGTTGCTGCCACATGCCCCCGTTTCTCTAAAGGATAAAACATAATGGTAGATCTAGTCAAAGAGCACACCCAGTGGCCAATTTGGTAATGTATGACACTCGGAAACCATGCTGGAGATACAATATGCATGAGAAGGCAAGAAGTGGAATAGTATTAATCAGGATGGATTCCAGTGAATGGTGCTTGGACTTTTTCACCAGACTGACTGAGATTCTGTAAATGAAGTCACAACATTTAGATACTGTATAGGTTAAACAAGCCTAAGAGAGCAGTCTTCCTCACTGTGTGCTGTGTACCAGTGCTCAGCAGGATTGCTAAGACACAGACAGCAACAGCATGAGCTCACAGAGGCAGACAGAGTAACCTAATCCCTTTGACAGCCTGCTAAAATCACAGGGCTCTGCTGCTTTCTGGAATGTGCTCTGTATGCTTGCTGCTCACTCAGACCCTCTGGCACTGCTACACTTCCTCCAGCCTACACCAAAACGTACATTTTAGCCACAGGCCAGGTCTTCCTCACAAATAGATAGTGCAGGATGCCGTGGAGTGAACAGTACAAGCTTGTGCTCTTTTTCACATCGAACCGCAGCAACTAAAACCCATGAGACTGCGTCTCATCCCAGCTGTCCTAAATTCTCTCAAAACAAAACAGCAGCATAGCAGCAAGGGGTCATGGGAGACTTGGCAGGCCAGCTGTGAGACAGGAAGTGTGGACACAAGGGTGACCGGATGATGGGAAAGTGATGCAATCTGACAGAGTGCAGGCTTGACCCCTGATTTCAGATGAGTTCAAATAACTTCTTATCTTTGCTTTGCACTGATGCATTTAATGTACCTCATTAAGGAGATGAGATGGTGTTGGAGAAGTCCTAGACCAGTTTAAACTTTAACACCAGTGTTGCTGGGAAAATACATGCTTTTCTACATTAAAAACTGTATTGTTCCAGTACCATTAAAGCTTAATTAATGACAGTGGGGCCTCCAGTGTTTTGGACTAACCACACAGGCTCATGAACTGTGTGAAAGCAGTTGGTTATCCACCCCTTAGGATCACCCTCAGCAGTTGGGAATAGCCTAAAATAGATTGTGGCTCAGGTCCTTTGAGAATTGCCAGAGATTTACTCTCATAGCAACAACCAACACCAAAGGTTTCAGGCTTTCTTTTAGGACAGCTTCACATCAAAAGGCTCAAGCTACACTCACACACACAAATGTGACGCACACAAATGTCGCCATTTGAAATATGTTGCATAGCAATGTAGACACAAATGCAAAGCTGAAGTCAAATCTAGCCAGGGCACTCTATCTTACTGTACAAACTACCTTAAAATAAGACAAGAGCAGTATTTATGAAGCTTAGGGAAACCCCATCCAAACAACTATGTACAAGCTAATTCCCCTTTCATTGCTTTAGATTGACATGTAGTGAACTTCCACCACAGATTACAGCTCGCTACAAATCTATGGTATCAATCCTAATTTTTCTGACTGAGTGAGCCATGTCAGAGAATAGTGATAACAATATAACAAAAACAAAACCAGAACATAAAATAGATAAGGCAAATAAAGTTGTTTTAAGTGTTTTCACTTCCCAGTTCATTACGGATTCATATTATTCGCTTGACAAGCACAAAGGTGGATGTCAACGTCTAGCCCACAGAGATATGGTATGAGTGAATTCATTTAAGCTTGATGTCGAAATTACTGCTTCTAAATATGTTTAGATTAAAGAATGTAATACTGCAGAGGGACAAGGAACAAGAGGGATATTAACATTTTGGAATGACACCAGGTCAACATAAAAACAAATGACACTGACATGAAATAAGTAGTGTGCTTTCACAGGGTCTCTAGAGTGGGTGCTTGCTGAAAAAAGGAACATGACAATAAAGCAAGTCTTGAAATGCCTGATCAAAGCATCCTTATCATAAATGACAGCAAATTACAAAGCAGAAATATTTGTAGGAAGCCTACAATGTTGTTTTACAGGCTAAATATAGAAATAGTATCACTACATATTTGCAAGAATGAACAGACTCGCACATTATCTAATTATTTACAGTAAATGAGCACTGGCCTTAGCAGGAAGCTTTCCAGCATGAAAATTCTTAAGCAGATACCCACCTGAACATAATACCTCTGTGTAAGGAAGGATCTATTTCCTCAGACACCACCTACATTAGCAAAGCCTACACATCCGTACCCACACCCAGCCATAGCCAACTATTGCTCTGGGTGGCCTATTTGCTTACAGCTACCAGGTTCAACAGTGGCCACATCCAAGCAAAACGGGATCAAGGCAATAGCCAAATAAACCTTCAGTTACCTCACCAACTCTGAGAGCTCCAGGGAATTTCCCAATGACTAATCCAAGTTTACAAAGCAGTAGGATTCCTAACATTAAGTACTACAGTATGATAAAGCTGTTTGTGGTTTGGTTTTGTGTGCTGTCAGGCTACTTAAAACTACTAGTAGCATTAAGCAGTCAGTAAAAGAGATAATCCACATAAAAACTAGATCTGGTCACACAATGTACTATAGCTGAATACCTTATATTGCAACTGCAGCCTCCTGGAAAAAGCTATTGTTGCAGTCAAAATAGCAGATCATTTGTAAACCACAAGATAATAATCCCAGACAGCCTGTGTCAGAGAGATGAAATGGATACACTGGCTTCCTCTTAGTCTTCGTACATCCTGGCAAATGTGAGCCTTAGGGTGCTGTCATAATAGGGCTAAACAAGCCACTTGGGACAGAAGACCGAGAGAGCCACGTGTTGAAACTTGTGTATGAGCATCTAGAGAGCAAGAGGCATTCCAGATTGCATGGTGATGCCACAAAAATCTGGGATCTGCAGATTCAACAACATCTACAAGATGTTTGATAAGACACAGACAAAAAGAATTTTTTTTCCAGAGTCCTGCACCTCTGCCTACAAACATTTTAAACACTGGGTGGACTGTTATTCAGGAAACCAGTTCGTCCGTCAGAATACAAGCAATATTGTCAAACAGGACACTGGCAGATATGTGCCGTTTACCCCTCCCATGGACTGAACCTGGGACACTAAAGGCCAATTCATATTTCCACATTTGCATGTCAGCTACAGTATCCGTGAATTTCATCACCTTCCCAGTCCATGAGGGCTTAGACAGAGCCTCTATGGACCGTCCGTGTGCAGTCCAAAAATTGTCCACAGTGCCACTGCACTTTCAGAGCATGTGCCACAATAACTAGTAAACTAGTTGGCATGTAACGCTTATTTCAGCACTGTTGACCCTGTTCTTATGCACTGATTACACATACAGCTTTTCTTCTCACTGTTGCTACTATCCAGAGTTGCCACTATGTGCATGCGTAGAACATGTAGTATAAACAGCATGTGAGTGTGAGTACGGATCCATCACAGGGCAAACAGAAAGTGTGAATTGGCCTTAACATGAATGTGCTGGACTTTACACAAAAGCTAAATTGATTTTTACCAAGATCTGTACAATGAAAAATGTGTTCATTATTTAAAAACGATACACATATTGGCTTTAACAATTAATTTGATCTCAATTTTGAAACTGAATGACAAACATAACTTCTTAGACAAGGCAGACATTTCAAACTCAATTTCATCACCAACCTGGTGATATCCTGGCTGTTCACAACTCATTGTAGAATAAGGACAACTTTTAGCCAGATTTATTTTCATACAGCCTGAGGGATGTCATAGTATCTGACCATTTCTCTGGACAATCAACTATGTGGCTCTCAGATTAGTTGGAGTGAAAGATTATGCTCAGTTGTCTTGCATTTTGAGCAGTTTTGCAGTCTACTTACCATAAGGGTAACTGTTGAAAACTGCAGTTTTAATATTTCTTGATAAGCATTTAACAAGTCTTATCTAAGAGCTGCTGTCAAATAAAACTCCACTGCAGACAGACTAAACTGTGTGCATCTTCCTATCATTCACGGTCCATGTTTCACTTTAGTTTTAAATGTTGTTTTACATTTGAATATTTCCATTGAAAAAAAAAAAAGCAGGCAGAGATCAGCAAGTGACAGGCTAAGTGGTCAAATCAAATGGTCGCTTTGACTGCTCATTTAATGGCAAGTAAAACCTGAGTGCCAAAATGCAAATTGGGCAGATTAAATATAGCTTCTGTGTATGACAGTGAAGACTGCTGTGCTTTCATGAGGAGGAAAATTTGAATTTCATTTTCACAATATAGATTTTTTTAGTCACAATAAACTGTCATCACAATGACAGCTGGAGTTTCAAGTACACATCCTCATTTTCCACTGCCAAACCACAAGTGCAAAAACACGAACCATTATGAACTAATAAAGAAAAGTACCACTGAAACTGCACACTTCTTTTCTCCCACACAAGGAAGTCAAATCACTCAATCCAAATGTTGGCAAATATCTTGACCACACATCACATTTTACTGAAGTGCGAAAGAGTGACACCATTAACTTTACACTGTTTGATGACTTTTCTTTTGAATTGATTAAATATTGATCATTTTTAAGTTTGCATGTTTTCAGGTCTGCTTGATTCTGATAACAGAAAAGTAAAACAAAATGGCCTTGTCGTTCTGTCTCTTATAGCTCCTGCTCTTTGTGCCTTGAGAAGGGGCTAAGTTCCCTTTTCAGCAGGTGACCTTAGCTAAAATATAGAAAGTGCCTTTTTTAATTGACTGTTCAAATATGTATAAATGCATGGGCAGCCAAAGGAAAACATGTCAGATAAAAAAAGATGTAATCATAAGAAAATGAGGAAATGGAAGATATCTTGAGCAATAAATTAGATTAGGGAGATAACAACAGAGAAGAGACAACTGCTGATAAAATTCCCCATTTCTCAACTTCATTAGAAGCCTGAAATCTCTGAGCTTGTGATTTGACCAGGGAAATTTTCAGCCACATTAATTTTTTGGCCATTGTGAAAATGCACAGTTGGTATTTTCCCCTAGGCTGTGGGGACAGATTTGGCGGCTGGAGGCCACTGGCAGCACATGAGAAGGAGACAAGAGTAGGATCTCATACAGAACGAGCTCATTACTGCATATCAACAAGATTATACTGTCCTAACATTAAAACAAGATTGCTCTTAAAGGGAACGTGAGTCAACAGGGGCTATGAATAGGACACAGATTAAATAAATAGGGCCACATCACTGTAACATCAACATGCATAGCTGAATGGTGAAAGCTTTACTTCAGGAGTAGTCCTGAAGCTCCTGGTGTCTGATAGTCGCCAATTTTCTCCATAGCTCTTCTAATAGTCTAAAGATTGGCGTCAACACTCAAAAGAAATATAATATCAGCCTTCAAGCAGATAATGCTGGTGAGCAGCAGCATCACCTTCTCTGCAGAAACTGCAGCTATCCTCCCTCTGACTCCCACTGAGAAAAGAGCTACAGCAGACCAAATGGCTCTCTCCCCCTCTCACCTCCTGAAACCTTAATGAGAGACTGTGAACAGGTCTGTCAGTGCGACAAGAATTACAGAAACGGTACTATTCAGCAGCTGCAAAAAGACACCTTAAAGACTTAAGACTCCTTAAATCATTCAGATGTAACCAACCACAGATCTTTATATTAATAACACTGAGATAAAATACTTGAGCCTTATATCTCAAACAGACCACACAAACATAAGACAGAAGAGTTTGCCAACTGTTATACAGCCCTTTCACCCATTGTGCGACTGAAGCATGACATTTAGTCTGGCTTTGTTGGTGTAAAGTACAAACAATGTTAGAAGATAAAGAGAGTACGCAATTATCCGAAATCCTTCTCAAAAACAAATGGTTTCAGTTACACAGTACATTTGCCTACCTATTACTGGTTTCCCTAGGTAGATAAAAGATGTTCAGATGTTTTCCTAGTAGTATATACAGTACATCTGCTAGTTTCTCTACTGAGCTGAAGTGATTGGCTGACTGACAGGAAGATGAATGGTAACAATTTTGATAATTGCTACTTTAACCTAGATACACCATCTAGTGCCAGCTTTGCCATAGTACATATTTGCTGTTTGTCTATGTTTTAATATGACTGTACATACAAAATGAGCCAAAAACAAGACATATAAAGACATCACCTTGGGCTACAGTGCAGGAAATCTTATGTTAATGTTTGGGAATCACTACATCGTGACCGTGACAAAGATAAGTGCAGTGAGTGCACAACACCCAATACCATAAGCTTCAACTAGTATCATAAACCGCAATTACCACTAGCATAATAAGACAGTGTGTGTGCAGCAAGTATATTGGTAAACGGTTTACAGTGACTAGCGCTTAGGCGTCCTCTCCATTTTCAGTTTCAGACATATAAGCGTTAACACGGACTGTACAAAATTGCGTCTCAACCACATTTAGTGGATGCGCAGCAGTTTCTTTTGAGCTTAAATCTTTTCGGTTAACGTTCACTTGCGCCTGACAGCGTGTCACCCTGGCCAACTTTGCTAACGTTAACCCGGCTACGAAAACAGACGGAAAACGCTTTAAGTGGCTACGAATAACTCGGTTACAGCCAAACTAACCGTTTGCTAGCTGGGCCATGGTTTGTTGGCTTTGTTGGCAGACCAAAGGGCTGCTTTTGTCTGATTTAACAGTTACCAGCTAGCCGACGTGACTTAAAGCGTTGCTCGGTGAATTTGGGTGAAGCTAGCCTGTAGCTCTCATGAGAAACGTTAGTCCTGGAGCCTGGATCAGATAGCTTTACCAGCTCAGATTCATACCCACTCGGGCACACCACGTCTTACCTGAAAGCTGAAGGCCACCTGTTCTCACCTCCTTTAAGAGGGATATTTAATGTGTCACAGAAATTCAGAGGTGATGTGCACAAATGATGTCCAGAATAGTCCTAGCTAGCAGCCAGATATTTTCCACTCCACCAACCTAGCCTAGCCGAAGAGACGCTGTGCCCTGTTGTAACTGCATTTCTGCAGAGCTTGTCATTGCTCAGCAGCACAGCTAGGCTAGCTAGCAGTAGCTACACAAGCTGTTCAGGCTCAGCTCCTCGCATCCGATTGGTTGCGGACGAATCGACTCTCTTTTGATTGGACGACGGCAGTGTCAGTCAACCACACTGCAGCTGCCTGATGTCTTGCGTCTCTATTACAATCCATCATGTTTTTTCGCATTGTGAGGCTGAAAAATGAACCCAGTCACATTCATGCGAAAAAAAAACATGGATGAAGACAGTGATAGGAAAGAGGCTTCTTATTATTTTCTGGGGTTTTTTACTATTGCTATTTAATTCATTTGACTTATAATCAAACGTTCAAAAGAAAACTTGCTCAAAGCCTGTAAGACACTTAGTGTTAGAGTGGGACTTTCACATAGGCCTCATTCTGTATAATTTATTTAAACAAATACATTGCTTCATATATAATTTTGTTTTGAATGGGAAAACATTCAATGTGTCAGCATTAAGGGCAAAGCTAACAGAATAGTTTCCAAATAGCACATTTCCCAAATCATGGGTCATGTTGGCTGCAGCTGACAATGTTTTCCAGGTCTGTGTTTCAACTTGTATGGCCTTTAGTGGTGAATATGTGAATATATTTTATTATGAGAAATCTAGCTAACATGGTGCTTCACAAAAGTGCTCAGTCATCAGCACCATGCATCCCACCCACAAACATACACACAATAAGTCATCATCAAATTCCATTCAGGCCCCTCCTGGCAAACGCTAGTATTTCTAATAAACATGTCTGTGGTGAAGAGAGTTGCAGAGTAATTTGGAAGGTTGTGCAGCTCACTGCAGGATGCAATCTGTTTCCTGCTCAAACAGATGGGCCTCCTCAACATGTATTCTGCTCTCTGCACCCAAAACCCTGTGTCAAAACAACGCTATAATACTGTACAACATGTACAAGTTTATACAACTTTTTAGTTTAAAAATAAACTTTGGCTACGTATCATAGTGTAAAAGAAAAGGTGAAATGACAGACGACCACTTTTCAAAGAGAATTTCACTTTCTGAGAGCTTGACTTAAAATGGGTTTTTCGACTTCAAATGGGCAATATTTGTCTTTCTACCAGAACATTGATAATTTATCTCTTCATATTCAATTATCCAATTTAACTAATATTATATTATATTATAAAAAATCTAAACCTACCTATATTGTGTCTGTCCTGATCTTGTTTTTATTAACTCTATGTGTGCTCATTCTCATTGTGAAGAACTTTACAAAAGCTTAGTTTTGAATAGTGCTATACAAACAAATCTTTACTTACTACTTTACTTTATTATCGATCTATGATGGTCAAAAATGAATAGAGCTTCTACTGACTTAGCCATTTTAACAAATTGTGGACTAATGTCAGTGTGGTTATTGAAAGCTACTGTGTTAATGTGTTATGTAATACGACAAGATTCAGCAGTGTGTCACGCATTCATTTCTGGTGATAGACTATGCAATCAGCCATAAACTTTTGGAGTTTGAAGGAAGTGTGTTCAAGTGTTAAAATTGTTTAGATGCAGTAAATATTCTCAGATGAATATTGTTAACCACTAGACAAACCACTAATTACCTTATAATTTACTGTGGTAAAGCATTACTTCTGCTTCACTTAAACACATGAAACCTAAACAAAAGGTTGCACTTTACTGAGTTATATAAGTACAACCTTTTGTTTAGGTTTCTTTCTTTTTTTTAGTATAACTCTGCCTGAGTAATGAGGTGGTTTGTGAATGCCACCTGCTGGACTGTTAGTGAACATTCAACATGTACTCTTTCATCCACCCTGCATCATTGTTATGTCCTTATTTCATTCCATCAATGTTACTTTGCCTCGGGGAGATCACAGAGACTGACTGCAACAGCCACAGAGAAAAGAAACGTTGTTGGTGAGTCACTGAATAGTCTCTCTCTCTCTCTATATATAGATAGATAGATAGATAGATAGATAGATAGATAGATAGATAGATAGATAGATAGATAGATAGATAGACTTAGACATTTTAGACATTTTAATTAAAGAAATAGCACCATGTTAGCAACAGATTAAGTTTAACAAAACCAATACCAGTTATTTTATGAAATGTGGGTGGTATTTATTTTTATTTTTTCATTCCTTGTATGTATGAATTATTTCTTGTCTGACATTTACACAGTGTGGCAGTGTGACAACAGAGGGACACAACACACCTTGTTGCTATTATGATTATAAAAGGGGAATATCATTAAATAATCTTCTTACAATGCCACTCACAGGACCAGATTTAAAATGTTGGAGCAAAATAAATTACAAAATAAAACACAAATCCTTCTTTTTTGCAGACATTTTGGTCTGTGATGATTTTACATTAAAGCATTATTATCATGGGGAAATTGTCACCATATAACATTTGTCTTTTATTTCACACACAACTATTAAGACATTAGCTACATAACTGGCACTCTTCCAACACCACAGCAATACAAAATTGTCAGATGAAGATTCAGACATTCTTTAAATTGTACAACCAAGCAACAATGTAAACAAATAGACTGACATATCTGAGCTCATTTTATGGGTGAGTCTAGGATCTCTTGATAATCCTGCCGAATGGCTCTGCTCACCCTGTACAGCTTGACTCCTGTCAGGGTGAACACACTTATCATGATGACCAGGCCTCCAATGACATCATAGACGGACGGGATCATCCTCAGAACAATAAGCTGGAGGAACATGGCAACCACAATCTCTAGGTGCTGCACGGTGCTAACTAAGGCTGGATGAAACTTGTTTAGAGCATAGTACACTCCCAGAAATGCCACAGTGGAGCAGATACAGATCCCAATTAAATAGCCCCAGGTCTCCCCATCTAGAGGAATGATGGGCTCCTGCATGATAAACATGGTGGAGGCTCCCCATACTGTGCCCGTCCAGCCGAAGGTAAACAGTGCCGTCCACATGCTGACGCGCTCTTTGATGGCTCGGTAGACGATCATGGAGAGGGCAGCTGTTAAACCGGCCATCACTGTCATTGTGTAGCCAAAGGCCTCTTTCCAAAAGCCGAGCCTGGATTTATCCTCACTAGCTACATTTGGCACCATAACCAGGCACAGACCAAACACACTGCCCACCACTGTGACCACATCTGTGTAGCCCAGCCTTTCATCCAGGAGCAGAAAGGCCAGTATTGCACTGAAGACTGTGGTGGAGGCACGCCACATGATGGTGCCATTACTGGGTGGTACTATGGCAAAAGAGGTGTAGGCGCATGTGATGGAGATTACGTTGCAGACACCGTAAAAGAAGAGACGCATGCGGTAGCCCACAGGGCCAAACGGGGCCTCGTGATAGTAGAAGACTACCAGAATGGACAGCACTTGGATGACAGAGCGGATGAAGAGCAGCTCAAGGGAGGGCACTTTAGAGCGATCAGCTGCTAAACGAGTAATCAGTGCCACACACCCATGAGCCACCGCGGCCCCAAATAAGGCCATCCAGGTCACCCTGGAGGCCAAAACATTCGCCTCACCAAAGCTGGCCAGCTGGCCCCCAACGCCCTTGTCTCTTTGCACACTTGGCTGCTTAGGCTGGGTCTCCATGGTTCCAAAGAAAGTCCTACCACTTTTGCTGTCTGACACCAGTCTCTTCCCCACATTAGCTTCTGCGAAGGTGCCAAACTCCTCAAAAGAGGGTGCATCATCATACCCTTCATCACCAGGCTGGGGGAAGTGAGTGGCATATTTCACTGTCACTGTGTTCGGGTGAATCTTGACCCGCTTTTTTGATCCGTACTGGAGCGAGGAGGAAACATCCATGTTTTGTCAGGCGTCAGAGGGGGTAATCTGAAAAATGAAATCAAAATTAAAATTACTGTGTAAATGCGCTAAAATAACATTCAAATAAAACTTCCATGTGGTCTGATTTTGTTTTCCACAATTAGTCACTTGATTTCACTTTCAGAAAAAAAACACACATACAAACAGACACAGACACATGCATGATGTAAGAAGCACACACTTATCAGACCTATCTTACTTAGCTTTTTACTTTGCCTAGTGTCACACTCGTGTTACTTCTATATTTATCCCATGCGAGCTGATATAAGCTAAGCAGCAGCAACATTCTGAGGCTGATGCAGTCTGATGGGGATGAAATTACATAACAGAAAACCACAGAGGGGACAAGACATGAATGTGGGCCACTTATGAGATGAGTGGAGTTTCACACCATAAATTAGAAACCCCTAGAAAAATGTCTCGTGTAAAAGGGTTGAATGCTGCTGAATAGTTTGAATGGTTGCTTTAGTCATTACATATTTCTAATGCCTTCTTTAAAAAGCAATGGGGGTTGGTTTAAAGATGAGATTACAGAATGGCCTTAAAATTGAGCAAATTACATTAAAACTCCTTAATGAGAACAATAATAATGAGAATATAACTGTTCTTATTCTTAAATCATTTAAAAAAAAAATTCTTAACAATCACATTGATTGTCTATTTGTGAGACACAGAATAAATAGAAACCACAAGGGGGCAGATAGATACTCTTATTTGTTTTCTCTCTTTCAAGCAGCTGCTCCTCCTTTTTGAAACACGTAATAGCCTAACATAACTTGATCCTTTATAACGTAATGAAAAGACAAGGTGGGAAATATTTCACGTATCTGAAGCTGAAAAGAAAACGTCAAACAATGCTATGAGCGCTTACGGACAGTTTAACGACGGCTATTTATTTTTAGCTGACAAAAACAGACAAATGATTATTTTCAGGGATGTACAAACGATGTGAAACAGAAAATAAAGCATACAACTAGTAGTTTCCTTTTAGATAAGAGATTAGTGTGAATATATATATATATTGTTTCATTTGTTATTAAATCGAGTTAATTTAGGTTTGAACTGGTAAACACGTACGGTCCTATAGCCCATGATTCATTTGCGTTATAGCAGCAATGCAACAGAACAAACTATGATATAGGAAAGTGTCTTACCTTTTGTTATTTAAATATTTCGTCTTAATGCATAAACAGCGGTCTGTGTCATAAATGAAGATTTCGTTTGAATTGCTGATTCTTACATTTGGCCATCTGCAAGTGCCATTTCCCCATCTTCCCCTTCGTGTGGAGCGCCTCCTGGAGATGCGTGCTGCCTATTTGTTCTCTACGCTGTCGATGGACGCTGCTCCAGCCCCTGCCTCTGCTTCTGTTGAAGCTGAAGCTGATGTTGCTGAGCCTGATGATGATGCTGATGATGCTGATGATGATGCTAATGATGAAGCTGAAGCGAGGAGAAAGAGAAGCGACTGTCAGTGCCCCAGGCAGTGGTTTTCCCCCATGCTCCTCCTCCCCGTTTCCCACTGAGGTGGGAATATTAAATAAATAAAGATCAGAGTCAACTGTTGCCTTGTTGTATCGAGCAGTGGGGAGTAACACAGCAATCAAACATAATCACAGTGAACTCCGAACTGGCAAGAGGAGTACGCTGGTATTTATAGGCTGCGTCACACATACACCATGAGACGAACAGTCATGTGGTCAACATAAAGAGAAAGAACACAAAGAATTGAGGGTGAACATGAAGAACAGTTTACTGATAACACATGACACATAAGTGGAGTCACACAGGACTCGGACTCTTTTCCCAGAGCATATACATTTCAATGTTTTATGAGCACAATGGAAATAACCACATAGACTGACAAAGCTTAAGAATTTACACTTTGCATTTTCCTTGGCACCAGTTAAATCCAATTACGTTCACCATCTCTCAGAAGGGAAAATGTACCTCCAACAACTTTAATAAGAAGATTTGATTTTCCTGTCTGAGTTAATTATGCTGTGATGAAGTAAACATGTTTAGCTTGTGTTCCATCTTAAACATTCCGCAGTTTAATTGCTTTTACAGTATAGTGTATCTTACACTGTGTAACTAGAATCATGTTAATCCCCTGCTATATTGCTGATTTAGGCATGCTTGCATCATTGTTGTTTAGCCTATGGTACTATTTCTTTAATTTGGTGCCATAACTTGAAGTGATAACTATTCCCTTAATCTTCTCTGGGATCCTCTTATTTACTCCCAGTAGACTCTTATGAGACCATTTGCTCTTTCTTGTATGTACTCCCTCACTAGGCTAATCATCTAATTCCCAAGAACACTACATTTTTATCTTTCTTTGGAGATATCCCTTTAACCATCACTTGCATATGCCAAATAAAAAAATCTACTTTGCTAAAAGGAAGTGAATTGTAGGCTGGTGAATGCTGATGTAAAACAACCTGAAACAAAAGAAAGGGGGGAGGGGGAGATGCAGATTTTCTTGTGTTTCAAATACATGGGCCAGACGTGGCCATCGAACAGGCCGGGGGGGTCTGGCACCGTGTAGGGGGAATGTGCTGACTGCAGGTTGATGAAAGGCAGACACAAATTTCACTGCAGCAGGGGGGATGTTGAATGCAGTCAAATTAGATTGTTGAGTTAATGCCCCCCAGGCAAGAGGAGCATCAGCCTGGTATCATAGATTACACTGCCCCTAGCTGCTACTGCCTCCGTAACATGACAGTGATTGTAATTGGTACAGAGCACCATGGATGATTATTTATAATACTGTGGCAATTAACTACATGTCAACATTTACATTTAGCTATTTATAGACACAATAAATTGGATAGCAGTCAATATGAACTTTAAAGGATCTGTTGGGGTGCACAAATGTCACTATTTCATTATCTTATCAATTATATACAGCTCTGGAAAAAATTAAGAGACCACTGCAAATCAAAACCTTGTCATGGCCAGCCCAATCTCCAGACCTGAACCCCATTGAAAACCTTTGAAATGTGATCAACAGGAAGATGGATGGTCACAAGCCATCAAACAAAGCTGAACTGCTTGAATTCTTACGCCAGGAATGGCATAAAGTCACCCAACAGCAATGTAAAAAACTGGTGGAGAGCATGCCAAGACGCATGAAAGCTGT
>JAUMHL010000013.1:21884692-21994563 GCA_032362345.1 Sandelia bainsii
AAAGGTTATAGTGCATTTTAGGTTCATCCTGAAATTTCACCTGAAAGCCGAATATCCCTAACTTTTTGTGAGTAGTGAATATTACTAAGTGGTGAGGATTTTATTTTGACATCCACAGCTTGATAAAATCTCTCTGTCCACTCCTGAAGTGTTCTGTGGTTCTGACAGGTATTTGTGATAAATCATCGCCCTAAAACTGGAGGTCTGATCTGTCCATGGAATAAATATCAATAAAATGTTACTGTCAGCTATGTGTTTGGCTTCTTTGCTCACTCATTTGTCAGTTCAACTTTACAAGGTCATGAGACATCACTGTTGTGTTTACAGCTTGTTGTGCTGCCCCTAAGTGAATGAAGACAGATTTAATGATGTATTAAACAATGCTATGCTTTCACTTTGTGGCAATAACCTGGAGAATGTCCTTTTTCAACATGACAGTGACATCACATACAAGGCAAGGTCCATAAAGATATGTTTTTCCAGTTTGCTATGTGGAAGAGCTCAGCAGGCCAATGCAAACCAATGGTTTTTGACCCTTTGAAAAATGTATGTTCTGTAAACTCCAGAATATTGTATCCAGTCACTCATATTTTTAATTTCAATACATTTTAATTTATGCTGGCTTTGGATCTTCACAGATTGAGGAGGAAAAGTAACGAGGTACAATGTCTGAAAATGGAAAAAGAAATGGGATTTCAAATGCAGCTGACTCATGCAGTGGGTTTAATGCACTGAATCTCTGGCTAAGAACTAAGCAGCTTATAAATCTGTTCCTCAGTGGAGCAATAATTGTGTTTAAATTCAGCAGAAGGTTATTTCATAGATCAAACACTGATGGTTCAGCATCTTTAAATCCACATGTACCTGCATTAGCAGTTTTGCGGGGATGTTTTTTCAAACCTGTGTACTGAGGTAGATACAAATATCTAAATGTAGGGAGACAGAGCTGAGCATAGGGAGAGCCTAACCAATTTCTAAATGCATTACTCAAAATGGTAGCAATTTTTATGTTGATATGTTGCAGATGATAAATAAAATAACTGACAACTGGGTCTGGAAAACATACCAATCATCTGATAGATATTCCAGCACCTGTAAATACAAATATAACTGCTCACTGATGGTAAAAATGTGAGCGTCTGTGGAAAAAGCATTACCTTTCACAGCATTTCTATATAAATGTGGTCATGTTTTTGCATTGCTTTAGTGCATCAGATAGAAAAAGTTGGTTCTGTCCAAGATGATGATGGTTGGGGAATAAAATACATATAATAAAATGTCATTAATGAAAACAAATTTGAAAAATGTCATAATGTTAGCCTTTTATCTGTATTTGCATGTGTGCTGGTGAGCAGACATTACAGTGGTTTTATTATTAAATCAACAAGAAAGACGAAAGGCTCCTTCGCCCACATTCAGTAGTAGATGGAGATAAAATCCCCTGACAGCAGCCAGAGAGCAATATTATTAGAGAAGACAAATTAAATCACAGGGTCAATTAACATGAGGTGCTTATTTTATAGATCATAATCTCCAGACATCGTGTAATATCTCTGTTTGTTTGCTGTGTGTAAAGATGAAATAGCAAAAACATTCCTACTTAGTACTAAATAGTTGAGTTGTATTGCAAATATATTTTCTCTGTTCCAGTTTTGAGTGCATCAAATTCAAGTATCAACATGAACATAATACTGAAACAATGTTTTTTTTTTATTGTGTCTCAGACATGTCTTCTATATCTAAAGTGATTGTGTGTACATCTAGTTTTTAAGTGGAATATCTACAGAGGCACATTATCAGCAAACATTAATTTCAGTAGCATGTTGTTTGCTATATGTAAGGTTATCAGTTGAAATGGTTAATTGATAATTAGAAAAACATTTTTTGTTAGTAATATACACAGTAGTGTTGTACATGCCATACTGCTTGTGTGCATGCTAAAACCCAAGTTTAAAACTCCCCAAGTTGTGATTTTATGGATTAAACAAACATGGCATAATGTGTTAACAGTGCTAACCAGATTTTGTTACAGGGGCCGGGCTACTATAGCTGTTACCCCTGTTTCCAGTCATCATGCGCAGTAGTACTAGTATCAATTTCTGCTCTATCTGATTCAAAGTGAAGTGTGTTTTTTTCTCAAAAGAGTATCTTCAAGATGAAAGAAATATAGTACTATGAATTTTTAGTTAGTTTGGTGCTGGATGGAAGTTGTATTTGACCCTTGTCATCATTCCATGTTTCTGAAAGATCATATCTGAAAACATACAGTATTTCAAATGTATGTTATACTAACATTGATATCGGACTTCATAAGAGGATAGGAAGCATCACAGATGTATTATATTTTAGAGAAAAAGAAAATGATCCTCTATTAGCTTTTCATACTAGCTCTCATGCCACACAATGGAAAGTTCACTTGTCCATCTTTACCCACATCAGAGTAGCAAAACTCTTTTCACATCTTTCTGTGGATACACTACACTGTCTGAATTTAAATACAACAGATGGTGTCTGACAGAGGTACGAACATATATTCCTGTAAGTGCTACAGAGGGTTATATTAAATAAGGTGTAAACATGGGTGCAGATTTTCTTTTCACATCTCTTACTGGAACTGCATGCTGCCAGAAATGTCATAATATGAATCTAGGGCTGAGGAAGTAGCAGTGGAAAGGAAGAGAAGAAGCAGCAGCAGCCAGCTGGCTAACTTTAGGGCACACTACTGCAGTCACGCCTACATGATGAGCTACATTATGGTGCTACCGTGAAAAAAAAGAAGCTTTGATCCTACCAGGAAGACATAGGTTCATCCTGACCCTTCTCCCAGAGTTGGCATTTAAGAACAGTGTGTATTTTGCAGCATTTCTATAATTGGTGCCTTAAAAACTGATAAATCAATTGGAATACTTTATGAATAGATAATAGTTGGAGGAGGTGCATGTGAAGTAAAAGCAGACAATTTCATGCATTTTCTTGCAGCACCCTGTAATTATGTCCATCATGGCAATTATTAGTTGCCATAGGGACAGAGACAATGCAATCAATTTACCCACAAATGCTGGTGTGCTGGATATGCTATGTTTAAGTAGTAAAGTCATTAAAGGCAGAAAAAAATACTGGAATCAAACACACATAATCCACTCCTGTTTTCATGTTTTAAAGTTTCAAATAATCAAGGTTAGCTTATGTTTCCTGCCTGAAAAGTACAGTGTGACAGACATAAAGATTAATTTGGATGAGGGATAATGATTTAGTTAATGCAAAGACATTAATTAACCTCTCCATCTTTATTTATGTTATTATCTTGCATATGGAGTGGAGCCTTGTTCACAGAGGTGATGTGCATGCATGGAACACAGTGTACTGAGGAGAAATTAACATTTAAATCAGCAAAGTGCTCCTTGCTGTGCCTTGTGTCTTCATCTACATGTTTGTGTGACACGTGTCTGCAGGCAGAGCCAGGGGACTAAAGAGACCTCAGTCATATTGTCAGAGGACACCATGTGACCATAGTGGAAACTTGCCGTCAGCTTTAAAAGCCTCCCACATACATCCAGATGCATGCATATACACAATGCCCCCTACAGCTCTTGCATCTGATGGATTGGTGTTGAAAGTAGGAGCCAATTATGACTCACCACCAGACAAGTGATCAGGCCTCTCTGAGTCACCTGAGTATTCTGATCGCCATTTATCACAGTAATTGCAGTTACAAGTGGAGGCAACAGCCCAGACCCACCTGCAGTTCTTTTTTTGTCTCGCTTGGTAAATAAAGTCATCATTTCATGTGTTGGCTTTGCACTAAAACACAGACATCTCCACCTCTGCTTGTCTCCATGGACTTAGGAAAGCTGAATTACATTATCTGCCAATGCAAAGCCTGCCCCATTACAATGACTATAATTATGACAGACAGTTAATGCCATCAACTGATAGCTGTTCACATAATCTCTAATAGCAATTTAATGACTTGCATAACAAATGGCCCCTGATTTGATGCCGCATTTAAGGGTGCATTAGTAACATGGATGAAGGCTGAATTGGAAAGCACTTGATAGAAGCCAGACTATTTAAAAGCAGGAAACTTAAGGCCTTACAGGAGGGTTTGTACAGCTTAGCTGTTGTTGAAGAATGTGGTTCTGGCCTAACCTGATAACAGTACACGTTCACTTTAGTACACATGGAGTTTCCACCCACTCACCCACTGGGTTTCTCTCATTTTGGGCATTGTCTTCATTGTTTCTCTTGTGAGTGTCCCATTTCAATTTTCACCCCTCCTGTTTCCGTTTGAATATTATTACACTCTCCATATCTGGGGGCTTAGATTTTGTCAAAGTAGTGTGTACACAGAGCCACAGCTCTGAGACACAGCAGTGAAACCCTAGCCCTGTCAGCCGCCAGATGTTTACATAGGCATCACTTGCTTCACATACTCAAATATTAGTATTACTCTAAAATTAGGTTTGTGATGCTGTGACTGAACAGAGCAGAAAATTAATTGTCTTGTGGTTCGATGATCATTCACAGACTCTATATTTGCACTTAAGATGCCCTTATTTAGACTAACTCACATGTTGACAGGATTAAAAGTAATATGGTCATGTGTAGTATGGTATGTTTTCTGAGTTATTTTATGATTGTGAAGTGAATTTGTTGAGTCCATTTATTTCAGATTTTCACGCAGCTCCAATTCACACAAGGCAGAAAAAACAAATTTTCACATGCTCCCCTTCCCCACCTAGCTGCACACCTCCAGCAGCTACTGGATGCATTTTCTGCATGTTTTATCTGTCTGTGCCACTGTTCCCTCTAATCCACCCTCCCTGGCACCATGAGACGTTGCCTCCATTTTGCTCTGAAAAGCTGACACAGTTCATTCCCCTCCACCATATTGCCAGTGCCACCCTGCACAAACACAACTCTCCAGGCTATCAGTGATTTTCTGACTTGACACAGGCAGAAGCCGAGTGACACACATGCTGTTGTCGAATTCAGGCAGTCATCTGTTCAGAGCCAAAGCTGATCGAAGGAGGTACAATCTGAAATATGTGCTTTATGCATAATCATAATAATATATCTGCAGCACTGTTTGGAAACTGTATACCATCTAGATCAAGTCAAATGAGGTTTTATTCCTACAGCCCAATATCATAAATCCCAAATTTGCCTCATAGGGTTTTATAATCTGTACAACATAGACCCTCAAGTCGAATAAGGAAAAACTCATCAAAACCCTGAAACAGGAAGGAAAATGGAAGAAAGACTAACAGAGATGGCTTTTCCAACGTTGTACACTTCTTTGTGTTACAGTTTCACAGCCTTACCTAACAATGACCTGGCATTTTCTAAATGACAAAAACATGACCTCAGTGTTTCTGACACTGAGGCTAATTCTTTTAAAATTCAGTTCTTCATGCTCTGTGGGTGCTTGAGTGAATAGCACGCTATATTATTATTATATTATGTGCATGTTCATATATATTGACGGAGGCGGACTAAAGCCAGACATGTCCTGCCATGTGGGGCGAAGGTTAGCTGATGAATGAGGTTAATTGTGAGAGACAGTTGCCTATCAGGTTCAAACCAAGCCTGTGTAGTGGTGGGGATGTTGCAGCAAATATGTCACAGACACAGGAAAACAGCAGGGAACAAGCTGAGTCGTCTTTCTCAATCCACTCATATCCATTGTGAGGTGCTAAACAAAACCTTTATCCCTCTGTTGCTTCTCAGGAGATCAAATGAGCTTCCTGATCAGTCAGGCAAAAAAAGTGATAAAACTGGGAGCTAAAATAAATCTCAGTTTTTTGTTCTGTCACGATGAAAGCAGCGGCATTATAATGGCAATGCAGAGACAAAGGCTCTCTTTAGCATCAGTATACAATTTTGAAGGGATGCCTCCAGGATGACGGGCAAAAAAACCTCACATCCCAACTACTTGGAGCATCCAGTAGAAAACAGCTAATGGCTAAACATCAAATTCATTCACCTGCTTATTAAGAAAAAATAATGAAAGCACCTCAGGCACTGAAAAATACTGGATGATATTAACATAACTAAATTAAATGCTTTTTGAATAATTCTATGTCTTAGGTGTTTATAAAGCGGTAACAAAAAGGTGGCATACAAAAAAATGTGAAGTCATTTTTTCAGGTTAGGAGAGAGCCACAGTAGCAGAAAAGTGCAGACTTGACATCAGCAGGGTCATTCTGACAGCGGGACAATGTGTAATGTCTTTTGTGGCCATCTTCTCACCCCTGCTGAATGGTAATTAGTATTAGAAATAAAGTCGGACACCCACAGCTAACCTCTTTATTGGCTGCTGCATCCTATTTGTCTTATCTCTTTCTTTGTTGTCACCAGGAAACCAGCACAAATTATAGAAGATTACAAGTTTTAGATGCAGATACAGTAAGGCCATGGCTAAGAATTCTGGGACAGCTGCCTTTTAGATAAAATAATCACAGTGAGCACTTGGTTAATGGATGCCAAGAAAACTGTACAGACATCCATCCATACAGACATCCAATGGGTCAGCTACTATGAACAGTTCCACCAAAGTTTTTTATTTTATTTTGACAGACCACAGACATATAATACAAATTTTCCCTAACCTTTACAGAATATGATATGGGACATTTCAGAAGGCATTAACAAACACTATTTTGTCATTGTAACATTAGGATTTGTTGAATCTAACATTTCCCTAACAACAATACATAAACATCACAGGTACAAGACATGTGCTGAACACTATGGCTGCACAATCTTCCACTCAGGTACTGATGATTGCTTTCTATTCTGAAGGGCTACAGCATGTGATGAACTGTAATTTAATCAAATTCAGCTCCCAAACACTTCCAAATATAGGCTGCATCTGTGATTAGGGTGTGAATGTGACGAAACCAAAAAACAAGTCTCCAATGTCTGCAAGCATGGTATCGATTTGTTCCCACACATTTTCTGTATGATCAGAAAAGCTGCTGTTTATAAATACTTTAACCACTACAACCCCCCCTCACTTCCTCTACGTTTCTTCAACATCACAATTTGTCATGCTGCAACGACAGGCTGAGGCAACGGGCACTATGCCGGTGCCTGTGAGCTTAGCCTCTCAGAGGTTGAGAAAAAGCTAATCTGACAACTGGGTTCGTCTGCGTCAGTGTCCTTTGAAACGGTCTCGCAAAAGAGAAAAAATCGAGGCAAGGGATGTTTCTCAAGAGGTGGCCCCCTTTACACGTCACCTCCTGGCTCCTCCTGGCATGCAGCTGCTGGCTTTTGCCTCAGGCTGCTGCTTCAAAAAGGCTGTCTTTATGTTGCTGACCTAACAATGAAACGGCATATTTACCCTCAACAAAAAATATAAACATTAACACCATCGAATACCATTTACTCAATAGGTGATTATTTGACAAGAAATTTCACCATCTCCACTATGACATTCAGAGTGTAGGCAGAGACAAAGCTCCTGAGCTACCACTTATTTTTAAACATAATCTGATTTAACACAAACAGGTGTGTCTGAGGAAAGCATCCATAGTAAACACCACTCATTCTCTGGTGGATAAAGACAAATTCATGTCCCTCTTGTCTTTCTTCTCCTACACAGTCTTTTCTTTCCCTTAATGCCCATCCCCCCCTTCAACTGAGGAGTGTCTTGGTATATAATTGAGGCATATTCCCCCTCTGCTACTGTAGTGTCCCTGATTAGTTTTCTTTAGCATTTTCTGGGATTCACCAACATTTGATTCACAAAATCTAGAATTTTAAAGTGATACAAATAAACAGATCAAGAATAAATGTTGATGTGTGTTATGATTGATGGTGGATGCTGCATACAGTATATAGTTGATCCTCAAGGGTTGGACTGAAAAGCAAAAACAAATACTAACATATTGTAGGTGTCTGCATCATAAGCTAAGGAATATCATCGTCTACAGTAGAATTTAAGATTTGACATCCCCTATTTGCTTCCGATTTCGTTTTGAAGATGGCTTCATGATGACTAAGTGAGTTGGTCAATATACTGTAGCAGGTCTCATATATAGTATATGGCCAATCCTGCATACACAGTATCTTTACAAAATGCTTTAAATATATACAGTATTGAATGATATCTCATGTCACTGGGTCTAAGAGGCATTGTTTCCATCTCTAATGCAAAAGAGACATAACAGACCACAAAAACCTAATCTGACATCATTTTTGAAGCTGCAGTGGCAGAAAACTGAAGCTTCTCCAACTGAGACCTACATGAGGTGTTTGCTGACACCTGCTGTCAGAAAACAAGAAACACTCCTCCGTTTGTGACTGATCCGGGACATGAATGACCATGATCCGCTGTCACAACCCCTATGTGGAATAACCCGAAGCAAGACAAACACTTATTGTATCAGGTGTTCAAAATGGGTGCATGTGTGTCACCACAAATTTTCTCTTCACTGGTTAAAATATATAAAATAGTGACTTTCTTATTGTGCACACATCTACACAAAAAGACACTTAGGACTTCAGCAGGTTTATTTTGAGTATCTTTTTTTTGTATAAATCTTTGAATATATTCATCCATCCATAAAAATCAGGAACATAAGTTATTTAAAATCTACATAAAAAGAAGAAACAGAAATCACTCAAATAGCTGCAATACACATGGTTCACTCATTGACACCAACCAAAACCAAACTGACACATAAAAAAGGAGGATATTTAAAATAAGACAAAAAGGTAAAAAGGCTTACATGGTAAATGCCTGAGATATTTTTACATTGTACTCATCTCAAACCCGACCCACAGGAAACATAAAATCCACATCCAAACCATAAAAATAAAACCACATGATGGATCAGCTCAAATGTTTCTTTCATACTATAAAGAGTATTTCATTCTATTTAGCAAGTGATAATAGTAGGAACAAAAAAGTACAGCATATTATTCACCTTGGGCGTTTTAGTGCAAACTAGGTTGACGTTAACAGCAACTAAGACTCAGTTAAGGCTTGATCTTGTTTGATACTGAGACATATACATCGTGCCTAAATTATAAAGTACATTCAAACTGTTGTCTTATCTGATCAACTTCCCAGACAACATATTATTTTTTCTAAATGTGCAACTCGGCATATAGCAATGACACCTGTGCATAAATAAATCTCGTGAATTAAAATTAGTTCCAGTGTTGCAACTTACTGTCATAATGAAAGCTTTTCTACATCTTTGCATGTATGCAGGTTACTGGTACAGCAGTCTTCTTAATTGTCTGTCACAGCAGGCTCCAACTTCTCTTCTTCCATCATACTGGCTAAGAGTGAGGGCTCTAAATTAGTATCTTGCATCTGTGGGATACTTGTATCACCCAGGTACTCTGTAGTGACTTCAAGGACAAACAGGTCATCTGTAGCCTCTCTGCTTGGAGAAGTTGCTGTGACTTGGTATCCAGCACACTCCTGTGCAGTTTCAGGGATGTCTGAGTCTTCTTCTTGTTGTGGAGATAAAGGTCTTTGGTCAACAGATGAGTTATCTGTAAAAAAAAAAAAAAAAAAAAAATGTTAAAACTCCTTAGGATACGTAATTATAAACAATGTTTAGACATTTCTACATAATGAAATAATGTGATTTACTTTTCGGATGTGCTCTGTTAGGTTATTTTACATTTAACTTTTTTTTTTATTACTTTTTTTTTAAATTTACAATTAATCATTCTCTACCATTGCTATTTTTGCTGTGTTGTAAACATCTAACCAAAAATATAGTTTAACTTATTTTGTTAGACTATGTTTATCCTGCAGGAATAGAACATAATGCACCAGCTAAATGATTAAATGAACCCAGAAATGTGAGGCTTGACAACAATGGCTGGTTTCAAATGTTTTCTTTTCAAGCAGGATGCCATTGAAAACATGTAATTGCTCTATTCGGCTGCACAACTCAATTGCTTGTAGTGGGTGTGCAGATACTTACCCAAGCTACACAGATCACCAGAGTCATCTCCATAACTTGCAAACATTGAGCTCTGTCCCACATCATGGGTGGAAACCATGTCCAAGTCTGGAGTCATTGTTTCAGGTATACTGGAAATATCTACAATTTGAATAAAACAAATGTCCATTATTTTGAGTGAGAATATACAGCACTGTCACCAGCACTTGAACGCTGAAAAATAATTTGTGTTTCTTAGAATAAGATCTGGTTACCTAAGTGCACAGCTGGATGTGTGGGTGAGGTTACAGACAGGTCCTGCGCAGCTACTTCAATTTGATTCAAATCTATTTTGCTGACACTAGGGAGGCTACATTCAGCCACTGAAGGCACCTGAAGAGAGAAAACTGTGTTTTAGACTGGATTCAATAAAAAACCTGTAAGAAAGAGTGCACTAAATAAATATAATAATAAAAAATATGTTTTTAAGAAGAATGATGTAATATTTTGTACCTCAGTGTGTTCACTTGCAACCATCTCTTCACTGCTGCCAATTACTGTGGATTGCAGAATATTTTTATTCTGGATATTAGGTTGAGCTGGACGAGTTGGGATCCTGTGCAAGTAGCCATAACCAATACCACAGCCTAAGCTTTAATATAAAAGGCACAATTATTACAATGCATGATGTGTCTGTACACATAACATAATGACATATAGCAATATGCTGTTCATGTTTACTATAATTTAACAACAAAATGAACGCCTACCTTCCCTCACCCCCCCATGCTCCATTAGGAGTCACCACTACCTCTCTGCATTGATCCGTCTGTATGTTGTACACCAGCAGCTTCAGAGGTTTCCCCTCATTGGCTTCAATCAAAGAAAAGAAATCTTCTGACTGCAGGGGAAAGGAAAGAAAAAAAACTTTTGTAGACAAATCTGTTTAGTGAAAAAGAAATCAATTTAGAGAATAAAACCAAAACAAGAAAACCTACATCTTGCAACACCTGGTCAGCTCCCACAATATAGTCATCATGTGCAATAAGACCAGCCAGTGCTGCAGGAGAATTATCTTCCACATCCTGAAATGTTACAAGGACATTTTTATTTCAAACCACTGAGTGAATTTAACAAAATTAACTCAACTTAAAATTGTTTCAATATGGGACTATTTATGTATGATAATATCTCTAATCACATTTTAAAACCTTGTCTTTTTGTTCTCTCTAACTACTCAAAGATAGTCTGCTGTCTACAACCTCACAGCTGCCAGTAAACTTTTTCATATATCAAAGCCAACAAGAAGTTACCAGATGCTGTCTGAACAAAGAAAGATAGACTTGACTTACCAAGACATGCCATACGTTCTCACTGGCTCCTTCAAAGCTGCAGAAGCGGACACTAGCACCCAGCAAACCCTGTCCCCCCCACATGTTACTGGGTGTAACCTCCAGCTCCCTCACCCGCTGGGTTTTAGAGTTGTACACTTCAAGTTTGACTGCTTTTTCCACATTGGCTTTCAAGAGGTCTTTCAGCAAGTCACTTTCTTTATTCTGTACAAACAGAGATATTGAACGTTAAAGCTGTGACAGCTCAAAGGGGGCAAAACACATTACATGCAAAATAACATGAAATGTGATTATGGTATTAGACTGTATGGCTACTTTTTCTACCGAGACTGTAATTCAGGCCTGTAGTTTCAATGTTATTGTGAAGAAAGAAAAAGAAATGTATGTGAGTTCACAGTAAGACAAGTTATAGAAGCTTACATTACATAAAACAATGTTAAATATCAAGGCCAAAAAAAATCCATATCAATAAAATATAAATGAAAATTTTTATAAAATATTGATGCAGGGATGTGCCACACTACTTCTGACACAACTCACGAGTCTGGTATTTCCTATGGAAAGAATAAAGTCAAAGAAAGGCTCCAGACCAGCTCTCAGAGCAGGCGAGTCATCTTGCACCTGAAATTAAAAAGGAAAAACATATCAAAACACATACATTTAATTTGATCTGACATGAAGGCTTCGGTGTTACAGTCGCCACCTTGTGTCAACTTAAGATACTGCAGTGATCGGAATTTGGGGCTACTCCTTGTGAGACATCACACAGCAGGTGTTTCTTACATGGGGGATACGTTGATGTGTAACTTACAATTTATCCTTATTAATATCGGTTTCTGTAGTGGCTTCTGAACACTTTCGTACAGTGTGCAGCGCAGCTACACAGCCTGGGTGACGGCCAAATGCCACCTCATCATGGGCGGACACCACCAAAAGTGACCAGTTTTAACGAGTTATTACATTTACGGTTACTACACTTTCTTCGGCGATGAAAGCGGCAATAACAGCATGGCTTACAATTCAGCGAACTAAAAATGAGTAATTAGGCCAGATTTAAAAAGCTGTAGAGACGAACCGAGGGCTGTAGCTAACGTCAACGCATAACCTTGCACTTAAACACGTACCCCATGGACATGATATCCACTATTAGCTCCACCGTCCGACAAAAACGAGCTCTGCTGTAGCCCCATCGCCTTCAACAGTTATGTTTTTGCTAGCACCGACTAAAAGTCACTGAGTTAGACTAATGTTAGAAGTCATTACTAAAAGCTAGCTACTAAACTCAAGCTAGCCACCGAAAGCGTTGAGGGAGGTTGACAGCAGGCAAAGCTAATAAATAAAGATGCCCGAAAAATCGATTGTACTCTGGACGTGGTCAGACTGGATTAGAAAGAAGATTATTTATACCCAACAAATATTAACTCATCACTAGAGAGCTTCATGGCTGTCAATGTGTATATACGCTGATTTACTTTTTTTGCAGTGCATATAACTGATCTTTATGTCATAAATGCTTAATTTAATTAAACTGCTTAATGGATAAATAAGTATTAATAGAAGTTAATAAAAGCCAGAAAAATGTATCACAACATGTGATACCAGAAGTGGAGTAGCCTATGGTAAATTAAATAAATTTGATCAGGTTCTTCCATAACTAATAAATACTTTTACCTCTGGAGCTCGGGACATGGTGACATCGAACAATCTCCGCTCGATTATCTGCCTTGACCCGGACTTTAACGCAGTTGCCGAGCAACAGACAACGCTGAAAGTAAGAAAATTTTGGTCATTTAAGACAAATACATACGACAAATACGTACATAAGAATAGTGTGTAGCCTTGGGTAGAGTATCTCTCAGCAAAATCAAGCATATTTGTAAAAAAATTCAACACCACTATTGTTATATTTCTATGACAATTTGATTTACCTTTGTTTGAGTGTAGCCCCATTTTATATAATTTATAATCTGATTTAGTAAATTAGCTACTTTCAGAGTAAGTTTCAAATGTGGATAACCTGAATTTTGGTTGGGATTTATGTTCCAATGGAGAGATAAACAACAACATCTATCTTAAATTGTTTATTGTAGCTGCTTAGAGATACCTGGTATTTTAAAAGCAAATCATCTCTCATATTTATCTATGCTTCTAAATAAATGGATGAAAGAATGTAAAATTTTTATCCATTTATCATTAAACATTATTGTTCTCAAAATATGTTTCAAAAATGTTTTCATAACAAAACATAATAAACACAACTTACATGTATCACCTTTTGTGTTGATATGCAGTCTCACAAAAGTGCATTAAAAACTATTTTAAGAAATGGTGATGTTTTGATGTAAAATTTAATTTATTTAATCTAATGTGATATGTTTGTGTCATGTAATGACACACTGACTGAAATTAGATTATGTTCTTGAAAGAAGTGTTATCTGTACCAAAGTTTGTGTTTGAGCCTTGCTCTTTACAGATGGTCTTGCTGACTTTGCCTTCACCTGAACACACCTGCTTTTTTTCTCACCATGATAAGAAACACCAGTGCTCGTTTTTAAAGATTCTTAAATCAAGAAAAATGTAAATAACTATATATATCTATATACACACATAATAGAGATCGATTTTTAAAACATTTGTATGGTTGTTTAATATATGTGAAGATATTTCACACATTTCTAATTTCCTCCCCATTCCTCATAGTGTTGTTTTGTTGCCCACAGTGTACAGTCGATGTGAAATAATCCACATTGATCGCTGGTATTGGCAGGTAACTTAATGGTTGCCTAATACTTTTTGAAGGTCTTCCAATCTTAGACTGATATAAATGGTTAAAAACAAACGGCATCATTGTTCCAACATGATTCGGCTTGTGACATTTCTGTCCTGCATCTGCATTTGTAAGTTTTTCACATCAACATTGGTTGTAGTAATTTTTTTTATAGCTGTGAATAATTTTTGTGAACATTATAACAATCTAACAACTGTACTCTCTGTTTCTATTCATGTGTTCACCAAAGGGCTGATTGATGCTGAGACACCCTTTAACCATTATGTGCACAATCAGAGGGTCATAGGAGGACACAATGCTACACCGAACACCTGGAGATGGCAGGTAAAACCTATACAAGCTTTTTGTCCAAGATGAGAAGCTAGATACATAGAGTACTGCCATTGCTTTTGTTTAAAATGTTGAAGCCATTCAACTTTTTATGTGTTTTGGAATTTAATTTCTCATTACTCAAAATGTGTGGCTTCCTCATCATACTGAATGATCTCTGAACTCAAATGAAATCCTCCACTTTACTTGTGTGTATTTGGGCTCTGTTTTCTCTTAGGTGTCTCTCCAGTATGACTCATATAGCGATGGTTCATACTACCACTTGTGTGGAGGTAGTATCATTGATAGTCTCTACATCATGACTGCGGCTCACTGTATCCTCAGGTTGGGGCTAAGTTGTTACCGGCAAAAATAACCATCTATTACTACAACATTTAAACATGTAACATCTCGAATCTATGGGTAAACACGAGGTAATGTGTTTTTGTTGCTCCCTGACAGCTTGCAGGCTAATCAGTACCGTGTGGTGGTGGGTGAGTATAACCTGGATAAGTACGAGGGTAGTGAGCAGTTCATCCGCGTGGAAAGGATTATTGTCCATCCTGCCTGGAACGAAGATCTTGCCAAAGGGTAAAGTAGAAGCTAGACAGGCTCCTTCTCTTACATTAGCCCATTTTGATAAAAGGCAAGCTGTTCAAAAACACATACAGTATATTTACATTCAATTCAATTCAATTCATCTTTATTTGTATAGCGCCAAATCATAACAAAAATCATCTCAAGGCACTTTACATAGCAAGGTTAAGAACCTTGCAAAATATAAGTATATATACAGATTCACACAGATACAGATACAGATACACATTCCGTTTTATCTGTATTTAAACATTCCTTTACAGCTAGATAGGACCAGAACTACTGTATCTTTTCATTTCCCAAAGGATTGTTTTTGTTGCCACAGACCTGCTGAAAAATAATCACAACAAATATTTAAGTATTTTTTAATACTACATGATACCATTCAGTGTTTTCATATTTTTATGTTTTAGAAATGATATTGCCCTCTTAAGACTGGTTAATCCTGTGCTTAACAACGGATATGTGGAAATTGCCAACCTTCCCTACCCTGATCAGGTGCTGCCTCATGGCTTCACCTGCTACATCACTGGCTGGGGGCTTATGGACTGTGAGTAGACATTCACATATGTTTAGATTTATGGGCATTTAATAGATTAATTCCTACTCTCCCTCTTCATTCACTCTCTCCAACAGACGGAGGGAGCATCCCTTCCATCCTACAGGTGGCTCCAATCGATGTGGTTGAGCAGCCGGTTTGCTCTCAGCCTAACTGGTGGGGAAGCATTGCCCTGAAAACCATGGTGTGCGCTGGAGGGGATGGAATCATATCAGGCTGTCAGGTACAGCTAACAAACGTGTGCATCTGCCTCAGGTGGGGCACTTTTGTTCTGAAACCAGTTTGTCTCAATCCCAAACTAAAAGTGCAAACTCAGTATGATTTTGCTTCTGATCATTTTCAAAGACTCTCATTTTGCTTCACTGACAATACTTTGGGTTTCATTTTTGTTTTAAAAAAACTGTTTAAATCCACATAAATATAAGGCCAAATTTTTGTGTGCTTTTCGTATTTATTTGGTAATTTAATCTGATCTTTGTTTGGCTCCACAGCAACTGATCAAAGATTATCATCTTGATAACAGAGTGGGATTCATTAGAGATTGTCCTTGCAACCCAGCAGATCTAAGGAAAAGCTGTATAAAATAGACTAAGCATGGTCTTCACACTCTCTTCTTGTATATGTTCTTATTTCTACCTTTCTCAGGGAGACTCTGGAGGTCCCCTGAGCTGTTACAGTGATGGAGCCTGGAGAGTCCACGGTGTTGTCAGTTATGGCCCAGCTGGCAGGTGCAACCAAGTGACTAAACCCACTGTCTTCACCAGAGTCTCTGCTTTTGAAGACTGGATCTATTCAGTAAGCCCCCTATTACCTCTATCATGTGATTCTGAAAACGTCACCGTCTGTCAGTTGTCTTGACTTTTTTTTCTGTGTGTGTTTTTTCAGGTTATGCAAAGTCTTTAGAAGACACTGTCAAACCCACTAATGGAATCAGTGAAATAAAATTCAAATGCATCTCAGTCATTTGTTTGCATGTAATTCTTAATTGTGCCAGAGGGTGGCGAATGTGCCCCATGTTTACAGTATAACACACTGGTTCCTCTCATGCTTTGATGCACTTCTTGTAATTCATAGACATATCTGAAAATGGGGACATCGTTAAAAGGGTCACCTGTTAGATACCAACAATGTAGAAAGGGTTACAGTCTTAATCCTCTGACCTCCCACACTTCAACTTCAGATGATGGAAGATTACTAAAGGTGTTTTGATGGATGTTTTAAACCGAAGACCACCAAGTGCCTGCACCTCTAATAGGTAAAAAGGCTGGTATGGAGCTAAATCTCTGATGTATTTGGAATTTAAGAGAGCAAAACCAATTCTAGCAACATCCACTTGAAAACTTTTCGTCCCTGATAACTGTCAGTGTTTTAATTGTGGCCAAATGTGACCTATATGCAGTCACAAGCTTGACATTTCTTCCTAGTCTGGAATCTCTGGCCATATGTTTGTGGTAGTTTTCAGGAGACTACAGAATGATATAACATAAAGTTAGTATTTTTCTCTTAACCACGGAGACCAGAAACCACAGATGAATTCCAGTGGTTAACACAAAAACATGCACTGAGAGGGACATTTCTGTGCACCCAGTGTTCACTATAAATTGTCATAGCAGGATTTTAGCAGTTTAGAACGGTTTAAAACATTATTTTTCATTACATTATATTTCTTTCTTAGACTACATAAAATATACATGAGATTAATCTTTGTGTTTTGCGTTTGATTTAAGTAAAGTAAAAACAGACGGACATGTGTAGCAGAAAATTTTTCATATGATTCTTCTCCAATTATGTCATAAAAACCACTGAGAGTGGTTCTGGCTAGAGCAACTACAATATTTAAATGCTTCATATTCATTGTTTCATCAAGAAAAATCTATTCATTTCATATGTAATCAGTCATGAAGGACATTTTACTGTAGAACAAGTACTTTCATTTTTTTATATGTAAAGTACATTGATAATAATAATACTTGATATTGATATAATAATACTTCTGTATATTAACTTGGGTAGAATTCACATTGCAGATCTTGTACTGTAGTATTTTTACATTGGTATTGATGGTACTGGTAATAAATAACTCAGAACTATCCACATGTAAGCATTTTTAATAGAAAAAATTTGTTTATACTCTTTCCATTAGTGCATGTGACAAATAAGCAAATAAACAATAGAGTCAAGCACTTAAAAATTATTTTTTTATTATTATTTGGAGGGACAGGCTGTCAAAATGGCTTAGATGAAAGAAACTGTTTTGAACAGCAGGTTAAAGTGTGAATATGTAAAAAATAAAGCAGCTTTGTTTGCTCTGCAGGACCATTCAAGCAGAAATATGTACAACACAAAAGGCAGGAAGTAAGACACGTTCTTCGAAAATAAAATAAAATAAGATGTACTGTAATACATTACATTTATAAACACTCACTGTTGCCATTTCTTCATGAGAATTGATGTTTTATACAAGAGAAATCAGTGCCCTCTTCATGGCATAAGAATATTGGATGGATTTTAAAATAATCAAAAAGGCAAAAAAGCAAATAATACATTTTCAGTGTGCATTTTGCACTTTTTAAAGTATACAATTAATCAGAACAAGTTTTAACAAACAGGACCTGCATGCATAATTTCATAAGGGTCCAGAAAGGCTGTTGAAACAGCTGTAGAAAGGGTGAAATATGTACATCAACTCTCTAGTGTCCCTCAACTGTTCACACAGGTGACACAAACACCTTTGAAAGGTCTTGTTCTATAGTTAATGAGGCAACTCTTCAATTTTCAGGGTTTGTGTGTGTGATAAAAATTGTATAATATATGCAGTTTTTATCCACAAACCCTTTACATGTGTAAGTTATTACATATTGTAACCCAAGTCACAGACTTCCAAAAACATCTGAGTACAATCAAATTGATCTTTGCAATTTACTTAGTTTTAGAGGCATTTTGCTAAGATATTTAACCCTAAGACTGCCTATGAAAATACTTGAGTGATAACCTTCATAAGTATACATTTCTCTATAATTGAAAATTACTCATTTTTAATAAAATATTCAATTTGTCAGTGATTAGAATTCTTTTGTCAACCTACATAAATTAGTTACAAAATATTAGTGTAATTTTCTATGGTTACATTATAGGCAGCGATACAATAGACCCATAATTTAATTTAAGTGATTAGGGAGATTCCACAGTTTTCAGTCCCAAAATGTAAATGCAAGCACTGTGCACACATCATTGGCAGGCATGGCTCCCCTGATAAGCAGGCACATCCAGTAAACTTCACAACAGCCCATTTTATTGCCAAAATGTCTTAAATTAAATAACTAATGAAATAATGACATAATAAGTTACCAAAAATGTTAAATGTATATGAGAATAGATATTAAATACTTTCTGATGGACTTGTGGTCCCAATTCCCATAGCAATGCATGAATGTGATATGAAGGAAGGAAGATTGCACTTTTAGGTGAAAATATCAAACCACAGTGCTTCTTGAGTGAAAGTAGGCTTTATCTGAAATAAATAAAATAAAATCATAAAAGAAAATAATTTAAACAAAAGTAATAAAGACAATACAGCTACAGCTTTTAATGGTAGGAGCCATCATTTCTAGTTACCCAGCTCATAAATAAGAATCTCCATAATTTAGCGTTGAACTGTTGAATCGACCCCATACAACCAAAACAATGCCTATTCATACATAACTATTTTTCACAGATAAAGTGCTGATCAAGGAGCTTTTAGAGGGGTTTTTGTACCATATAAGACCCTTGGGTTTGATCTTGAGGAGAAAGAGTCCACTAGATTCAACAGAGGGTCATCTCAAGTCATCTGGCTGTAAGCCCAAAGGCAGGACATGAACACGACTATGTTGTGATTTGACTCAGGTTTCATATGAAGGCCATCACAGCAATGGTCACCATACATTTCCTCCAAAAGCTAGAAAAAGTCCCTGAGGTGCACATTCAGCTGTGTTGAGACACCCAACCTGGCCCCAGTAAAAGTTGAATCCTGTTTAGCATACACCTGGTGATCTTGGTTTGGTTAAAAGAGCTGTCTTAGGAATTGAGAGCCATCATTGGTTTCGATGGGCCTGGTCGAATTGATCTCCATTTAGTATCTTTTCACTTGTAACACTAGCTGCCATCTCACACAGCATCAACCCCAAACTGCTTTCCTAACAATTTGAAGGCAAGTCTAGAAATTGAACATATATTAGGCAAGAGGGAAATCACAGCTTCCTCCAAAATCAAACATGTTGACATCTTATTTGCATGTTCAGTCTCCTCCCAAACCCCTTTCATTTATCTTGCATTGTTCATAAATTTTCACGTATTGTCAAACTTTCACAGATTCCATCACAGATAATTTCATGGCTTCCTCCAACAGTTGATTGTCTGTAAATGTGGCAGGGGGTTCTGGGACAGACTCTGAAAGGCCAATCAGCGACTCCAGGAGGCATGTCCCAGGGTCACTAGCCACAGGGAGGCTGGGGTAACTAGGCAACTGAAACTGAAAAAAGTTGTCCATGTGTTCGTACTCCTTGAGGGAGCTGTAGAGTGAGCTGGGCCCCAAGCAGGGAAAACCATCAAAGAACTCCAGGTCTGACTCAGAGGACAGACTCAAGTCCATGTTATAGCTCGCAGAACGATCGACGGTGGGAGAGGGTGTGTGTGGCACACTACTGCTATGAAATAGGGCATTTCCCTGGTTTGCATTCTCATCCAAAAGTTCTGAAATGGCTGTTGCTCGATTGTCTGTGTGATCATTCACAGAGTCCAACAGTGCAGCATCAATATTGTCATTTTCATCAGCAAAGTCCACCATGCTAAAGCTGCCAAATGCCTCTGTAGATGGCTGCTGTTGCTCTTGCCGTTGGTCTGGGGAGCAAGTGTCTTTGCTGTTCTTATCCCCATCATCCCTGCTACTTCTTGAGCAGTTTTCTGCCTCACTGAAACTGAGGATGCGGCTCAGGCCTTTCTCATCAACATCCAGCTGGGTGCGATGCTCACACAAGCTCTCACCAGTCTCTGAGTCCTCGCTTTGACCTGAAGAGTCTGATAAGTCTGTCATATCGCTGCTGCAACTGTTCTCTCCAGATGCCACCAGTTCTGAGCTAAAGGGGAAGGAGGGCACTGCTGGTAAGGTGGTAGCCCCTGTTGTGTTCTCCTCCTCCTCCTCTGTACTGGATTGCTCCTCCAGCCTCTTCTCGAGCTCCAGCTTCATGATAGTGTGGATGTAATGTGTCTGTACCCTGGTGGAGTTAAACTCAATGCGGCCCTCTGTGTTTCCGCAGCCGTCCTTGGTGCAGCCACATGGGAAAGAGGAATGATCCATCTGCAACAAGCAGAAATTAGTTATAATACTAGTCAGTTCACTGAACTTCTAAACTCAAATGAGCATGAGGTTTTAGTGGATTTTGAGCTCTTACCTGACATTTGATGCCTGCAAGGCTGCAGCTACATGTTTCAGGCTCACAGAATCCCTGGCAGTCGCAACCACAATTCTCCCTGGAGATCCTCAGCTCATGCAGTTGCCTTTTCTCCTCCTTGTCAATCTTCTTTACACCAGCTGCTTTGAGCAGTGTATAGCGGCGTTTAGACGGATAAGGCTGGAGGAAAGAGCCTTCCTCAAGGTTAGCTCCACTGATGTCGATGTCTTGCTCAGGGATGTCGTCCACTGTCAGCCGCTCTGCCTCTTCATTCTCCTGGGTTCCATTCTTAGTGAGCTGGAGAGAACAGAAGGGAGCATGTTTAATTGTCACATTATATGACAATATTTTGGGTTTTCTAGATTACCTTTGTGCAAGTTTGCTTACCTTCAGTTTGAGAGCTTCCAGCTTCTCCTCCCTGAGTCGGTTGAGGAGTTTTTCACGGCGCAGAAGCTGCTGCTCCACAGCAAACTCAGCAAGTGTATATGTACGGAGTGCACTGTGGCGCTGCATCATACCCAGAGTGCATCCTCCTCGACTGGGAACACTGGTAAAGCCCTGGCACCGAGGGAAGAAGAACACTGTCACCTGATCGAAGGTCACATTGCCCCGCCGTGGCCTCTTGGCTTTCTTAAGGATGGATGTTGCTGTGGATGGAGAAAGTATAGATTTAGAATACATCTTATGGACATAGAAGCCTTTTAAGGATAATGCATCTGGGTCATGCTTTTAAACTGCAATAATTGCTATTATGTGTCACTAGATGGCATAATATCCCATCATTTGAAATGCATGCAAACACTGTACTGCTGTACAGACTGTAAGAGGGCACCCCTTGTAATTTATTACCCTAGTCCTCAACCAAGTCTTCTCATGTACACAATTAAAAGACACTGCCAGCAGGAGTCCCACACTCTTACATCCTGTAAAATGAAACCTAAACTCCCAAGAATCCATTCAGTTTTGTTTCTTGTCCTGCCGTGCGACAAAAACCACCCAGCACAGGAATTTCCCCCTTGGTGGCCAACACACTGGAGGAAGAAGAACTGCCAGGGTAACAAACCAGTGAGTAAATGCTTGAGGCTTCCGGATGGGGTGGAGGGTGGAAGTGTAGCTCTCAGGGCAGGAATAAAAATGGCCCACCCTGATCTCCCTGCTAGTTGACAATCAAGTTGAGTAACTGACAGGAATCAAAGGTCCTTTGCTGTTAAAACATTCAGAACCCACAGCAACCAGTCATCTTTCTATACCCAGACAAATACAATAAAACCATATGGAAATCAAAGTGGAACCACATGTGGGATCAAGTCCAACAATTATTTAAGCTTTATTATAAATTCCACTTCCTCAGTGGAGGAACATTCAACACAACTTTTTAGCCTTGCTTAAAGAGTAAGTAACATTTTTCTCTGCTTAAACCTCCAGACTCAGTGTTATTCTTTTTCTTTTTGTGTGCGTGTATGAACAGAAAAGGATGATAATGCTCCACATGTGTTGGGCATTACCTTTATTATGTGGTAGGAAACTCCTTGTAGAGTCCCATTTTCTCATCCACTGAGCTTTCTTGTGACACACCCTGAACAACTGCACTCAAAGATAACAGAAGTCAAACAGGAAAATCTGAGTAGTTGGTGTTAAAATTGAAGCTCAGAGAAGAAAAAGAACCCTTTACCTCAATACAGGTAATGGGACCACAATAACCTTACTATGTCGTCTAATCTGCCGCTAGGGGTAATAGAGATGAAGCAAACTGCCAGGTTCAGCTTCACATCCATCAACTCCAGTCATGCTTATGACACCCGTAGGAGACAAATGACCCCTTCTACACTGCCTCAAAACAGGATAGCTTTCCTGGCTGTTTCTCCCCCTTCACTTCAAAATGGCAAACAACTTTCTCTCCAAAACAAACATGAGATTATATTATTAAAACAATCCGTTCTTCTAGATGAGTCTGCATGCCTTCTTTTCTTGATTGTCCAAGCCTTTTTTGTATCCCTTCACCCAGCCTCTTTCAGCACCTGTGCTGGGTGCATGCCCGGGCTTCAAACAAGTCTCTGTGTGTTCCCAGCTTTGGCAACCTGCCATGCTTCTCTTTCTGACTCCCTTCCCCACTATCCTGGACACCTCACTGTTTTCCCAACTCCCCTACACTACAATCCCTCTCCAAACTGACCAGTTCTCTAAAGGCCAGCAGAGGCACTGAGATCCAGACATAGACACCCTGAAGCCACTTGACCCACATATCTTAAAGAGAGGTGAGGTTCTGTCTGTCTGCAAGGCTCTGGGAAGAAGGTGGAGATGCAGCCAAGGTGAGCAGCCATAGCATAATGTGATTAGCTATTTTGCAGGTTTAGGGCATGAAATCAAACAGGGTATTCATTGCAGAAGGCTGAAATTATTTCTGTGAAGTGTTCCATTAGTTGCCAGCTGCCTAAATTCCTTAACCTCTCCCCCATGTTTATGAGTGTGTTATCAGGGCCTTGATGAAGCAGTGAAGAGAAGGCGAGAAAACACATTTAAAAGCATGTACCATCAGCTTGTTCTATGATTGATTGTTGCTGGAAGAGGACACTCACTGATGAAATTTGCTGCCGGGGAGCTGGGATTGCTGGGAGTAGAATCCAGCGTGTCTGAGTAGCAGCTCTCCCCCTCCGAGTCCCAGCCTGAGCAGGCAGAGGAGAGGGAGGAGGGTGATGGTGAGGAGTAGCATGGGTCCTCATCCACCTCCTCAAACTTCCTCTTGAGAAGCCCACTCATGGCGTTAGTGTGAACAATCTGCAGGAAAGAGGAGAGGGAGAAGTTATTAGCAAATTATTCATACTTATTTTCACAGCTTTGATCATGGATGACTAATTGTATCTTAAGAACAAAGTAAATGAACATCTAATAAATGATCTTTCAGTTGCATGTAAGCTGTTGTTCTCTCTCACACACACAGGCTTTTTTACAGTGGTAAAAGCTAGTCCTGTGCTTGGCCATGTGAAACCGTATGCATCCCAATCTCGTGCTGCACTCAGCTGAGAGTGGGAGTTGTCCGTGGCACAGGAAGCAATCAATCAGGCCTATTCGCATAAGTCAACAATTACTGGACCCTTCACTCTCTACTAAATCCCATCAGCTCAGCAAATGCATTGATTAGAGAAAGGACAGAGCTGTGAGGGGATCACATCTAGTTGCAGACATTTGATTTCAACCATTCCCTTTTGGCTGCCATCCCTATCAAACATGCAGGCCATAGCCAGGGCAATTTGCCACTCATCCTGTTTAATTGGTTCACTTGACCCCGATAGTAAATATGTACAGCTATGCATAATCAAGATGTTATGTTATGCAACTCCTGAATGCATTCGTTCAGAACTCCCGTGAGACAGTCTGCTGGTTCAGCGATATGAGCAATCAATCTTTTGGAGCAGACAAATAGTGAAAGAAAGTAAGAGACCGCGGAAAATATGTTAAAGCACACTGTAAGACGTAATGGTGTTTAGTCTCTAGAATTCAAACCCATTGCTTAATATCTACAAAACCTTATATTTTCAGTAAATAATGCTCTCATAGCTTAACCAAATCAACCTACTAAGTTGGTTCAATGGAAAAGAACAGAAACTAGTGACATGAAAATTGAACATGTTGGATGAGAACGCAGGTTCACTGCTGGTGCGTTATGGTTATAGGAATTAAATGAGTCACGTGACATTTTCTTCACAACTTCTTGGAAGCAAAAGGTGATTACGAGACAAGACAGGTCATCATCACAGTCTGGGGCTGAGTTCCTGCTAACTAAAGGAGGGATGGAGGCGTGGAGGGAGGAAGGAATTGGGGAGGGAGGGAAGACATGACTGGGCTGTACTCCAGCACCGACTCTCCCTTTGATAATGTGGAATGGGAGAGAAGGTTTCTACTTAAGTCATAAAGAGATCATTTCACCACCAAACTGTTTACCGTCTTCAGAGTCATGGCCGAACCTCTTACAGCTGCTGCAGCTTGAGCGTGTAATGTGTGCTCTTCAATTTTTGGTTATTTTTAGCTGTGTTTGTTCAAATATTTGCTTGAAAATACCTATAATTGTATAAAAATTTGGTTAGTTTTGTACCCTGTCTCTTTCTGGCTTCATAGATATTTGGAAAAATGCAGAGCTTTAAATTCACAATACACCAAGTTAAAATTAATTCTTAACTATATCAACTATTACAACAACTAACCACCAAACTGTCCTGCCCAAAAGACCTAATTTTCATTACCACACCTTGACAGAGAACTAAATGTACCTAAGGCAGAATACGTCAAAGCTCCTCCGCTGACTTTAGAGGAACTTAAAATGTGTGACCTGCATGCCTGGTTTCTCTTATCATGATGTTATGTGAGTATCAGCACTCAAAGAAGAGAAAAAAAACTAAGCAGGTATGCAGGGTCATTTTCAGCATGCAACAGGGAGCAATTATGCAAAACTAGCCCTCTGTTTGATGAGGATAAAGTAAAGGTCAGAGTCAAGGGCAAGAGGCTGACATCTTTGTATGGGCAGGGGGGGAGCTTTGCGGCTGTATAGGGGTTATTGTTACTGCTGCCGTCAGATACTGTTGTCCCCAGTGCATGTATGATGAATGAATCACCTTGCAATAGGTTGAGCTTGCTCATATTGTCTCTGCAACAAACAAAAATGCATCCTCCACACTATGACCACCTCAGTACTCCAGCATGTTTTACATTGCTGAGCCAATGAGACAAGCATCATCTTAATTCTCACGCCTCAGTTAACTCGACCAAGAAATACCTTCTGCAGCTACTAATATTATATAATTGGATTTGCCTTGAAACTATTTAAAAACACCTGGCTGCCACATCTGTTGCTTACTGTATGTATTAATTTACCTGGCAACATGTGTGTTCTAAATGTCACACCAGAGCATGCATATCTCTGTTAGAAAAGAGGAGCATACATGGGCTCACCTTACATTTTTGCCATTACTTCCACCCCCAATTCTCTGTTTAAAAAAAAGAAGAAAAGAAAAAAGAAAACAACGCTGTGATGCATCCTCAAGGGAGTGCATAGCGCCAGCTAAGCAAAGTCTTTTTAATTAAAAGCTGCAGTGAGGCAGAAGAGGGAGGAGAGGGAGAGAGGTGGGGGGCAGTGGTGTCAGAACTGGGTCATTGTCTCTTGACTGCAGTCTACCTGACACATTGATTTGTTAATCCTGTTCAACGGGCAGAAACAATGGCGAGAGGTTAATCCTGGCAAGGGGACGGCTTGTAGTCAATCTGGAGCTTCTCAGCCTGCTCAGCCGCTGCACCCACAGAACAAGGCCAAGAGAGCAGGAAGAGTGAATGGAACAAGGGACTGAGGGTAAAAAGACAACAATCGCGCTATGACTCATTTGCAAAAGGGTGGAGGGGAATGGGGGAAAAAAAGATAAAAGAGAGAAGAATTCAATGCTGGCTCCTTACGAAAGCAGTGCCTGTGAATGTCTGCTCTAAATGGAGAATGGATGTGATCGGACAGCCGAGCCAGAGAAAGAGCACAGCATGTTTTCAACGAGCACTAAATTATGCATCACTGTCATTCCATCAACCACACACAGGCAGCAGATAAAGGATGCATTCGCTGAGGTGCTCCCCAGCCGGTTGTCACAGAGTTGGGAAGATAAATCTCTAGCGAAGAGATTTGTCACCAGAAGCACTACACTGCTCAAGTCAGATGCATAACTATGTCAGTCGAATAAGATTATCTTGATACATGCAGCTACAGGCTGTTAATATGACTTCAGAATCCCAATTCATTTCTATTTTATCTGCAGGGGAGAGCTTATGTCCTTATTAAGATACAGGTAGGTAGGTTTAATCACTCTCTCGTTCAGAACGTTTTACAAAAATAAGATGCAATAAAAATGTATTCCATTTCTCAATTTCTTCACTTGCGTGGAACAAACCCTACCTTCATCTTTAGTTTTCTCACGTTGATAGAGAAGTTGGAAAAACTGAAAAATCATAATCATTCATGTCAAGAAATATGCATCCAATATGCGGCCCAACAGGACAAGTCACAGCTGACTTTGCCCTTTGCACTGCCTGTCCAGCACCTTTGCAGCTGATAACAATACGGATGGGAGCGACATGTTGCATTAATCTCCAGCTGAGAGCATTTACATGGCACACTGACAACTGTGTGCAGTGTCTGAATGACTGACTGAGTGCTCATAAAATGTGATAATGTTGAGCCGGGGAGTCTTCCTGCATGTGTGGAGGTGTGTCTGGGCAAGCCATCCACCCTCAAGGCTTCAAGGCATTGCACCTTTCACTTCCTGCTCTGTCAAAGAGAAGAGAAAGGTAATTGATCAGGGCCATCACAGTAATGGAAGGCTGGATTCTAGGTTTTGCACAGCAGGGGAAACACTGGCTCATTTCTTAAACTCAGCTGTTACTCCAAAGCGCTCCACCTGCTGGAACAAAGCAGTGGGAGCTCCTGTTTTCTCCTCTATGAGCCTGTTGTTCTCACTGAAGCCCGAAGCTTACAGTGACTGTGCCACAGAAACATTCTGTTCCCCTGCTTTGACCCGTGCACACACTGCTTCCAAAAAGGAGAGGTAGTGGGAAGAAGGAGGGAGGATCGTACAAAACAAATAAATAATGTCATGTCTCCAAGCCACAGGAATTTCATTCTGGCAGCACCACTCTTGCTGTAATAGTGGGAGAAGAACACAAGCTCTATCTAATCCAGATGTGTTTCTACTGCTAACCACTGGAAAGTCCTACTCAGCTCAGCAAGCTACCTTTCCTAGCCACACCTTACAGGGTATTAGCTTGCACGTGGAGCTCACATGCCCTCCACTGTCATTAATCTGTTATGCAGGCCAAACGTGAATGAACAGGTGATGGCTGCAGGAGTCAGGCTGGGCATTCTTACTGACTGGAGTTACTTTACAGATAATGTAAACTAAAAACAAGCTAAATCTCTCTTTGATTCCTAGGGAAAGGCTGATAGCCACTATGTAAAATAAGAGATAAGCACAGCTGTGTTTCTGCTCTTTGTCAGATTTGCATGGATTAAAACCAGTTCTGAGTGTACAACCTGAAAAACTCTCAAGAAAAAATTCCTTTGCATAACAGTGTACCAGTAGCAAGCATGCAGCTTTGGTTGTGTGTGTGTGTGGAGGAAGGGAGGAGGTGGTTGTGGGTTCAGGGGTCATGCTCCAGTCTGGGACACTTGCAGTATGGAATGCTGCGAGAGGACAAAGCAGATGGGAGCCCTCCACTGCTGTGTGGGAGACCATCAGCAGACTCCCTGCACCCCCCTCCTCACTCCTCTCTCGTCTCCAGGCACAAAAGCGTGGGGCCATCTAGCATGATCAAAATGAAGCAGTCACAGGCAACCTTGTCTAAACCCAGCACTGCTGCTGCCACCACCTCTCCCAGCTGGGGAGACTGATAGTAGAAGTGTGTGTAAGCTTCCTGAGGTTGTGAAACATACACTGCAGTGCACAGGAAGTAGCCATCCAAATTATCTGTGCTGTGTCTGACAGCTGCAGGCACCACGAGGTTAGCCGAGTACAGGATCATAGGATGGAAAGGAGGAAGTCAGGAGGTACAGATGGTATTTGTTCTGGATGAAATTCCTCCAAATATTGCACAGAGCTTTTGTTGCCTTGATGTAATTTAAATTAGTTTTATGAAAGGGCAACAAATTGGTAATAATTGTTGTTTTTTTCTGTGGGAACTGTGGGAAGTGAAATATTATGTTATGCAAGTGGAGAGAATGAGATATTTAAAATCACTGCACATTTCTAAGAAATACATGCCACATGAAATGCACAGCATCAAGTGCTATAGTCCCTCTGTAAACAAAGGATCATTCAGCTTTCTGTAGCCTAATTCCAAAAATGATCCGGGTGAGGTCGCGCTAGAGACGATTAAATTGATTCAGTCGCTTTATCAAAAGCAGACACAGTCTGGCTCTATAAAACACGAGAATCAGACTAGAGCGTCAGACCTGAAATGTACATTAATGACATCTTTTTGATGAGAATAATAGTAATTTTGTGAATAAACTAACATATGTGCCTTCTCTGGATATCACACGAACACAAACCTGGCTCATTCATGCGTCACAATGATTGATTATGACAAGGAAATATCCATATGCACCTATGGAAAAAAAAAAAATTCAAACAATGAAGGAGCTCAACATTCCGTATCCGCACCTGGCTCAGAGCCTAAATACAGGAGTGGCTAAAAAAATTAAATCATTAAATCTGGCCTAACGTGCTCGCCTTGAATCCAGACAGTGTTCTTTCCCCGTTGACCCGATCATTCCTCAATTAATGCTAATTCTAATGACAGCAGCCCTGTCAGCTGTGTGCTCCGATGTAGTGCCTTCAGGAGTCGCTCTAGTTACAAGAGGCGCACCAGCACCGCTGAGGTGAACAACTCCACACGGGCTGAATACACAAAGCCGACCTCATCAACAGTTCAGAGAAATGAATACACAGCCAAAAACATGCTCTAATGTTAAACACAACCCCCTGGTGCGAGCTGTTAAGTTCCTACAAACCAGAATAACCAGTGGTCAATTTGGCCAATAAATCAATAGGCTAAGTGAATGAAGCGGATTGCTGTAATCTCGCCTAAATCAACAAATTATTTTATTTCTTTGCCATTATCAGATTGTGATCACCTGTGTGTGCGTGTGCGCGCGCGCGCGTGTGTGTGTGTGTGAACTGGCAACGAAACCAATTAGTTAAAACTCACTTTAACAAGCAGCCAACCGTGTCGTTATTTACAATAAAGCGTCAAGTTAAACCAACACTACTAAATGTGAAATGCATTTTTTTATCCAGCAAACCCACCGCAAAGACTCATCTGTAACAGCATTTTTTCCTCACAAAGATACACAAATAGTGTATTTAAATGATTCCCACACAGAGGAAAGAACATTCAAACTATTTGCCCCCCCCTTCTGCTGAGGTGTTCAATAACCCAACAGCGAACTCCCGATTCTGTCTGTACTCACCACCAATTCAAGTATCTGAATACCATTAGTGACAAAATAACGCTGGATAGACAGCCGATGTGGTAATGGAGGAAGTAATCCAAATGGCACAAATAAATACAGCGCTTATCCCCGCACATACACAGCTCTCGGTGCTATTGTCTGTGTGTCCTGCTGCCGTACGGGGCTCCGTACCAGCTGAAGCGCTTCCCTTGTCTGTAGCAGACTGCCGAGAAGCGCAGCCTTTTTCGTCAGTGGAAAACTCCCTCCTGGCGTCTGGTCTGACGCAGGCGGTGACACAGGGAGGCTGCCCACGCCGCTTCCTGCCTGTCCTCCAATGCTACTGTACTACCTGCATGAGAAAATGCATATGGTCATCTATTGTGTTGATATAATAATAAAATATCATATAGTGAAATAATAGTGACCACTGGATAGATAGATAGATAGATAGATAGATAGATAGATAGATAGATAGATGATACTTTACTAAATGATACTTTACCCTTTTTTCTAAATTGATGGGGACCACCATAAGCTGCTTTTGAGCCCCCCCCCCAAAAAAAATTAATTTCTATGCGAGCTATCTGAGAAATAGTACCATCACTAGACAGATCGCATCTCCAATAGTGACGTGGGTGGTGCTGTACTGCTGTGTGTGGTGTTGCTTATTTCCAGTTAAAGGAAAACACTGACTAAGCTTTATGAAATTGTGACTCACTTGCTTTTTCATGGAACACAAAAGTGTAGCGTGTTTTCAGAGGAAATACAAGCGTTTACAATAACAAACCGTCATAACTACACTTTTAAAATGATCTGACTGTTTGGTCAACTAGTGGTTTAACAAAAAAAAAAAAAAAAGATTAAGTTCACAAACTTTATCTAACTTTATCAGTTACTATATTGATGTTTGCTCAGTGCCAGAAGCAGTTTGCGTCTGCTTGATACTGAGAAAGACTGTGAAATGTGGTTGAGAATGCCAGAAAAAGGAAGTAAATGAACATACATACACATAACTAACACCGAGGGCACTAAGTTTATGTCATCTGCATTTTAAAGCTGGTTTTAGGAACCTCATAGTTCAGACTAACTATTCCTAAATTAATTATTTAAAATGTGAGGAAAATAAGCTTGTTTGCTTACTTGTCCAGAGTTAGATGAGATGATTGATACCAGTCTCATATCTACCTGCGAAATATAAGGCTACTCCATCACATGAGGCTGCATTTCAACCCTAAAAAATAAATGTGTTTTATGTATTTTACTTTACTGGTTTAATTTCTCAGGAAGTTTCATGAAACCAATCATGCAAGTTGACAATTTGCAATTCAAATATATGGTAAATTAGAGAGTGGTTTCAGACAGTTATTTTATTGAGGACTTAGTTGAGTTTATAAGCAGTTGTTGATCTTTAAAGAAGGAATTTTCACACTGAACTAGTGACTTCACATATGTACTTTAATGTTTGAAATTCCACAGTTCACTCACAATCATTGATGTGATCATTCAAGACTTTTATCACGCATACCCTTCCCTCCTCCACTGAACTTCTCTCAGGTATTTAAGCTGCCCACAGCGAGAGCATGCTGAGATCTCAGCTGGACCTGAACACTGAAGCAAGAAGTGTTTTGCCAACGTCAACGCTGGTGCTCGACTCAGATATTTGGGGAGAGGTCTTATAAAGGTGAGAGCTCTGCTAATTGTCTCCTGCTAATAGTGGACCCTCATCACCCTAACCTGTTGAGGCTGACGGCCCCATTCAGGGCGTCACTCTCATAGGCAAAACAAGTACATCAAGCTGAATGACAGCAGGAACAATCCGGTTGTTGGCACCACAGTGTTTCTGTTTACAAATGAAGTGTTACAAGTGATGCATAATGGAAATAGTAAAAATGGTATGACAATACAGTGATAATAGTGATAATGAACACATTGTATAACAGAGATTATGGCTGGCAATGCAACTAGTTTTGAACCCAAACTTCAAAGTTGTGGTGCAAATGTGACGATAATGGATGTATTTTATGGAACAGTATTCAACAGTATGAATAAATGGCCCAGATGAAAGTAAGACATGCAGACATGCAGATTCTGACTGACAAATGAGTGGAGTGAGTTTATTTTAACTTTAACATTCTTAAGAAAACACCAAAAGTACTTCATGTTTTAATTGGTTCAAACACATAATATTTCCCTATAGCAAATGTTCAAGATCAGAGTAAATAATATATAATCACAAACTGTAACCTAATACAGCATCATTAAGGTGAGAAAAAAGGAAATGGGGGAATTTCAAGTGTTATTGCAACTTTTGAATTGTTGTTACTGCAACTATAAGACATGAAAAAAAGTGGAACAAGGTATAAAGCACTGGTTTTCAACCCCTATGTTCAGCTGTAACAATGTGATTAAGGGGAAGATACTTTAAATAAATAATATCCCACAAAATAAACAGAATGGACAAAATACAATCACTCTGGATAAATGTCACACAATCACTTAGCTTAAGGCAGGGTGAGGCAATAAAATAGAAGTATAAGTAAACAAAAAAGTTAGCAGTTAAATAAACCTTTAATAGTGCTATCTGCATCGTGAATCTTTATTATCTCTTCTCGTGCCACACGTGTTTTGATAATGATAATGTCTAGGGTTTTGTTTTTGTTTTTAAGTGTCCAAGGTGTACAACACAGTAGGTGAGGCAGTGTGACGCTCTAATGTTCTAGTGCGAGCGTCGGTGTCTGTATGTCCAGACAGACTCCACCCAATAGCTTCCCTGTCACTCTGACACTCTTTAAGACACAACAATGAAGCATCCATGGCCCAGAGGAAGAAGCAGACAAGAGAGAGAGTCACATGAGCAGCGGCAGCCACAGCCATTACGTCTCTCCACAAAAAGAAAAAATCAAAAAATCAGCAACATTAACAAGTAGCCCTCTGTTTGACAAGTCCCAGAGAGTCTGGAGACACTCTTGCACACTCTGTGGTTTGGTTCAGTATGAAGCCTAATCATAGTAGCAGCATTGGTAAACATAAGATGATTGACATAGGTTCAACAATGTTGTTTCGACAGACACACATTGCATAACAATCAAATCTGAGTAGCCAAAAAAAAAAAAAACTTGCTGTGAGTTCTTGCATTGCATTTTTTTGGTCTGTGATGAAGTGTCCTTCATGAAGTTCTCTTGAGATAAACAGGAAATGTCTTGGTGGTGGAATTCATGCTTTTTATGTTGCCCTTTGAAGTCCCCTGTCAAGTCCATCAATTCCCTTTTTGATAAACAAGGAAAAGTTCCAGGGAATAGTGCAACTCACACATGTTTACCCTCTCTTCTAAGAAAAAGAGCTGTGTGTGTGTGTGTATGTGTGGGATGGGGGATGGTAGCCCAAGTGCCAAAGCCACTGTGAATCAGGGCTGAATACATTAAGGCCACTCTCTTTAAAAGTGTGCCAGAGAGTTCATGGTGGAAGACACCCCTCCAAGAGTACAATAATGAGCTTCAATGCTTTCCATCTGCGACGGGAGAAAGGCCTGTGACTGCACGTGCTGCGTGGAGTGGGCTCAACAGTGGATCAATTTATGACCATCAGAGGCATCATAACTAAGGTGAAAACTGTGGAGTGAAATGCCAAAGCCATCGATAAATAGATTCAAAAAGGCATTTGCAGCATGAGAACGTCAGCTGAGATTTACAAAGTTTGTCTAGGAAGCCTGGAAATAAACTAAGTATAGATTCATAACAATGTTCATGTTAGTAGATGTCAAGTAGTGTGCCCTGGAGGAGTGGAAGACCAGATGAGCCAGTCTGGTGGTGGTGTTGTGCTGGTGGTCAGCCCGGGCAGACGGACACAACAGGGCTCAGGGGGAGATGATTGATGGCTCCAGCTGTCCCAGAGGAGAGGAACACAGGCAGACAGCTGGTCACCTGTAGCCCCAGACATGACTGTGATAGAGGCACATGGCATTGTGTTTCACTGCAGAGGGCAAGCAGTGAAATGCAGAGTTCAGGCTACTAAGAAAACAAGCAGCAGAGCTACAGGGATTGAGATTTGAAGAATACAAGAGCACTTGAGGAAATACACTTAGCCAGGGAACACATTATGAGGCTGACTTATTGAATTTTGAGCAGTGTTTTTTATAAGATTACTTAAAAGCTCACCTCAGTAATGTTTTACACCTCATCATCTTCCATTGCCAATACACTTCAGTTAATCACCCCGTATTGTATGAGCTGTATTGTATGAGATTACTCGTACATCACTACAGTGAAAATAATTGTTGTTTTGACACAAGTTACATGAGAGAGAGAGAAAAAAACAAGAGATGAGCTCACTTAGGCAAAGGGATTAATCCAGAATCAAGTGGGAGAAAAAAATACACCCTCCCCCCTTTGCAGCCGGTCAGCCAATCAGCGCGAAGACGAGCTGTTTTACTTGGAGACCAAAGAGTCTGTGTGTAGCGATGTGACATCATCAGCTACCCATTAAAGGAGAGGTCACTTTTTCTTTTCTTCTCTTTTCCCCCTGTTTTCAAGCATTAACAAAGACTTTATCAAGCAAACTACCTTGATTCATCTCCTCATATAGATCCTTTACACAATCTGATTGCTGTCACAGTCACTTTGCCGTCCAGGACTGTCTGAACTAGATGATTAAGTAATATTCATGAGTTCCAGTTGTTCAGCTCTGAGACAGGCACAATTCATAAATCCTCTGCCTCTTTGTTGCTGCTACACTGAGACAACAAATGTTCAGTTTTCAATGCTTCCATTCATTCACTAACAAACAAGCACTATGTTTGGGTTGCCCTCAGTCCATACAGTACGTGCTTTTGCTCTTACTGGTTCTCTGTACTATGTGTCTTTATCTTTAGGGGAAGAAAAACTGACAGTTTGTGTTTTGTTTACTTGGCAACGTCACAGTGCTGTCTGACTAATGCAGTCTGGATTGTTTCTCCCAGGACGTTTGTTCTATGACTTATTCATCTGTGTGATGTGCTATAGACTCCCCCTGACAAAACCTTATTGATTGCCAAATAGACTATCAAAAGAATGACCTCACACAAGGCATCAAGAGCTTAGAGTACCTTAATCTAAAAAAATATGATTGAAGGAAATCTGCTGAATTATTTCTCAGTTAATTAATGAATGGCTTGGTCTCCATATTGGCAGGAAATAGTGAAAAAAAACACAAAGAGGCTCAATTTAACATCAAATAAAACACAGGTAAGTGTAAAATAACTGATTAACCATTAAATTGTTTAAGCCAAAAATGCTGTAGTGCAGCTCCTCAAATGTGAAAAATTTCTTGTTTTCTTGGTGTTCTGTGATATTACACATAATGTTTATGGGATCTTGCAGACAATGCAAGACATCTGAATATCTCAAATTTTTATATAAACTTTTATTTGAATACATTTGTTTTCTGACATGTTATGGCCCAAATGATTAACTGTATAATAAAAAGAAAAGTTTTGTTGTAGCCCTCCAGAGAAACAGTAAATCCCCATAATTGAGAAGCTTTAAATGTATAATGTTTGGAAATAAAGAAACATTTCTTACCATTACATTGACATTGTTTTATTTTCAGACCTGGGGTATATTTTGTGAATCCAGGTACTTCTCCAGTTTCCAAACCCTGGCAGGAAACAGATGGTACTGGCACCTTAGAATATTAATAGGCTGAATCTGTTACTGCGGTGTTTTGCACAGTGCAATGACTAGATAAGAGATCACCAAACATTATCTCTCACCTAAATTATGAATTAATGTTCACAGGAAAACATTACACAAAACAGAAAGTGAAAAAAGAAGCATGTAAATCTGATATTAAAAGGGTTAATTAGCTTGGATCGTACTACCTGTCCAAACACACACTTGACCAAATTAAACTTTACTTCAACTCACTTCCAGCTTGGACGCTTTATCACAAAGATGCCTTGATCATTATTGCTGTGAAACTACTGTCAGTGCTCAGGCATCAGTGTTGTTGGGACACATGTCTTTCAGAATTTACAGCTCTTGATGGCTCCCTGCATTGCCCAGAAATCAATACATGGCAAGCAGTGCTTTATGGCTACATAACAGTTCTAAAAGATGTGGTGTAGGAGTGCATACAAAGATATTAGTGCCAGACAACAAAAGCGAAACCTCTCATCAGCCTGTTTTCCTTTGACTGCAGTACTTCCTCATTGAAATGTTTACGTACACGTGCTTTCAAAGAAAAGACAGAGGCTTTTGAAGTACAGGAAGTGCCCTGCTGCAAGTGACGCCTCTGATACTACTATATAGCTAATAACAATGAAGTTACATACATGCTATGATTTAATATGCACACATATATCTCACAGAATTAACAAAATAATCATATACAATTATTAAACTCCACCAATTGGCAAGTGTGGAGTGATTTATTGCCACTACACAGTTATGAAAACATGTTATTAGTATTATTGACCTCTTACTTCCTTCTCATACTTTAGTTACAGTAACTTTCAAACTTATCAGTATTATCTGTCACATGCTTGACAGAAACTTTGACCAAAAGTTGGAGAGCTGTTTCTCTGCAACAGAGAGTAATAATCTGCCTGAATGTCATGGAAGTCCCTCGCCACGTCACACTCTCACTGTCACAAGGAGAAGGAAACCACACGCTGCCGTGTTTCCCGTCACAAACTGAGAACTTCCTCTTTTTTCTGTTCTCATTGTCTGTGTAACAATTTCAAAGCGCACTGTATACTGTCAAAACAGGCGGTGCAGGGAAACACAAAGTTAGCCCAGCTGAAATTTCTGATCATGTTGTCTAAAGAACTAGAGGAAATACAGTATGTGTGAGTCAAGTGTCAACAGCTCATACACTTTGTTACTGAAACAGAAAGTTCAGAGGGTTAGTCACCAGAGTCAATTTCATAATAACTCAGTAGCATTTCAGATTACGTGTTTTGCATCTTTAATTCTGTGCACATGCCACCAAATTTGTAAAATCTGGATGCAAACTATAGTGTTTTGGGGATATTTTGAAGAGACTGTTGACTGGTGTTGCAGTGGCAGTTAATCAGATTTCATATTGCAGCTAATTGTAGTATTGAAGAAACAGTTTAGGAAAAACTGTTTATGTAGTCCCTTTGAATGAGATCACGCTCATGTATGTAATGAGATCACTCATGAATTTTGGTACAGATTAAACAAATGACAAATTGATTTTGTTGCCTCTGATGGAGTCAGGCAAGCTGTTTCCACTATTTCCAGTCTTAATGCTAAGCTAAGCTAATTTCCGAATTACTCATTTTTGTATCTTCATATTTAATGGATAGATATGAGAGTGGTATCAATTTTTGTTTTTAAGTTTACTATTTCTCTAAGTTGCTCTGAAAATGTATTAAAGCAAGAATAATAAACTGCAACAAAAGCACTCCCTACTTTCTTTTAACATACTCTTCTGCAAGTTAATATAGTCTAGCAACTAGATATATGAGGGCAAACAGGCTACTGTGAACCATGTAAATGCAATAATTTGCCTTATTCTGGTTATCTACTTCAGTTATTTTTGATCATTTACACATGCTATCTAAGTCAACAAAAGAGTTATGTTTTGTAGTTAGTTAAATCCAATTTTTTTACTCTCAAGTAGGTGGCTGTCATCAAACAAAATCACCACATAACATCTAAAGTGTGGCATTTTTTCACTTGGGGGGATGGAGGATAATACTGTTCTGGTAATGGGGGAACAGCAGGGGAGGAGCAGGTGGGGGTGTCTGGGGGACGTGCACTTGCTGAGGCTCGGAGAATCAACATCACAGCATGCTGCTGTTACCACGGCTACAGTGACATGCAGGCCAACTGCAGGTGCCAGGCCAACAACAGTGAGGCCCAATTAGAGACCCTGGGAGAGGGAAGATAATGAAATCCAGCTCCAGACTGACGTGGGTTAACTAAATAAGTCCACAGTCATTTAGTGTTAACAAAAAAGATGACAAGGTGAATGTCAAGGGAGGAAAAGTGGTCACAGACCCCTGGACAGTCTTTCAGATTTATTGACTGACAGTCTGAGAAGTCAGTTGGACTTGTGGTGGTGTTATATTATAAATTTGGATTTAATCTAATCAGTTATATATGTCGTTAAATGTGTTTTCTTTACCAGACTTTCCCCTTCTCTAACAAACAGTTATCCCCCACCCCTGCTGTCTTTCTTTTTCTGTCAGTCCATTTCTGCTTTTTTCCCTCTGTATCTCACTCTTTTGAAGTCACCTACTTCCCCCAAGACACACACACACACACACACACACACACACACACACACACACACATGAACTACAGCTCCAGTCTCCAGGCTGGTCGGTGCAGAATGGCCTCAGAATGTGAGAAAGGGACAAGTAGCAGTGTTTACCGAGCACTGCTGTCCACACATCCGTTCCCACAATGGCTCCATTGAGGGTGGGTCCAGGTTAAAGCCTATTTAAAAGGCTTGTTTAACACTGAGTAGAGGGGCTGCATACCCAAACCGCAGGAAAGGGAAGGCTTGGGGGAGGGAGAGAGATTCACAGCAGGCTCCTCACCCTCCACCCCAGCTTTTTCTTCAAAGCCACGCTGGTGTGCTGACACTTCACTCTATCTTTTTTATCTCCCTGCACTTCTTCTTTCTCACCTTTTAGCATTTTTTTTAGATGTCCTTCATATCATGTCTGTGTGCACATGTGGGAGTACATGTGGACATGCCACAGTCTGAGTTGAACAGAGGACAGGGGCCAACGGAAAGGCAGAGCGGGGAAAAACGGGTGGGAGTATGTTGTAAAACTAGCTTGTTTTAGGAGGGAAAAGCAGGATGGATGGTCAGAGGAGAGGAAAGAGAGAGTAAAGGACAGCAAGGGAATATTTTCCCTCCACCCACCCTTTCTCTTCTCCTCATGTGAAGGACAAGCCTGGCGGGGCTGCGGTCTGGCCCTGTGATTGTGTATGGCGCCTTGTGGTGCCTCACACAGGAACCCCATTAATCACTGGAGCAGGTCTCTCACTCCTGGACACAAAGACCCCACACGCTGACTCCACTGCATACACTCGCACATGCAAACACGCAAACTCAACAACTACTTGCATATCTGCTTGCGCACGGAGGGAAAAAGGGGGAACGAGAGAGAAGCAGGTTTCTAAGCGTATTCACAGAAGTACACGTAATTATTTCTAAAAGGTTTTGGCAGTGAGAACTGAGAAAGGAATGCCAAATACTTTGGAGTCACACCAAGAGAGCAGTCTTGAATTGGTTTAGCATTTAGTCATGGAGTGAATTTGTTCCTACAACACAGCACAGTCCTGATATTTAAAACATTAACTCCCTTGATCTTGTGAATGTTTAAAACAGTATCTGATTAAATTAAAAGCATGCAAGCAAATAGCTAAAGATGACTCTTGGTGTCCTGGGAAATTCCATATCAGAGCACAGACATGCAGGAGATACACATATTATCCCACAAGTCAAGCAGGCAATGTTTTCCTGGTCATTTGGTGGAGAAATCCCTGCAGCAATTCTATTTCCATCGTGTGCCTTGAGCGTGAGTACATGTGTGCACAGTCTGTCTATAGTAGGAGCTGAGGAAAGGACACCACTGAGGTCATCCCCTATATTAAGAGCACAGGCTCCTCTTACCCACAATAGGCACTATAAAAACTATATATTGACAATAACAAATCATTAACTCTTCAATTTTAAATACATCACAAAAAAGTGTCAATTTTTTTTTTTCTTTCTACACTTCATCCAGGAGAAAACAAGCTGATTTAAACTATAAACTAAACTAAATATAGTACATCTCCCATCTTCTGGCAGATTCCTCATTTATTTTAAGGACAAGAAGCATTTTCTAGCAATATATGATACATTTTTCTAAAAATGTATCATATGCAGAAAGGGTCATTTTTAGCATTAAAATGTGCTGTATGCTATATGTGCTATATTCAAAACCGTGCATCTGCAAACATAAAATGTAAGAACAGAAAATTGTATTGATTGATAGCGCAATCTGCAGATAGAGGAGCAATAAAATGAGGAGTTGTCTACGAAGAGACAATCATCTGTGTGAGTATGTGTGTGCATCCTGCTCCACAGACATTCCCCTCTCGTACCTAATCCCTGCCCGGCCACTATAATTTACGGCCATATCGGTAACTAGCCATCGACAGGAAGGAGATGAGCAAGAGAGAAGGAAAAGCAGGAGTCAGAAGCAGGCTGAGGGTCAATGGCTATATCGAGCACATAAACCCCCATGTAATGAGCAATATTTGTGTACCAGGGGGAAGGTCGTCAGGGTGAAATGGAGAGCGAGTTGCACGTCACATGCAGACACAGGACTCCATTAGTCAAGAGCTACCCAGCCTCATGTATGATGCATTTTTGTGTATGTACATTCAAGCAAGTAAACTGAAACTCGGGAGATGACACATTTTTCTTTTCATTTTTTGTTGTTTGCATTACATATCATTTATTGCAGACTGTTTCTTATTGTTCTCTGTCTGATGCCAAATGCACTGCTGATGCTGTGTTGCTTGAAATAGAGATCTCTGATCTTAACGAGACTAATCTAGATAAGCAAAGATGAAACTAAAAACAAAAGCCATATGCTAAAGGGGCCATTTGTTCCCCTTTTGAATGCAGACATTAACTGTCATGTACGGCAGAATGAATCATTATCGTAATTATGTTTATCGTGATAAAGCAGATTAGTTTTTCTCTGCAATCCTGCATTTGATGAGGTAAAAATGCAAATAAAGGCAGTCTTTTTGGAGCTAACTGTCCATTAATGCTGTAAACAGTTGTGCCTTGGCTCAAATGTGACTGGATTGAAAGCACACAACAAAGTGAATCCAATCAGTGCTGAGCAGCTGACCTCAGCCTGTGCAAACACATTTTTATGTTTTTAGAAGGCGTCTGAGAGCTTGTTGTTTTGTTCATGGAAAAGCTGAGCTTTTGCGGGCAGATTAAGGCAGATCCCATGATGTGTTTGAGATTTGATGCGCATTGTGGCTACTTTAATCATCTCAGTCCTAACATGACATCACACTCTACTGGTGTACTGTACACATCTATACAGTACCTTCAGGCCCGTTTCACCCTACACTGATCCATGCTGGCTGGGGTTGCCCCAACACAAACCCCATTCTAACTGATAGGGTTTAGGAAGATGGAGGGACTGCATGTGTTTTATGATAATTAAATGCTGAATGAGAAACCGATCAATCACCAGGCATCACACCTCCAGTTGCTGTTAATCATTTAAACAATACACTCCCCCATCTCACACACAATGGATCCATATGCACAGGCAATTAGCCATGAATCTATCAGCCGTGGCATCAGCGGTGCCAGGTCATATATGGTAACGACTGTGATACCGCAGATGACAAGTGTGAGAGTAGATGTAATGTTGAGCAAATCGAGAGCTGACTCATCTACATCAATGTGCTAATGGGGCGCCTGATACTCATAATTAATTAAACTAGTAAAAACAAATGGTATCTATTTAAAGCTTCCCGGGGTTCATTCTTCAGCACATCAGGAATGTGTTTGCAGGTGTGATTAGAAAGCAACACAAGATGTTGATGAAATGTGACACGTCAGCACTGTTAAATCGTTGTGTGCAAATATGTGTCAATTTAATCTATATAAGCAAATAACCAGGGCCTAGTTGTAGTAGTATTGCAGATGTAGTACATTTAATAAGAGCCCTTTAATAGGACAAAAGCATGAAACATGCAGCTTGTAAATCTTTTATAATCTAATTACAAGTAGTTTGGAAATCCCATACAAACCATTTATACGTGTACACTTAATTCTGAGTGTTGTTATAACCTCAATCTGCCAAATACTCTAAATTTGCTTAATCTATTGAAATCCAGCTTGAAGAGGTAAAACTGGTTTACGAGGACCAGTTTTTTTGTTGTTTCTAGAAGAAAGCGACTTGTGACCCATGTGCAGTGTGCAAAATTCAACAACAGTGGCTTTAGATAAGAGGATGCATTACAGAATAACATGTTTCCTTTCTGTCTGATTAATGCATCAGTGACAGATGCTGAGGGGATTAGGTCTAGATTAGTATCCTTTCCACTGACTCTGTTTTCCTCTGTTTGCCACATTGCCTTGTGGTCCTCTTTAAAAAACGAACAGCATCAGCTTTCCCTGTTTTCCTTTCTTTTATTTTTTACTTAGCCGTTATTGTTTTGTTCATTTTTGTTTTGTCCAAGTATGCCTTGTAGACAGGATTATTTTGTTCCACTTGAACTCAGTTATATATTGAAATGTCAAACTGCTCAGGTACTGTCAAACAAAAGACTTTCCTGTGCGGTGTGATCCGTTTCACCTCACTGCTCTGGCCCTCTTTGCGCTCTTGTTTCCGAGCATGACTCATCATTTCACCTTTATAAACCCGGCTCATCAGTCTTGCCAACTATACCGTGGAAGGATACAGGAAGTTTTTTTCTGCTAAACCTGGAAATGGGGATGGATTGCTTCTGGGTGGATTCTGGTGCCTCTTTAGCAACCCAGAGATAAAACTATCAGCAGCAGGGCCTGTGCTCCATTGCTAAGAAAAACACCCAGACTCTAATGAAGTGCATATAAGTAGCACAAAGGACCAGGGTGTGTCTCTTCCCCTCTAACCTAAGTAATGCTGGTTTTCTCAGTGTTCCCTGAGTGTTTGCCTTCACAAGCAGATGTCTGCTGGCAGGGCCTGCAAGATAATGACAAAGGATTAAATCGCCTGATTCCCACACCACCAGCCTACCATGTTTGTCTACCCTCTTTAGCCACAATTTATGGGCTCTGCAGAGCTGAGATAGATCGACTCTAGGAGTATAAGCTTTAGAGGAATAAAGAGGGGCGCTAATCAGTGAGGAAGAATTCCATTTCAGCACAGTGATTTGGGATTAATAAAAATGCAAATTTACGGAGATGTGATGGAATGATTTTGTCTGTTGATGACATGTTTCACTCTTATCAGTTTACACTAATTATCACAGCTTTATATATTTTTGTAAGCCTTAGAAAGAAAGAGTTAAATTAAAAGATTTTGACTACTCTTATGTAGGATAAACCTACAGCTACAATCATAAAAACTGCAAACAGGTGGAAATGGTTAGTGTTGCCCAGTCCCAAGGTTTAAAAACAGAATAAAAACACCTCTAATGCTGTAGCTGTGTAAAAAAAAAAAAGAAGCTAGTTAGCCAGGCTAGCTGTTCCCTTAGCTTCTATCTTTTGTGTTAAGCTAAGCTGGTTAGTTTCAACTAACTCCTGGCATATAAGAGAATTAGCAAATGATATAAGCATTTCCAAAAATATATAAGGTTTAGGGCTGCCTCTTATTGGATTTCTTTTTTATACTCTGAATTAATTGTTTTTCCTGGTTCTTAAGCCCAAAAAATATTCACGTTAAAACTAAATGAGCTATCTCTCAAAAACGAACATAAAAGCAACTAAAATAAACAGAACAAAACTGTTCACACATGATAACCTGCAATTTTCAATCAAAACACAGATTTTTTTCGTTTGTTTCATTTATAAAATACAGGCAATTTTGTCCAAACACAAGGACAGTTTGGAAACACATTGCTTATTTCTAGTGGATGATTTGTGTACCAAACCTGGCAGACTATCATTTGTGTGTTTTAATGCAGAGTCCTACAGACTCCTGCAGTTTTGTGGATCACCCAAAATAACACTGTGTGTTTGTCATTTAGGGATAATGTAGCTGGCTGGCAAAGGAGAGCAGAGCAGCAAAGCAACAATTAGAGAACTGTTCTCTCTGGCTCGTGCCAGGAGACGAGGGGAGGTCACTGTTTTCATTTGGTCAGGTTTGCTTGGCCGCAGTGTAATAATCAACTGGCAAACCGTCTCACTGTAAAACAGCACCAGCCAGAGAACTGAAAGCAGGACAGTGCTGCTAAATGTAGTATGGAATCGTTCACTTTTTTCAGTTGTTTACAGTCTGGGCTTTGTTGATGTATATTTCTATTCATAAGCTTTTTCCTTTTGCTTACACACACAAGAGGCAACACTTTCCATCAAAGTGTATGTGATGAGGAAAGTATCCTGACAATCCCTTTCTTTGTTTGCAGCAGAATACGGTGCTCACCTGTGACTGCAGTGGCACTGGCAGTTATCCAGGTGTGTGTGTGTGTGTGTGTGTTTGTGTGTGTGTGAGTAAATGCATGTGCAACTAAGTGTACAAAAGACAGAGAGAGGGCCAGTCAGGCGCCTCTGCATTGGTTTGCCTGTTTCCACACAGTCTGGGCCCCAGAGGAGGATTTGCAGGCCAGATAGGATTAGGCTCTCTCTCTTTACACAACAGTGGGGATAAGGAGTCCGCAGAGCTCAGGAGCACTCCAAAGCCCCATTAATACATAGCAGCAAAACCCACACAGATGAGTACCTTAAACAGCTGAACCCAATCTGTCCATGTTTGGTTATCAATGCTCCTCTGCTGTGCCACTGGTCAATTATAATCCACAACCAGCAATGCCCAGCGGAAGATTCACCGATTATCAGACATATCTCCCTGTTACTGAGCTGCAGCCACTTTTGATCCATCACATTCGAACTTGCTCAAAGCTTAAAATATTGTTGTCAAATCATCATAGCAATTAATAAAAGTTGCAAAGACACTTATTATTTAGTATATTCAGCTTATTTAATCAGTGTGTGGCAACCTGTAATATACACTGACAGTGTCATCTGTTATTATATCTCACAGTGAGTCTCCCATTGATACACAAACATGCCCTTGAGACCCGCACACTTATCTTTAATTGCAATTTTCATTCCATAGTTTCTTTTATTGCAAAATACAAACGTTCTGAGTAATATATAATCATAAGTCATCTCATTAACCCTGAATATTTAACAAAAACTGTTAATCATCCCTATTGGGCAGAACGAGACCAGTTCCAGTTTCATACTGGATGATTATTGAAGAAGGTTACATGAACAAGGTGTCTTCCGTGCCCTGTGGGGATTCATCCACTCCTAATCACATTAACACACTTGCGGGTGAATTCAACTTAACTTCAAACTCTCCCTGAGCTTAGATCAGACCTCTGAAACGAGACAGCAGGAGTAGTCCGCCAGACAGTCAGTTTGCTTCTCTTTGACTGCCCCCACCCCCCAATCACTTTGATCAAGTCTTCCTGCACACTGCACATTGCTTATTTCACCATCATTTCTGCACATACTGATTAATAAGTGGGCTGACGTTAAGGCGTACTCTGTGCTAAAATTTCTTCCCACTTCCTCTTATCCCTGTCTTCAGTGATTCTTTTCCCATCTCATCGTAAAGTAATTTCTGCTTATCCCCTGCATTTGCAACCTCCTGCAGAGTGTATTGATCTCCCCACACTCTGCCAGCTACATGTCCCACAAAGGCTGCTGGGCTTACTGTACAATACTGGAGTTAAAAGAGAACACACTTTGTCTCCTGTTTTCTGTACACTCCTTCTTTAAATTAAAAATGATTTATAATTATTTGGATTTTGACCCACTCTAATATGAATTAATATTTACAATCCATAACTTTACTGTTTTTGGTTTAGTCTCAGCCCTCTAAAATATCTCTGAAATTTGATCCTAAACCCTGACAAACAAAGTTAGACCAAAACACTGGACGTACATTTGTTTGGTAGCTAGTTATATGACTCCAAATAAATGCTAATGCTGCTTCATATCTTGTATATAGTATATGTGAACAATTAGACAATTAGAAGGTGAAAATACATCAGTTTTGTGTTTGTAGCTTGTTTTTGCTGTCCCAAAGTGGCCAAAAAATCTGATAAAATAGGTTTAAAATTAGCAAAGGAATGTCTGATGGTTGATGGTGCGATGGTTGATAAAAAAAAACAGACGAACAGTAATTGTTGGTTTGTTGTATGATCCTATACTCCTGTCTCCTGCATGAATGTTATTACATTATTACATACGATATACCCATCTGCCACCTTGGCCTCCTCACTCTTACTTCTCACTACACATAGTGCACACTACTTCACTGGCACTGATTCGTGGCATAAAATGTAAATCATGAGGTGCTCAATTATCCAATAAATTATGGAAATAATTCCAAGGGATGCTGAGCTAAGATTAAACTAATCAGTGTTTCAGTGCAGTTTCAGTGTAAATGACTTGAATGATCTGTAATTATTCGTAACAGGTCCCTCAACTGCCTGGAATCAGCCAAAAAGGCTAAATCTGAGGCTAAATCCAAAATTTCATGCCACCAAATTACTTGGTGGTTGCAGAATGCTGACGCACAGTATTCCCATTGATTCAAAAGTGAGAAGATTGACATGCAGCCAGTTAGACAGCACTCTGCGGAGATTACTGCTTCTTTCCCAATCTGTTTGGGTTTTAAGATTAGAAAAATAACCAACTGTGGATAGTGAGAATATTATTAACCAAGGTGTTGGCATAGAGATATGCTCAGGGCTTAATTTCACCACCTCAATCAGTGTGTTAAAAGCAGATTAGAAATTCTCGTTTATGACTGAAAAAAGCAGAGAAAGGGTGTTACTGCAATGTCAACCCATGAAAGAAGAGAAAGGTTGTAAAGAATCCTGTTTCCGTCACCGCAGACCATGTCTCGCTTTTTACAGGGGCTCTGCCACAGAGGGTCAGGGGGTCTCTAGTAAGGTCAGACCACAGTTATGGATGATTACAGATTTAATATATATAGAAATATATGATCACAAAACACTGAGTTGGCAATTACCCCAAAACTGAGATGCCATTAAAATTCACAGCTGCAGAGGGATGGTGAAGTAGCAGAAGGGACAAAAAGGAGGCTGCTCTCACTGTCTGTTCTCTGTTCAGCTCTCAGTGTCCAGACCTGTAGATGGAGGGAGGGGGAAGGGAGGGGGGTCAGCTGTATTTAGCAGGGGAAGCTTCCTGTGCGTGGGCCTCATGGCGCCGAGCGGGGGACGGGATCCACAATCCAACTTGCTGTCTCCACAAAACACCCTTTGCTACAAGACACACACACCCTCTGGCACAGATTCTGCTCTCAATTTCCTGCCTGTAATTCTGGCTGCTGGTCAGAGAAAAAAACAACTTCCTAACAGTGGAAGACCCTAGACAATGATTTGCTGCTTAGATCATGTGTGAATAATCATGCTTGTTATGTAAGGGCAGAGGAAAGGGGATGAAGACGAAATCTGACTGAAACAATTAGTGGTACTGACCGAAGGACATGTGAAATATCCAGGAACTAATTATTATTCTCAAAATTAAGACAAAATAATTAAAGCCTCAGTAGATGCCATGACTCATACTCACTAGTATGAGTGAGTAATAGATACAAAATTATCCACTCTATATGAATAAATCAGTTTTGGACTGTCAATCACTGTTGTATTGCAATGTCACTGACAGGTTTAGAGTCAAACTTTACGCGCTGCATTGTTGGATGTACATATATGTACATAACATGAACAATATCTTTTGTTCTATTGTGGGAATTTTTGATAGAATTCAGAATTTGGGCACTGAAATAAATTAACAGTGTCAATATAGTGCATTATACTAAACAAGGAGCTTATAGCCATGCTAGCGGCTGTGTGAGGCTACACTGCTACAGCTTTGAGCTCAATGCTAACATCAGAAGATAATTTTAATGACCTATTTTATTGATCCCCTTGGGGAAATTGTTATTGAACAGCTACCCTATGACAGGGCTACTACAGGGTTTTGGGTGTCTTGTCCAAAGACGCCACAATATGTCACCAGGACAAACTCGGTTAGCTGAACCACTAACTGTGAGGTTCATAGACAACCAAGCTCTACCAAATGAACTACTGCTGCCCCAAGACACTGTCCCGGCCCCAAAACCCCCAATCATCTGTGGTAATCTGGAAACCTGTATAGTAGACCATTTGTTACATTTTTTGTTAGTGATTGTTGTAATCATTAGGGAGAGAGGGAGAAAGTTAGGTGACATTTTGAATAGAGTGACTAAGTCAGCACAGGGAGAAGATCAGGGTGTTTGGGTTAATAAAATGTTGGACTTCAACACATAATGAATTAATAAATGCCTGTCCAAAATTCCATGGTATTTTCTCTTAGACTTTTCTTTACCAGGAACTATAGTCCAGAAACCTTCCCTGGGCTAAAAGTCTTTGAGGGAATTGAGGGACCTACCCAGTGTTTTGTCTGTTCCTTCTCTTTGCTCTTCTTTCTTTTCCTTTTTCATCTGGTTCCTCCAGTGGAACCAGACGTAGAGGAACTGAGTTCTGCTAAATGTTCCTGGTCCCCAGGAAAAGTTCCTGTGGTGGAAACAGGCAGTTGCTGAGATATTTCAGTCTCAACCAAAGTGGTGAACTGACAGTTAGATCATCAGAGAAAGGATGCTAGCACAGTCAAAAAAAAACAACAAACAAACAAAAACAAAAAAGAAAATTATGAAAAAAAAAAGATTTCTTCAGAGAGAGTTTCCTGGCACAGACATATAAAATGACATTGTAATGCTCTTAAGAAATAGCACCAAAAGCACTTCACACAATGTGTTTACATCAGCAACCTATAGCCAAATATAATAGCACACATAGAACCTAACATTACTTAAAGACAGTCACAAGGTGCCAAGCTTCTAATTAGACTGGCCTTTAGTTCTCAACCATGATAAACAATCTTAGTGAAGACAACCATGCAATTAAAAATCTGAGAAACACTGTGTCCACATGCTGTAAAACAAACAGCATGCTATTTCTACAGCGCCTCTAACTTTATATGCTGGTGCTGGTCATCTCTTCAGAAACAATTCCTAATTCACTGACATTACAAGACCCAGAGGATGTCCCTAATTACAGGGCGCGTGTAAACCAAACCAAGCCCAGTCATCCCTGGAGGGGTAAGAACACAGAAACATCAGGCTAAAGCTAGTTTTATTGTTGTTGCCAAGGCTGAGGAGAAGAGTGTGGAGGAAGTCCTAAATCAATCCCACTCACCGAGGGGCTCACAGTAGGAAAGAGGCTGTCATCAACAGGAGGTGGATCTGTCACGATCAATTACAAAACCACAGGGAATAGCCCTAATGAATTTTGAAACCAGCCTTTGTCTCTTTGTTTTAATTTGAGGTCTTTTCTGTGCTGATAAACTCTTAACAGATCATTTCTATATTTAAAACACATGCAAATCCCTCGCATTTACAAAATCAAACATTTTAGGGTATTTTGTGAATATGCTACAAAAAGTTCTGTGACTAAATATATAGTAAATATATCTGTGAAAATCCCTTTAGCCCAACAGATTAGTCACATAATTACTATGTAAATATAAAGTTAATATATTTTATTTTACTTACACAATTATCCTATTACTGTGCAGATAAATAAAATTACAATAAGTGCAGAATGCAAAGGTTTTAGCATACTCATTATTTAAGCTACTGTAAATACTTAATAAAATCACTAGACATCTGCTAGACACAGCTGCTCCATTAGCCACTCTATCACCATTTCTGTTGTGAGTCATCAGTGCTATCAGCAAGGACATTAGATAGTATCTCTGACTCTCTGTGAGATGTAATCTGTGCTAAGTCATCTTCATTCTCCTCCATGCACTGCTCAAAAAAAGGTCAGGGTGACAAACACCCTGTTTAACCCACAAAGGTCTGGGACAAGCATTGACTACAGTAGCAAAACTGAAACGCTTAGTGAGAGAACGCATATCGTGAAAGCCTAAATAGGTCAAAAGTAAACTTCAGAGGTTTGTTGTAACTGTTCTGAAACGCGTTAGTTTGAACAGCAGCTGACATAGCCCACACACAGAGGCGAGCTGGAAAGTTGAGTGAGCAGAGTTATAATCATCATAAACAAACAAATTATAGACAAATATTTAATTTTAATTTTTACACATAAGAATTGAATTAAAATTAAAGATATCAAAATAATCTGCTTGATTTTGCAGCTGGCCAACAGGTTGATGTGTTTATCACTCTATACAGCAACAGCCTGAATCAACATCATTAGCTTTTTGTGACAATAGCAATAAAATGTCTTCAGTTCCATAGGATAACTCCACCGCTAAGTGCAAGGACACCGTGGTATATTGATCCGTGCAAAGCTTTACCAATGTTCTCTTCATATGTAGGTCAATGAGGCTGCAGACTCGCTCAAGTGCAGCTTCAGTCAGATATTTAGGTCACACCCCAATTACAGTGAGGCAGAGAGATGAGCTCTGCAGGGGAAATATCTTTATGGAATACAGCCATTTCTTTGAATATTATTTTGTAGTTATTTTGAGCCTGAGCTCTGACAGGGGCTCGAAGCAACAAGCAGCAGTAGAAGAAAGATGACAGCTCGGGTGATTGGGTTTGAAAGTGGACCTGTCTAGCCTCTATGCTAATTCCCTGGCTCCTAGACAGTCTTGTGTTGGCGACGCTCTCCAGCCAGCTCCAACCCTTTTCTTTTAGATGACATCACCATTCACACAGGCATATTGACATCACTGAGAGAGTATGTTTGGGAATCACAACATTAGCAGCAGAGCTGGCAATTTATACCATGTGCTGATCTGTTTGTACTTTAGTTTTCTTAAACTAGTCAGTTTCTCCATCAAATCTGCTAAAACCTGATTCACATCCCCAAACAAGTCCATAAAGCTATCCTGAATGCCAAAGCTCACTGTGAGGTTTTAAAGAGGCAAAAGAATGTTGCCAACCCTATTTTACCTCTCCAAGGGAAGCCCTGGGAGAATAAGCAGACTGAATGTAAAGTCAATACCATCATACACAAGCTCTGCATGTGGTCCACATCAGATCAACCCTGAGAGCAACTCTCAGCCAGGGGGATGGATGGGAGGGCTCATTTGAAATCCTCTGAATACACGAAAGAACTGAAGCAGATATACTGAGGCAGTAGTGAAAATGCTAAATATGCTGCTGCAGGTGTTGGGAATAAAACAGACTTGAGTTTTCTTACAAAAGAGAACTTGTGACAAAGATAGACAGTTGTCAAGGGGAAGGAAGCAGGAGAACAAGTGTTCCTAATTCACAAGATTGTTATTAGTGTGACAGATTTAGTGCACGATGACAGGAGGGCCTTGCACTCTAAGTGGAGGTTTTCAGCTCTGTATGTTATTTTAAACTAGCTTATGATCATGGCAAAGTGACACTAACTCAACTCCCACATAAGCTGCTGGCAAGACTCTGGTGGATGAAGATATACTTACTTTATGTTTAAAATAAAATCATGCTTGCATCATGTGCTCTGAATTACAAAAAGCCATTTCATGCAACCTTATTTCCACGTTTAAAATGTAAAAAAAAAAAAAAAAAGGTAAGATGTACGTACAAAAGGATGTCATAACAAACATGATATTGTGGGCCAGATATGTAGGCTAGATATGTCAGCAACTACTCACATACAGAACTTTAATGATCTACCAAGAGAGAGCGTTTGTGGACTTTATTGTGCGTTTTCCAGTTGCTTCATTGCCACCTAGCACTGTATATCACATTAACTGGCCCCGGTGCAGGGTCAGGCCCTTTATCCTCGTTTTTTTCTCGGTATTCTACACGGTGCAATATTCTCTACCTTTTTATAAATAGTGCAATAATATTCTATACGTTTTCCATAGTGCAATACAATCCCAAATTATTTACTACCCTACCTTAATTTATTTTTAACCTGATTTAACCTGCTTTTATTTATTGCAATTTTGTATTGAGTCCTGTGCTCGTAATTTCGTTCAGCAATGCATCTGCACTGATTGAATGACAATAAAGTCATCTGAATCTGAATCTATAAATCCCCCGTAAGGTGTTGTGCATAAATGTACTGCTAAATAAAACAAATAACATCCTACAACATGTTTAAATGGAACAACACAATTTTCATAGACTGGAGAGTAGGATCATAACACTCTGACAATAGGAAGTACATGCATTATTTATAGCCCTCAAAAATAAGTAGGGGGAAAGTACCTGTGATTTCGTAACGCCACAGAGGAATTTTTTCCCAGTTGCTGCTGCCACAATTTGAGTTTCAAAACATGAAACTGGGCATTCCGGTCACAATTTGCATTTTTGTGCCATGCTAGAACATGTTTCCAGGAGTTCAAAGTTGGCCTCTTGGTCAGTCCGTTACTTTGGTCCAGCTTGAAACATCTTAACAAGTACCGGATGGATTTACATCAAAGTTAGATATTCATAGTCCCCAAAAGATGAACACCTTTTAAATTTTCTATCATTTGGCTATTTTGTAAATCAAATATCACTTTTACAAGCAAAGTACAAATCTATTGACCTTTCCATTGGCCACTCTGTGTTTAGTGATAGATAAACTGAGCTAACAGGATAAGATGGTGAACATGGTAAACATTACTGCTCTTGCTCTTATTGTCAGTGGGAATGTGGTAGCATATAGTTTAAAGCTGAGCCACACAGAGATGTTTTAACTGTGTTTAAAGGAAAAGAAAAGAGAGTATATCTGATTTCAGTTGTGTTTTCAGCTGTCTTTTAAGCACATCTGACAGAACAGATATGCTACTTTTTAAACAGCCTTTGTGGCTAAGGCACACTTTTTCTCTTGCCACATTCGTGGATGTGACCTGAAGCATATTTTTATGCTTTAAGTCTTTTTCTTCTATTTTCCGTATATGTAGAATTATACTTGTTCTTTTCCCGCTATAACATGTTAAATTACAATCTCAGCATTTGTTGTGCTCTTCTATGAGGCAGTTGAGAAAAGAAAGTTCCCTGTATTTCCCCTACAGTGAAAAAGATCATCTTTCAGTTTGGAAAAGCTGCGCTGTCACTTGGCTTTTTTGCAAATCTCTTCCCCGTTACCCATCACCATCAGCCACCTGGAATATTCTGACTTGTTTCCCACTGAAAAATTCTTGAGCTCAAGCAGAAAATATTTCCTCCTTAATCTTAACCCTGTTATTCTATGGCTCCTTCCCTCTGGCAGAAGAGACACACTAGATGGCTTTCCCAGTGTTATCCCTTAAATCTTCCCCAAGTTATTGCTGGCATTAGTCTGGCTGTTTCAGCTGTGATATCAAAGCAACACAATGGACACTTCAGAACAAAATGTCCCATGAAAATGCATGAAGGAAAAACCAGAAAATCTTTAACAGATACATCATCAGTTTCTTCAGCAATGACAAGCCAGGAAAGCTGAATTACATCACGTGGAGCTAACGAGTGATGAATCTCTGGATTTATAACAACCAGACGTGCACTGAAGTATGTGTCAATAACAGATAATTACATGGTTTACATCACACACACACACACACACACACAACCACGCAAGCATGTCTGCTTCAGGAGGTGATTTTTACAAATGGAATGTATGATGTCAGTGTGTAAAACCATACACTGGAAAATACAAGAACAAGCCCTTAAATTGAGCTAGAAGTCAACAACACGACAAAAGCAAGGGTGGGTTTTCCCAATGAACACTCCCATTTTTTTGTGAGTTTTATTTTTTTTCTTTCCAATTATGCTGATGCTGTGGAAACTTCAAAGAAGTCAGAAACCAAGGAGAGGGAAAAAAGGATCTGTTTTGTTTTCCCTGTGCCTGCTACTAGGTAACTTGGCAGATGGCCAGGGAAAGGAAGCCAGAAGTCTACAGCACAGGAGGCGGCACCTGATCAACAACGACTGATGTCCTGATCTCATTTTCTGACACCTGGCCAGTCAGCAGCAGCAATATGACTGTAGGCAATTGATTACAGATCAGATGTCTACACAGTGTTAGCAGGCTGCAATACAAATAGTCATTTGTCTGTAAGGTATGCTAAAGGAAATTAGAACAATATCTGTTTACTGTAAGCATAATCAACTTTTTATTACAATTCTTTTTCAAAAGGGAACATTAAAACTCATGTGAATATTACACTATCACAGTTGTAAAACTCTAAAACATTCAGAAAGTTACTGAAAGTACTCTCCTATTCAAAGTGTATGTAATTCTGGTGGTGAATATAAAAATCTCACTGAACAGGAACAAACTATTTTCCCAAAATGTTACAGAGGTCTGCAAATATAAACTAAATCTATTTAGTTCTATAGCTTTACATTTGTAACTCATCTATATGTGTTTCTTCTGTGACACATGGTGACTCTTGGTGATGGTGGTGCCCAGTGAGATTACCTCAGTCCAGGTAACAATCCCCTCACCGACATCCCACTTCAGAACACAGCACGCTGAAAAACACAGCCAATCACCAAGCATCGTTACTTTTCGTGTCTGTCCACTGCAGTATCCATGACCAATATTTCATCACTTCCCAAGTCTGCAAAGGTCGATGTGAACTCTCTATGGACAGCCGAAATTGCAGTCATGCGAACTGCCTGCAGTGCCAGTGTGTACACTGCCTACCTCATCCATGTCATTGTGGACCTTACTTTGTGCACTGGATTAACTGATTTGGAGAGGTGTCCCAATACTTTTGGCAATATAGTGTATACACACTATATATTTCAACATCTATCATAATGTACATGTAAATCTCTAACATGTACTGTTTAATTTTTGTCACTTTTTTGTGTCAAATGAAGCAAACAACAATGAAGCACTTCTCGCTGTTGCTGCAGTCCAGAGTTGTCATCGTCATTTCTTGTATGCAGGTGTGGAACGTGTCCGCATGCTAACCATATTATCAACAGAGGCATGTCTGTAGAGCAAGTACGTGTATGTAAAGGGCAAACAGAAAGTATGAAGCGGCCTTTACTGTGAAAATTGTGATCACAGTTGACATTTGCCAAATGAACATAATGTAGCAATTTCAAGACACTATGTGTAAATGGTTTCATGTGAGCTTTTCTGTAGGATTATGAGATACCTAACTACTGAAGGCTGGTAACATTACCTGCCATTATAATTATAAATATGGACAAGGACAGCACATTAAATTGCACAGAAGGACATGCAAATGTCTTATGCCTGCTCTTGTTCTCACATTCATGTTGAGCATATTGAGCAGTGAAAACACAGGCAGTCTTGCTCAATCATCCCGTTTCAGCACCCTGCCAATTGGAGATAAGACTTTAACCTACCTTAACCTTAACGATAGGAACTGGTGATTATTGAAATGTTAGTGTTGCAATTCATGCAGAGGGTGGCACATCCATCAGGCTGTAGAACTGTATGTTAAACAATTTTCCTCACAATGAGATTACTCGCGATTCATTACTCTCTTTCTCACGCACACAAACACAGAGCACTCTCTGCTTCCTTTGATGCCTCTCTATTCACACAGATCAAAGGGAGGAGGCGCCCGAGCATCCAGACAAGCTCCTCCACAGACTGTCTTCAGAATGAATGCATTAAAAGGTTAGTTTTTTAATGAACTCTTTAGCACCATCACCTTTCACCTGCTCTCAATATCCCACTCAGTCAAAAGAGGTTATGTTATACAGGACGTATACTTCAACATATAAGCTGACACATTCAAATAACTATGGTTTTGGCTGCAAAACTAGACACACAAGCAGCAAAATGATTATTTACTCTTCCTTTCGTGCTATCTATATCAGTTCTCTTATCTCGCTGTCAGTCAAACAGCTGGTTGCTCCTGCAGAGAAACAGCAGTGTAAAAGATCACAGGGAAGAAATGCCTTGAATGGTGAGTCGGCAGCTTGCAGCCAGGTGCTGTGGGAGTCCAAAGGGCACAGTCGGCCAAAGGTCACTGAAGTGCAGGGCCTAAATTACATAATGAACGTTTTACTTCACTCAGTTTTGTTTTTACTTTAGTTACTTTATTCTGATGCTATAGGTTTGTATTTATAGAGAAAAGAGACAATCCCAGAGAACTGAATTTTTTTATCTGTGTTTTCACAGTAGTTACTGTAGGGACATTAGGGATGTTAGAGTCTATTCCTGCATACTTTGAGCAAAAAGACACCCTGGACAGGTGGCTACTCTCTCACAAGGAAAAGGGCTCTGTTTACATGTAGATAGACAACAGCAATGTATGAATTAAGAGAAGCCCCTTATTTAAATTGCATGAGGCCACCGTATTACAGTGGGCAATGGCAAAACAAGACAAAAATAAATAATAAATACATAAACTCGCCTGCAATGTTTTGATATTAGATAAGACTTCAGATGCATTAATCTGTTATTCCAACTGGACTTCCTGGATCATGTTTCACTGTCTCACCAGTATCCGAAACAACACATACTCAGCGGTACGCACAGGGCACTGTTGTGTTAAATAATGCAACAAATGTGTCTAACAAAAGGACAAACACATTCACACCTTAAGGCAAGACTCGAGCACCTGAAGGAGACCTGAGAAAACTTGAGGCTTTCTTGTTATGAGGTGATACTACAAATCTCTGAGGCAAGTCTCACATATAAACAGCTAAGTTTATGATGCTTTGTCTTCTCAAGAATCACAAGCTATTAGTGCAGAGTCAATAAAATATTTGCATTGCAAAGCAGGAACGTTCTAGGGGCTGTTATTAACACTATTCCAGGTTACACTTGTGTTTAAATAGAAATAGCCTCTGCCCTACCCACAGCCACAGAGGACTGCAAAGGGACAGTTGGCATCTTTGGGTGGTCCAGTTCTCCCGCCATCTCTCCACACAATGTCCAACACTGGTGTGACATTTCTAACTGAGGTTACCGCAAGGTCTGTCATTTCTCATTGACGCTTTGGAAATTTGAAGAGTTTTTATTATGCTTTGCTGGTTTTCTTGTTTTTTTGACAATAGGGAGTTAAAGACAAGAATGCTTCTATTATTAAAGGGCCAGTTCACCAAAATTAGTAAGAAAACATGTTTCCCACTAACTCCTAAAACTGCTAAATGTATCTAGCGATAGAAAAGCACATATATCTATTAAAAAGTAATGTTTAGTCTAAAGGTTGGATTTTTGTCACTACTTCATGCCCATAAACTTGTGATGTGAAGTAAACCTATGTTGTCTTTTAAAACAGTCTCCAAGTGCTTTGTGAATTAAACAAAAGTCAATTTCAAAATGAGAAGGAAGACAGGACTTCTGCACGCAATAAATGTTCACTGATGTTTATAGGGACTTCCGGACTTCTACTGATGTTTTACTGTCTTCATATTCTTACCAGAGCAGCTGTAGTCATTTCTCTGCAGGCAAAGACATGCACTTCTCATCTGATGCCAGTGACTGCAAGAACAAAACGCATTCTTTCACAAAATAATTTTAGACCTCAGATTCCTAAAACTCTTTATCCTTCCAATATCAGAGGAAAGCAATTTTTATTCTTCTTAGAAGCCCAACACTCACTGGCAGTCCCAACTATCCAGCCTTTGTCTTTCTGCCTCCTCGCGCTTCTGGCGCTCCGTGCAAGGCGCAAGGGCAGGAGGAGCCCCACTTGGCACAAGGGAAGGATGATTCCCGAGCAGCCTGTCAACTTCACTCCCTAATGCTCTTTCGTCTGCCCCACTGACTGAGTTTTTAATAAATGATGAGATGTGGTATAAATAAACCACAAGGCAGTGCAACTGCCAAAAGGCAGAGAGAGAGATACCAAGGTAGCACACAAGAGGTGATAAATAAGTCAACAAAGACTCATTTGCACTACTTGGTTTCTATCACTGTGACTGTGGCACTACATTAGATTGGATTTGAGTGGTAGCAAGTACATTACTGCACATGCATAATTCTTTCAGGAACGAAAAACAGCCAAGACGTGCACCACCTTTGTAGGATTTCTAAATATAACTCAGTGTGCAAGAGCTTGACTTGTTCCTCTGCAGCTTGTCTCATTCACTACTCCCCCGACTGAAAAGTTAAGCAATATACACTGGCTTTACTCATATATTGTATATATTACTAATTATTATAAATCCTAACAAACAGCAGTCACACTCGTAGCCTTAAAATAGAAAATGAACATTATTACTAAACTTTGACAAGTCTAGTTTCATGAACAATAGGTCACTGATTCTTATATCAAGATGTGGGGAAATCATAATAACAGTGCTGACCTCTTTATCTTCAGCCAACCACTGAGAAAACACTGGTATTTTGCAAGAGAATATCAGCCTATATTCCAACTCTGTCACTGCCACTTTTGCTCCAGTTATGGTCTGCAGATAAAGACAAACCTTGTCCTAGATTCTGCAAGAGCTCAAGCTCGTACAGAGTGCACTTTAAAACTAGGTGAATTTATACTTTGTTGACTTGTACTTTTTCACAGGACATCAGCTAATGCTAAGGTGTGTTGTGTGTGTGTACACTGAACAACTGCAATTTTATTGTAATTAATTATATTAATTATTTTTTGTTGAACTTCTATTAACAAGACTCTAATTATCACCTGAAAAAAACATTTAGCTGAAGTTTACCAGAATGGTCGCTTTGATTGGATAAAGGTAGAAAAAGCCAAAGGCAGGGATGAATTGAGCCAGAGTTAGGAAAGGCTGAAAGGTGTAAATTACACGGCATATCAGGATCCAGCATTAGTCAATGGAGCTAGAATGATGAAAAGCATGATGAAAGACAGGGGTGAAAAGCTGACATGCAGTAGGGGGGCTGTTTAAAATATCCTTCATTTCATCAAAGTGATTATTGGGGGTACTTAGCAGCTTTCATATTAAAATGATTAAGGTCTCTTTGAAAACCGAAGAGCTGGTGCAGCAGTGGTCAGTGGGAGTGCTGGAATAAAAGGAAGAATGAGGCTTAAATACCTTATGAAAGACAGTGTATGTGGCTCGTTTTGGTCTCCTGGTGCCGCTTCTGCTCACTTTCAGGTAACTTCAATTGTCACGTTGCTGCAATGAAGAGAATAAAATCTTTTGAAATGGACAAACTAATAAAATTTTTGGCAACAGCGTGGCAATAATCTGTTCATTGCTTTCTCTGTTTGTCCCACTGGAAATCACTATCAGTGTCAGACGTTCATTTTATGGTTTTTAGCCACTGATTTACAATATTCTTCTTCTCTCAAGTATTGTAAAGCTTATGCTTTTAACAGATGGTCAACACAAAGCAAACAGGTGGAGAGTGCCTGTTCTGGCCTGCTCTCTTGACATCCTCAGGGGCACACATAGCTCATATAATCTCTGCCTGTAACATAAGAACCTGTTCTGCATCTCTACAACGCCCGTCAAATGAAAAATGTTACTCACTTCTGTGTCACTGTCGGACCTTTGAGGACAAACTGTGCAGTTTAGCAAATAGAGCATCACCTACATTATAAATTGTTAGGCTCACTTTGCAGTAAATGTAATAGAGGAACGCATATTGATTGGCTGGTTAGTGTGAATGTGACTTTGCTTTGTGGAATATTCATGAAAGTAAACAGATGCCTAGAGAGATGCTGGCTACAGAAAACAACTGCTCTCTGTTTTGTCTGGATTAAAGGCCTGCGCCACAAAATCACTGACTTAAGTGAACAGGAGAGGGGTCAAGAACTCCAGTGGGGCCATTCCAGTTTACATTTAAGATTGCTGGACAACAGATATTTTTGTAAGCCGTGCGAAAAGGTCAGATTGTTCCCCGGAAATGTTGTTAAAAGATCACACTGTCTCAAAATGCAAACCAAATGTAGAGAGCGTTCCGGAAAAAAAAAGACAGGATATTCTTTCTGACTGCAGAGGGATTATAGAGATAACTAGAGAGAAACAGTAGGTTAATGTGATGTGATAATAAGTTATAGCATGGTGGAAAGTAAGAGCATTGTGGCTGGGCTGTTAGGTGGGCGTACACAAATTTGCCTTTAATTCAACAACCTGAAGTCAACTGATAACTCATGCGGAGAGGCGTCTGGATGGCTTAAAACCTTTCTGTTTGCGACTGACGTTTATAGTTCATTTACAATACATCATGCACTGCCCTGTAACTGTGCTCTAAATTTAAATCTGTTATCATTTTCTTTTTCTGTTTTCTTTTTAAAACCATATATTAGAGTGTTTACTATTCATCCCCTCAGTATATCTTGGCTAATGCCTTTTCATGTCTCTAACATTTAATTCATTGTTTCTTTAGAATAAGAAGAGTGCAGTGTTTCATAACCTTTTCCTTGTTATCCACAACCTTAAATTAACCAAAATAATCTTAACCAAAGATTCAGCCATCTAACCTTTTCATGTGGCATTTGAAATTATTGCATAATTTAATTTGTGACAGGGGAAAGCACTGTCTACACAATTGTTTTTGTTTTAAGCATTTTAACCATATTTCAAAGCTTCTAACAATTTGGCAAATATTCTGCGCAGCTGTGTTAAAAAGGTCACTGACTTGAGTTTATTACATTTTAATGGAAACATGTGACCACTTATTACAGCTGACCAAAGTTCAGCGAGGATTAATCCTCCCACTGCATTCCTTGACATCTCACATTATTATCTCTGTTACCTGTGTTGCTTTATTTAATAATTTTTATGCCACAACTTTGCCCTGAAATTAAAAGTCATTGTTGCAGGAACCCAATAATCTTGGCAGCCACCCACATACACATATCTGGTGGATATGATGTTCTAACAGGGAGGCTACATATTTGCCACCCAGCTGCCAGATCACAGGAAACTGGACTGTGACTGCTACAGCTCAAGGGGCAATACGCTGCATGTCATAAAGCCCTGGGAACCACAGAGCTGTACGTTGTCCTCACACACACACACAAATACTCCCAGGGGAGACAGAGGCAGTCAATCACTCCTAGCAACTAGGGCATCTTATCCTCGACTCACCCTCACTGGTTGGACATTGGCTCATCTGGCTTAGCATCACAGGAGTGGAAACATGGGGAGGGGTCCTGTCCTCAAATCACTGAAAGTAAAACTGGGATACAGAGAGAAAATATTGTCTCTACCTTTGGTACTGCATAGAGCTGCTGTCACTTCATCCTCTAACAAATTAATTTTGATTACACTCATGCAGCTAATTACTTAATTATTGGACACTCTTTCTGTTGTATTTAATGCTAAAAGTGTAAAAATAAAGTTGTTTGCCATGTTGCTCGTGTTTGCCTCTGCTTTTGCTCACCATCACTCTCCTGTGGCTCATGACAATAAAACTCAATTGTTAATTTAACTCTATAACCTCTTTCATCATAATGTGACCCATTCTACGCTGCTGCCTGAGCTCATCAATATATCAGACATTCGCTTCAGAATTTCAAGACGGGTCTGAGACAGAAATGAATGAATAAAACTAAAATAGAACCATTTGTGCCTCCATCAGAAATCAATCCATTTTCAGCTTTCAGTGGAAAAGCAGAAAAAGAAATGCGGAAAAAAAGTCTCTTAACATCTCATCTCTACTGCTATTCTACAGAGAGCCTGGCATTGTCTAGAGACGGTGCAGAGATCTTCTACCAAGGCTTATTAATTCACTACACTCATCTCCCCGAGCTGGCTATCATTACAGCCCTATATATAGAGTCAAGCAGGGAATAGTGAGGGATGCACACACACATTAACATTAATGACTTTAGGCTCTGCTCATGTGCTCACGAGCCATGTGCTCACAGACGCACACTCACACATGCAACTGTGAAAAAAAAATGAACCAACCGTGCTTGCATCCAGTGAAATAAATATTCCTTTGTTTACAAACAAAAGAAAGACTGGTTTTGTTTCCACTACTGTTTCTCAACATCAAGTTGATGCCGCATCTCACGTTTCACTACTGAAAGGGAAGAGCGGAGATTAAACAGGGATGTTCAGAAGGCTGGTCAAGTGCAAGCTTCTACTAACTTTGCTAATGAACAATCATCAGGGCCTCCCCCGGTGGCTGTTGTAAAGGACCAGTGCATGTCTGTATTGTAGAAGAAGGATCACATTGTGTCAGCCCCTTCCTTAGTAATTCCATCCCGATCTCAGCAGGAGTCTACACAGCCCATTACATTTTCCACATTCTGTTAATCAGGATGTCCAATATTGCAACCGGGTTATGTACACAGGACTGAACACATCTTGTTAATGTGAATCCTGCAGGACACATTTCAAGGAGAGAGCCAATGCTGAGGCTACTTTAAGTCCTTCCTCCCCTGCAGCACCCCCAGCTGCCCCTCCTCAGGCTCCATCCTGGGTGGCTCAGTAGTGGGGTAGCAGATGGTGCTTAGGGGGGAGGGCATGTACACACACTCCTGTCCCCCTGCCTGAGCCTTGAGGGTGTTTGCAGCATGGAAGGGCAATCCAGTGGGCTTCTACCCAGCAGCAGCAGAATGTGACCCCACTCTCTCTCTTGCTCTGCCCTTAGGCCTGAGCACGATCAGCCACGCATAAACCAAAGACAAGGCCAATGCCCTTCTCCTCCGCAAACACTCTCACGCACACACACAAGGGCTACAAGGATGGGTCAATTCTCAGCGATTTACCCACATCGAGGATCCATTAAGTGTCTTGTACATGCATTTTGTTTGCATGTTACATTAACTGACAGCAGGATGAATGATTTATTTGGAGGGGGGAGGTTCAATTGTCAAAGATGGATGGCATCAATATCATTTTGTCCTTGCTGATGAATCAGGCAATTTGCCCATTTAAACAGATCTATCCTCGTGCTGTTGTACAAGCACGGGCTCAGAAAGGACTCCAGGGACATGCTCCTCTGTTTAGACACTGAAGAGCAAAAAGAAACAGGTGAGAAGAGGGAAATTATCAAGTAGGCAGAAACTAGAAGCCTCATTGCAGCATATATATCCTAAACCCTGCACTGCTACCCTTCAGTGTCTTTTATATCTTTATGCAAATATGAGCCAGCTGATCTGGGAGTATGGAGAGGATTAATAGCTCTCAGTGTAACACAGTAGAAGAAGGTTGCAGGTCAAGGTGCTGAGACCCCTGGGCACTGCAGCCTGACTATAAAATACTGGGTGCTGCAACATTTTAAGTATTTACATTTACAGGAAAATATGTTTCCCCCTCCAAATTCAACTTTTCATTAATATTTTATTTACTTTTTCATCCTCTGGTCTCATGGATATCAATGCGGATTATGTGTCCCCCCCCCCAGGGCTAGCTGATGAATTAGCCTGGAAGCATTATATGCATTTGAATAAGCACCCATTTAGATTATTTAGCCATGGGAATACCATCATAACACACAATGGTAAACAATTATTAAAGAGATAAAGCACCAATTAATCAAAATGAATCAAGGAGTATGAAAATGACATATCAATTGAGGAGTAATATTATTTAAGCATGCAGGGTTTGATTTAATCTGCATTATTCTACAGTGAGCATGCCGCATATTAGACAGTGGGATATAGCAGTGGGAAATGAGTGCTGTGAAATAGGCACAATAGGCTGAGCTTGTGTTTTCCTGGAGGCATACTGCATGCTCTCGTGTCAGTCTTGCTCACTGCTGGCAATGACCAAATCCATCCTGACATGTGGACAACAAAGAGCTACAAGAATGCCTGCCTTAGTGTGCACACACACCACACTGCGTCTTCGAAAGCAGCGTGCAGTGCACTATCTCCCCAGAACACAAGCCTATCCCCATGCACAGGGAGCATTACATGTCACAGAACACAGTGAAATCTTTAAGCGCCGTATCCAAACCAAAAAGCCCTGTCAAATAGCTCAACTCCACATGAAATACAGTAGAGCGGTTGATGGTGCTGGAGCAGAACTAGTCAGTACAGGGAATTTTCCAGATAAAGCTTTCTGGCGGAGAACTAGGAGAGTCCAGTCATCAGTATATTCCACACAATTCTTTAAATTAGCACGAGATTAGGGAGTGCATGGTGATTAAGCTCATTTGAAGTATTGAGGATCCGTCTGGGCATTGGCAAGAGCCACACTTTAATTAATCTGGTAATGGATGAGAAAAATAAGCACTCTTACACATATCAGCATTTTGCTGAGCAGGAGGAAGTAGAGGAGATGGAGAAGGCGGGGGTTGTGGATGTGTGTGGATAGGATGGGGGGGGCTTTTTAAAGGCAGACACAGAGAGTGAAATGGAGCACGTTGCCTACAGGGAAATTAGCACTGAGTGTAGTCTGATGAATGTGCCATTGTATCTATGTTATAATGGAAAAAAGGAGACTGTATGAAGTTGGGGTTTTTTGGGTTTTTTTTTTTTTTGCTTTTTATCGCTCATTTGCCCTTGTCTGGGAATTTTCCCTGGAAACAAGGGATGTGAGAGGATTTCAAATCATGCAAAGAAGGGCTGCAACACCAAATTAACAGTGACAATTGTACAGTGTGTGAGACAGTAGTGAGGATACAACTCTTTTCACTATTTGTTCTGTTCACTATGACTGACCTGAGACAGGAGGCTGCTGTGACTGACCCTCATATGACAGCAGACACCAGACTCAGTTGGCCAGTTAACTCTGTTTTACCCAGTTTGAAGTAGTGTCGCCAGTGACAATTGCTTTTTGAGTCGAGAATTTTATAGAGTTCCACAAAACTAACATTTAGTCACACAATCCATGAGCTAAGCTGGTGCTTGTTAAATAATTCAACCCTGGGAAAAAACGTCCTGGAAGAGGTTAAGACAGGCTGAGTTACACAGAAGCTGTGGTGTTCTGGCATGGTGGTCGGGAATCCGCCAGCAGGAAGGCTTCTCACCCAGGACAATCCCAGGAGTGGACTTCTTTGCCTAATTAGGCTTACGCCCCTTTAACATTTAATAACGGCCAGCTGGATCTTCAGTTGAATACTTAATCCAAGTCGATACTGAGGGATTTCACAAAGATTATCAGGATTATGAGACAAAAGACTGTCCCTTCCTGTTTTAAACACCCCCCAATATTTTACAAATATTTGAATGACAAAATTTGTATCACAAGTCCCACTGCACAGTCAGTTGATACTCACAAAAACACAGGTTACAGACATATTGTTCACTGTTCCTTTGTTATGCTATAAGAGCTCACATTTTTCAGACATCAGCTAACGAACAGATGCATGCACTGCGTCATGTAGCAGGATGAATCTGTGCCAGCGCCTATCACTCTAATACACTGAGCCACGGATAGTATAATAGGCAGTAAATGAGAGATCTTCTAAAAGCCTCTACTAAAAAGCCTAATCACATATGGAGAGGTCAGTGGACCATCTGTTGACCGATTGTTATCTTGGACAGCTCTCACCATACCTGAACATCAGCATACTGAAGGTATTCCCTGGCTGCACTAATTCAAAAAACACACCCCATCCAAAAAAAATTAAAATTAGGAAGCACATGAAGAGGAAATGCCTGTCAGATTTTCAAAAAACATTGACAAATATAAACCTCAAAGGACCAATAAGTATAAATGAAAATCTTTTTGTGTTAAATTTAGAAAATCTCAGCAAATCTAGCTGACAAATGAAGCTGCTTGTAGCACTCAAAGGTGGCCCTACTTGTGCACAGTGTGTGTCATTCATCAGTTCAGTATACATTAAGACATGCCACTGTCTATTTACCACCTCTGACATCCCCCACCGGACAGCTCTTGTCAGCTTTGCTCTGAACCAACTTCACGGCATGAAAAACAGATAATGCTAGCGTGTCCTACTTATTTTCCCCTGCCTTTCCCCGTGTGTGTAATAAGTAGTGATGGCATGTCCTCTTAAGGGAATGTAACTCTGAATGTGAGTTGGCTCTGTAGAGGAAGGGTCAGCGTGAGGGGGGGAGTGGGACTTTTCTCTCATTAGAAATGCTAGGAGCACTGCCTCCAAAACAGATGTAGAGTGCTAAATAAGATGGGCTACGGCAGCCCACTGCTGCCACCTTGAACATTTTCTTTTTATCAGTTACTTATTATAATGAGAAAATAATCTAATTATAATAAGAATCTTTTTTCATTATGATGAAATACTTTTTTTTATTTTTACAAGATCATTTTGAGTTTTAACAAGACATTTTTAAAACAACATAGATATAAGATATCATTAATACAACATTGTTAACAAGATACAAATTTATTCTGTTATGAAAAACTTGAGTAACTATAAGAACATCACTTTGTCACAAGCATAACAAACACATGCACAAAGATTACGCACAAGCTCAGCTCAGACAAAATCAAAACAAACCACAGTCTTAATATCCCACTTTTAGATTATCATGTAATATATTTAAAATGATTTTTCTAATGTAGCTTATTAAAACATTTTTTTTTATAACAAAATCATTGAGAAAGTACAAGATTCTTTATTGCCTGATAAATATTTTGTATTTCATGATACTAAACTTCATGTATTAAGGCTGTGGGTTGCTCGTTTTCTATGAGCTCTTGTGTATAATCATTGCATGTGTTTTCTATCATTACTCAAGCTACAACTAGGTGCCTGTCAGTGTAGTACGTGTTTCAGACCACATGTGTTAACCTGAAAAAAATGGACCTCTACCCTCAAAACCAGCTTATATTGAATTTATGTAACTGCTCTAGGCTCCATCAAATAATTGGCTGATAAGAAATACTGTATGTTATAGTAACATAGTAACAAGAAACCTTTGCAAGGTTGCATCAATACTGGTAACAGGCGAGCTAGTTTTAATATCTCTGAATGTATTAGGGCACCGAGGGAAATGCTAGAAATCAATAATCAGGACTTATTTATGGCTTTATTGGATTATGCATTTATGTTAAAGCAACAGCAAAACAACTGTAAGGACGTGGTATAGTAATAAGGATTTGTTTGCATGTCCGTGGCTAAGGACTTATTTCTTTTTGTCTTTCTCAGTATTGGTGGCAGTGGCGGCAGGAGCGTAGAGACAAACAGAAAGCTGAGGCAGATTACGCAGCGTGACGGAGGGCAGGCCTGGACGGCAGCCATCAGCACTTCCAACACTTAAAACAGAAAGACAGTTGTGCAGCCTGTGGAATAACTAATAGACATTTAGCTCCGACTGGTTCGTTAATGCCTCCATAGACTGTTGATAGACAACAAAGGGGGATATAGATCAGATGTATTTAAGACAAATTTCTCTTGTTCTCATCATTGTTTTTTTTTGTTCTTTTATACTATATTTTTACATTTTAGAGATTTTTATATTTTTCCTATGTCATTTTTTCCATCTAACTCCATAGAATAAGTTTTATTATTGTGACAAATAAATTGTACCTTCCATTTCTAACCTGTGGGTTATTTTTGGCTGAATTTCGAGAAAGAACCTGATTACACACTTACTGACTGACAGATACACAAGTTGAATTCACAGATTTTGCTGTTACAGCTTTACTTGGTCTGGTATGACGAGTAACTTATGGTGGCTAATTTCAGTTAACGCTAGCAAAGTTTAGCTAGTGCACTGTGAATGAGATTACTGAGCCAGTTTGATCACCAGTCTTTTTATTTACAGTTATCAGACATAAGCAGCTATAGCAGCAACTGTGACTGCAAGAAACAATTATGTAGCAATAGTAACGCAGTGTAGCACTAGCACAAAGAGAGAACAGTCAGAGATTCAGCGACTCAGAAATGTCAGTTACACAGTAATATTACTAAAACGTTAACTAACATAAGCCACCATATGTTACTGGTTTATACCAAATGGGCTTCAGCTCTAGCAGCAAAACCTCTGAGTGCATTCAATTGAGTAATACATAATTTTATTGTTTAGAATATAAACTTTTCATCCTTAGGAGGAAGAATGTGTAATACTGTCTTTCAGGGGATATGCAAACCTGCTTAAAAGGGACAGTAAAAAAGTAACAGTTATTAAAGTCAACCGTAAGCTTAAACACTAGAAAGTACATCAGGTCTGAGCTAGAGTATATTATGGGTCAGTAAATTACCTATGTTAAGACAATCAAATGGCTCTACATAAGGCCACCACTCTCCACACCCAGGATTAGGTCTACTGACCCACACTGGCTGGGCCGCTTACATAAACACACCATACACAGCTGTCTTATAAAACACATACACATCATATATCCTGGCTAATGTTAATTATGTTTCTTTTATGCTGTGCATCTGAGCTGCCTGCTTCATACTGTATGATCCTGAATTATAAGCAGGTTTTTGATCTGACTAAGGAGATGCATGCCTAACAGTTGCATTTAGCAGCTCTGGATGCCATCCCTCTCCTGCTGGGAAAACGGCATCTTAATTCAGGATGGAGATCTCAGTCAGCAGGTGAATGCTGGTCTAATCAGCCAGCCATATGTCCTCCTATCCCCTGTCTGATTAAGGTTTCCTCTCTCCCAGCGACTGATTACTGTATGGTTTGATAAATCATATCTCCTGTGAAAAAATGCTAATGATATGGTAATGCAAGTTTGAACTGCTGTCCATCCTGATAAAGGTTTCCAACTTGTATGACCCTCATACTAAATTCCTGCTTATAAAGAGAAAACTTAAGTCAGTTCTGAGAAAATCCGATCTCTATTTATTTTTATTTTTATGGAATCTGCTTGTCCTCCCACATGGCCCATCTGTGTAGCCGGGTTAGTCACAGGAAGTCCATGCGGCTGCCACAATACCCCTCAATGTCTTTGTGGGTCACAGAAGCCCTTTTACTCTGCCAGTTGAAGGCAAGAGGAGAATCGGTTACTAGACACATTAAAAACAGTAGTCTGGTGGTAAGACCTCTGCTGTACACATATCCTGTTTCAGAATTTGTGTCATACTGCATGTTACAAACCAATCTCCCCTACTGTAAACCCAGGCATTGAATTTAGGTCATGACCGTTTACTTTGTTTTCATGTGATTTCATACCGCAGCAGGCGAATAAACTGCAGTGACGCCTTAATGCAGCTAAAGCCCCAATGAAACCAGCCACCGGGCAGGAAGCGTTCATCCCATTTCAGCAGCTGATGAACATCTGTTCAGCATTAGTGGTTACTTCTTTGTGGTTCGTGGTCCTGTGGGTGCAGTGCAGGGCTCAACTGATAATGTTGACTACTCAGGTGCAGCCAGCTTCTGTTCAGATGTAAAAACAGAGAGAAGAGAGACATAAGAACAAATTTCCTGCTTGCCTTGTATGCAATCCAAAACCCATAAATCAATTAAACATAAATGCAGATATTAAATATTTGTATAGTCATGTTTTTTAGAAAAGTAATAAGCAACTGAACACACTGCTTTAAAGTTAAGTGAAACCATATTACAGATATAGTACATTATAATTGGTGTTTCCAACTTGAAATAAAGCGTACTGCTTAGTTTGGCAAAGTACTGAGGTTGTGTTTACATTAGCTTACAGTCTGGGTCTTTCATCTGCTGTTTGGATATTTGTCCACTGACTAGAATGTCCAATCATATTTGTGCAGATGTGCAACATTCATGTGCTCATGTCAACATAGTATGCTGCTTCAGCTTCCTCCAGCACCCCAACTTCCTCCTTATGTGGTTTTTTCAATTTAACTACGGTATTATGTTTATGTATGTGGTTTTTTATCACCCACACAACATCTGGGTGGACAACATCTGGACCCCAACCTGGGACGTACATTCTTTTTTTATTTATTTATTTATTTATTTTTATTTGCAACAGTGAGTGCTCACAAGACATACTGTAAATGCTTTGTCTGACGAAGCAAAGTCGAAAATATATCCAACGCATAACCACATGCAAATGCATAGCTGTTTATTTATATAGCACCAAATCACAACAAAAATCACCTCAATAATTATATTTTTATTGCAAAATCAAATTTAAAGACAACATGGATGAAAAAATGATAAATTCATCCACAGTTACTGAGATGGTTTAGTGGTGAAATAATTTTTTGTTGTTGTGAGTGTTTTTGTTTGGTATGTGTGGGTGTGTGTCCAGGGGTGTAGGTGCACATTCTTGTGTGTGTTCTCACATTCCACAGGCTTAAGAAAAAGTCATGATGAGAATGTATTTTTCCAGACTTGTGGCACCTCTTTGTTTACATACCAGACATGCTCCTGGGAGACAGACTCACAATAAGCTTGTTTGTACATCACAGCATGCATCTAGCACATCACAATTTATCAACAAGTTCTCAAATAGACAGAGGCCAGTGCTCTGAATGTGGAAATGACTATTGGTCCAAAACAATGTAATGTGTGGAGCTGACTAGTGTTATCACTGTATATCGATTTCTTTTAGACAAAACAAGCTTTTTGAAAACTCCAACATGGACTCTGGAATATCCTGGAATTAATGGATTTTAATGTTTTGTGACATCTTTTAGACAAGGTGATTAATTGGTTGATTAAAAAAATGAAATGACAGTTTACTAGATAATAACAGTTGTCAGTATTTGCAGCCCTAGAACTGATGTGAACCTAGCTGCTGGGTATCAAAGCTGTGATCTGTCTCAGGAAGCTGTAATAGTAAAATCTTTACATGCTGTGAATGTTTTGCTTTTCAGTTTGGTCTCTAAATCTAATAAAAGTCAGTTGTCCATCATTAAATAACCAGCTTAGAAAACCAACTTCTTCCCACTTGATAAGGGTTATTCAAAGGGTGGAATGGTCCTTGCTAGAGATAGATGACCTTTCCCCTGGAGCCTGACCCCTGACCCGCGTCTCTGTGATCAGTTGATTGGGAGAGAGCAAGTTAAAGGAGCCTAAAAGCTCTCTGGGAGGAGCAGAGCGGCTGGGACCATGACAAACCCACAGGGGAAAGAGTTGGCTACTGGAAGAGAAATAACTGAAAAATGCCTTTGTGTAGAGGCCAATCTGTCTGTTTGACTGTGGGAAGTCATATGACATAGGAACACCAGTCATTACAGACACAGAAACTGAAAAAACACACATAAGACCCCAGGCAGGTGTGTTGCCACAGACTTCACATGATGAGTCAATAAAACACACAGCTGATTTAAGCAGGGCAGTCATCAGCATTCAGACAGTCTGTGCAGATTTATGAACCACAGGATTGCAGTACCTTTCATAAGCAGTTATCTTATGAATAATACACGTAGACCATATTTGATGAGCCCATCTACAGGCGACCATAAACTTAGTTTATTTGCAATGCCGGGATCGCTCTGTAGTGCCTCCTCTTCATAAAAATGAGATCTTCATTTCTCCTGCTTCATCAAGGTAACAGCACCATTTGGTTAATGGCACACTAATATTTTACATCAGCTCAGGGAGGCCTGATTTACTGCGGTGATGGTGGGAGAAATCTTATGCAATCAAAGCATTGTTTCACCTCCCACGGTGATACTTACGAAATCAGAAACCTTAGCTCTTGATATAGAGACAACTTTTAAGTACAGTATAAAAGACAGTTACACAAAAGTCCCTAGATTATGTCTATTGCTTATGTTATGTAAATGAGTTATACCTCGATTTAGTGTGATTACAGTTACATCACAGTTTTTGAGTTTTACTCTATTTGAGTAAAGTAAACTTTGAGTAAGTGTTATTGCTTAATTTGTGACTTGTGATTTTTTTGTTTTGTTTAAGATGTTACTTTGCATACACAGTGGCTCTTCATACAGTACCAACTCTATTTCTTTAGAAATGCTTGTATTCAGTGACTGACAAATACATTTGACGTGTGAGAGTGAAAGTCTGTTTTCAGTGGAAAAACAATCTGTCTTCTCTTCTGTTGCATCATATTCAGCAACATGAAAACGTGCCAGATCTGTCTTTTTTTCCCTTCATCAGCAAGCACTTCAAATCTGCGTGCAGTGGGGCCTTGACAACATGCACATGTTGGTCTTACTATAGTTGTGAAGACACTCATTGACGTAACGCATTCCCTACCCTATGCCCTAACCTTAACCATCACATTTAAGTCTAACACCTAAACTTAAACCTAAACTACACCCTAAAACCAATCTTAAGTCTCAAATAGCCCTTTGATGTTGTGAGGACTGAACTAAAACCTGTCCACACAACCATAGAAAGACATGCACACACTTACACACACACAGCTCATGATCGACTGAGTATTTAAGATAAACTATCCAGGGACTATTGCTGAAGAAGAGATAGCTGGAACATCTGTGCGTTTTCTCCCCCTGTGCATCTCACTGATTTGCATGTGTGAACCCTCTTTGTTTTCTCAGTGAAATAAACTAACCAAAAAGACAGATTTTGGTATTCATTAACCAGACAAACCCGTTCACAGTGTACATAGTTCAGCGCAATGTATGAGTGTGTTGATGCAGGTAGGAGAGAGTTAGTGTGGGTTTTGTACGTCACTCCCAGCTGCAGCCTGATAACCACCAGCCTACCAAGCTCTGACCTCTGAGTTCCAACCACATAGCAATCTGCCTGACCTGCTGCCTGCAGGATCACACACACACACACACAGACTGACATAAAGGAGGAGCAAACTATGTTTGTCTGTGTAAGAGCTAATGAGTTGTGCAAGTACTGTATAAGAGAAAAACACTCTAACAAGACGTAGTTTGCTATCAAATAAGTCATTTCCTTGTCACAGCAGTTGATATCTAAAGGGTCAATCAAGTTTATTACGATTTAGCCTCAATCTTAATGATCATTGGATATTAATCAAGTTAATTGCTGAGAATGGCAGCATCGATACAGCAAAAGCTTGATGGGGTTAGAAATATGGGAACTTAAAGGACTGGATATTTTGTACCATAGTGTCTTTCGACAGCCAGACACAGACACATCGACGGGATGGAAGATGTTGGAAGATGTCAGAGATAGCAGAAAGCTATTGTTGATGATTTCACAAGGGGATCTAGAGATCACTAATGGACAATTTAAAATCAACTTATAACCAAAAATGTGCCAACACATACATAACAGTCCCTAAAGACAGTTCTATCTCATCACAGTTACGGGGGAACTAGAGAATTGGGTTCAACAAAACTTTTAAATTCTTACTTACAAACTTACATAAAAATAAATTTCTGGATAAATTTAACCAAAAAAGTAGTTTTTACATATAATTACATGTGTGAATATCATATACAAACAAAACTCTATGTATTTATGTGTACAGTACAAAAAATAACTTTCACTTAGGCTTTAGCACCTCTTCAGTAGTTTGTAGTTAATAGGTTCTGAGGAGATGAATCATAAAATCATTATGGTTTTGTCAAGCTGTGTGAAAACAAATGATAGCATATGTATTTAAACACACACAAACAGACCATTCACAGTCCTCTTTTAAAAAGTTACTGTTTGCTTTGTTGCTCAGCAGTTCTTTTAAAAACATTATGTTTCAAGCCAGTCTGAGGAACAGTTGACTCAACCATAAAACACCCACAAGGAAAAAAGCTAAAAGATGATTGATGGAACAACTGGTCAGAAACTTTTTCATCTAGTTGCACAAATAGAGACACTTAGAAACAGATTATACCACAATATTACAGTAAACATACATATAGTATACATGCACATATATTCACATCTACAGCTTCTACGTACAGAGCTTGTACAAAACTTGTAAAATGTACTGTTTCTTACCTTAACATAAACTAAGTGTACAACTTGTCATAAAATTGCTTTTTCTGTCTTCTTGCCTAAGAGGTTGTTGCTATAAAGCCTTTATTATGTGACTGGCTAGCAATTAGAGACATGACAAATTTGTTGGTAAAAATAAAAATAAAAAACTGTTTTTGCTTTTGACCTTCCTCTGCCCCATCACCACCTTATCTCAAAGGGCAATCCAGATACACAAACTGGCGGATTCGACCATCATTCAGCATCTAGACCTCGGGGTTTCATCCTATTACGTATGCTCGCTGTCATACGAGTTGCAAGGCTGCTGTCATAATTAGAATCTATCCATCAACACTTCTTCTTCTTCTATGTTCACTCCGTAAATGTTCATATACAGTACACTCCATTGATCTCTCCTCATTGAAATAATGCAACAATCTGGTACACCGAGAAAAGTAAATAATTGGGTTATTGTGAGACATTAAAAACCTAAAAAATATTCTGTGTATTACTATCAAAGATTAAGAAAATTAGCATTTAATATAAATGTTTTATTATCAAAATTGTGGCCGATACATTTGGCACCAATTTTCTGATGAATTAATCATTTTTTATCCTTTTAACAAGTTTAAACTATAACCCATCCCTCATATGTGCAGTGGCAAGAAAATAATAAATAAACTATTTGCTATTTCATGGTTTTCTACATGAATTGGTCATGAAATTTGATCTGTGTCACAAATATCAACAAACACAATATTTCTAAGCTGATAAAACACAGTGATGATCTTTCCTGTCTTCATTGAACACACTCATTAAACATACACAGTGATGGTGCAAAAAAATAAGTGAAACAGTGTTTTAATAACTGGTTGAACCACCTTTGGCAGCAATAACTTCAAGCTTGTGCTTCCTGTAGCTGGGGATTAGACCTGCACAACGTCCAGGAGGAACTTTGGATCATTCTTCATTACTGCTTCAGCTCAGCTATATTCTTAGGATGTCTGGTGTCTCTCTTGAGGTCATTCCACAGCATATCTACTGAGTAAAGGTCTGGACTTTGACTGGGTCACTCCAAAAGGAGGACTTTACGTCTTTACGTCTACAAAGCCATTCTTTAGTAAATTTACCACAGAATTTAGTTTACGGTCATTGTGCTGCTGCATCACCCAGCTTCTTCTGAACTTCAGCTTGCAGACATTCACCCTGACATTGATAAAGTTGAGAAGATCAAATCACATTCATGGGCAGTTTATGCAAAAACCAGAAAATTACATATCCTTTTATATGAGTCTACTGTTTTCATTTGCAGTATTTTTTGAACGTTTTGTGCCATTGTTTTGTTTCTTTATGTATTTTATGTTGACTTTTAAGGCTACCTATGTCTTTCCATAATGAGATATTTGTTGTCCTCTCCCAAGAACATGCAGCTTGCTTAAAATTGCTCTATAAATAAAATTATTACTTTCTGTGTGTTTTTTTGCTTTTCAATATAAAAAAGCATTTTTGCACAAAATTTATAAATACTTGATAAATTGACAAACTTAGGAAAACAAAAACATTGTTCTCATAACAAGCTTAACAATTTTATAATATACTCAAAGGTCTTTTTTTCAATTGAGTCTGCAGTACAGTACATTCAAGCACAAGCAGAACTGATGACAAAAGCAGAGAGGTGGCAAGCACTTGCTGAGCCCACACCACTACGGAGGAGGTATATGCTGAGTCTGACTCACGGCATAGCCAGAAATCATCAAGTCATGAATCCGTCTGTGTTTGGGCGTACAGAGGTACGTATGAGTCATGACAGAAAGAGAGAAAGCTGAGACAAAGACAGAGGACAAATAGTCATGGGCCAGGCATAGATCCATAGAGTCGACTGTGTTGACAGTCAGATTGTCAGCCCTCTTTGAAGTCAGCCTGAACTTGAAATAAACCCTGAGCTGAGCAGCAGCAGCAGTGGGGTGACACAGTTTTACAGTCTTTGTAGTGAAACACACAGATTTCTCCCACCCTCATTTGCTGTGCCCTCATATGTCTTTGAGCTGGAGCGATGTTTGGTTTCAGGAGTTTTCCCCATGCTGTCATGGCAACCAGCAGAAAGGGCAGTTGGCAGGATGGTAGTAAGACAGCGAGGGCGACATGCTGTTTGTTCTGCAGAGACAGCCCTCTGTTACAGAGAAGTCCCTAGGTGGCAACGACTGAGTAGTGTATCCCAAGGGGCTATCGCATTTCAGAGTGAAAACAAGCCGGCCAGGCTTTGGCAAACAAAATCACTCATTGCAAAACCTTTCATTAGCAAAAGGCTCTGTAGCTGGAGGCTTGTTACTTTTTCTGAGACGTCGGCGAAAGCTGAACTAAATTTTAGGAAATATAATTTTCAGTTTCTAGCTTCTGGCATTTTGGAGAAAAAAGATGAAAGTCAACATGTTTTTGCATGCCATAAACTAAGAAAGAAATCAACACAAAATGGGAATACAAGTTGATATTTGAAAACAATCATTACAGTAAACATCCAGTGGTTGTGTCCAGTGCAGCACTCGCTGTGTTCAAATCTATTTTGGGGATGTTTTTGTGGTCATACATGTGAGTCATTAAGTTCCAGCCACATCAACAAGCAATAACTAACGCTGTGCTGTCTGTGGGGGGATAAAAGGCCACTGTTGCTGGCAATGTTATAAGAGGCTACACTTCCTATAAATAGGCTCACCCGAGGCCATAGGAATGACATAAGTACCTCAATCTACCACAATGGAGGAGCTTGTTTCCTTTTTTAACGTCTCTCTATTTACCCACGACCGCATATGGGAAAAAGCACATGCTGCCAAATGCCAATTCACAGTATCGCAGCTCAGGTCAGGATGATGTGAGAAATTTGTGTAAAGTGTCACTGTGTTAGTATCAAAAGTTTGTCATCAGAAAGTATAAGTGACGCATGATGTAGGTATCAGCCTGGGGATTCAGTTGTTATTTTATTAACCTCAGCTCATACTAAAGCACCTGATTGCATCACTTTTTTTCTATTCACTGGGTGTCTCTTGATTGCTATGACTAATGCTTTCATCATCACAGACTGTGTGGATGTGTGCATGATTCTCATTTCTAATTAGGTTGATAATAGTGAGGGTTTCTAACAGGCTTCATTCATAATGGCGCACATTTCCTGTAGAGCATGACTAGTGCTCTACCAGAGGGAGAGAGAAGAGCAGCTCATTATCTGTCTTCAAATGTGAGGATGATCTCATCCTGAGTCATAATATTAGTGCCTTGACACCTTAAAGCTCATCCACAGGTCATAAATCTTAATCTCTTCGTCTCCTTCCTCTGTATCACTGGTGTTCTGCAAGTCATAATAAATAAGTCTCAAACCTAACATTAACTTGGGACTTGACAGAATTGAAACAATTTGCTAAATATAGTAAATAACTAGGTTATCTTAAACCCCATTAAAAGCCAAACAGACCTTTAGAGGATACTTAAAGTCCCCTTTATAACAACTTGGGTCAGAGTTTTGTCTATCACGATATCACAAATTAAATTACAGATACTAGGTTGCGTGAACACATGTTATCTTTTGAACAATTCGGGTTTATAACAACTTGAGTGAACTTCATGGATCTGCTCTATTGGTGAGGATAAACATCAGGTTGATTGGCAAATTCTGACAATAACATGCAGTTGTTTTCAGTAAAATCATCATTAACACATTTTCCAATGCACAAATTTTGAATTTTAACCCTAAATAAAGTAATTAATTTGGCTTCTATACACTAGAGTAAGCAGAATGCAGAACCATTTGAGTTTTCATATTTCTTACCATCAAACTTTGCTGTATCAATGCTGCCACAATCTCAGCAATTCTAATGATGATTAGGGTCAAAGCTAAATTGTAATAAACTGGATTTATCCTTTAGCTCTGTGCACCACTGTGAAAAGGATTCTAAAAAAGGCTTGTTCCAAAGCATATCCGTTTTTCTATTATACAGTACTTGGACAACTCACACAGACAAACAGAAACTGTTTCCTGGTTTTGGAGTAAAAATATTACCACAACTGCTATGCAGGGTTGGAACACTATAGTTTTACAAATGTTACAATGTAGGAAAACTTGTATAAATAAAAGTTGGAGAGAAAAAGAAAGAATGACAGATAATATCGGCATGTTGCATTTATGCCTGTGTACTGTAAGATGTTGCACAACCTTCAGCTAATTAACTGGAGTTAAATTATGATAATCAACTGGTGGCCCATTGTGTTACTGACTTTATTTATTTATTGTTTTAAAGATTCAGTACAAAACCTGTAGGCGAACAAAGTGTGGTGCTGTTCTGCAGCTCCAGCATGAGCATTTAATATGTGTGTGGGTTGTAAGAAAGAGAGAAATAAGACTTAGGTCAAAGGGCAGTTTTGAAACAGAAATCTAAACTCACTGGATGCCTTCAATATGTGGGAATAAATTACAGTGATGAATAATAATGAAAACAGTGAGAAATGCAAAGTCATGGATTTGTCCTGAAAAAACATTGTCAGTGTATAAACAGGAGTTGCTCGTTTTGAGTTTAATTACATGAAGTGGAGAAAAGCTATGACGCTCAGTGTTGAGAGACTGTCAATATCAAGTGAGTGTTTTCTCGTGGATCAAAACAGGAGCGCAGCACTTTAAAGTCAAAGGGGGGAATAATTCATCAGTTGAGCCCCCAGTTCACAAGACTTTGGCCGTCTGCCCCATGACTTCTCCGAGTTCAGGTCGCCTAGCAACTGGTCCCCTGCTATTAGAGTTTTCATGCATCATTATGTTTGCATTGATGTCATGGTTACCGGGGCAACCATATGACCAAGAGACGATGACTTGTAGCTACTGTGACGAATGTATAAGCCCGTTTTACACTAACAAAGAGCGGCGGTGATAGTACGCAAGGCTTTCTTAGGTCCTTAAAACATGCAACCTTTTACACTGATAAAAAATGGATTAAATGCATGGCTGTAATTTCTTTAAAATAGGGCTAGCCTTCGGATAGCCACAATGCAGCTCAGACAGTGAATGGACTTTCAGTGGCAATAAATCCAAAGATAATCCACTGCTGAAAAAGCAAATGATTAATACCCATGAAATAAATCTACTGTAGATTGCATCTGCCAAAATTCAAGAACTGTGGTAATCTCAACCGCTCATTGCCTCTAGCAAATCAGCCACAAAGCCGTGGGATAGTGCTTTATTTAGATTAGGTCAGAGTCAATGAAGCTACAGCTTGAGGGTATATTCATTTAAAGAATACTGAGAGAGCATCATATGCTGGTCCCAGTTTTAGTTCTCTCAACATCAGACCCCTCAAAATGACCAAAAGAACACATGATCAAGAGAGAGCAGAAACATCATCACACATCCTGTGACCAGTCTACCCTCACACTCAGCCTAAAAGGGTCACAACCTCCCAACTTAAAGCACCCCAAGGCAGTAGCTGCCTTTCTTCTGAAGAGCAATCACAAGTCAATAACCATGGCCACAATCAAAGTGTGTTTTACCTTTGAGATGGATGTGACAGTGAGCACCAAAAAGAAAAACGCTGACGGTGTTTGAGATCTACAACAAAGCTGAAGGTATTAAGATCAGAAAGTCTGCACTTGCACAGATTGTTTTTGGCATCAGAGAGGAAGCTGGTGCTTTAATTTACACTTTCTCATTAACTATTCATAGCTTTGTCCCGTTCCAACAATTTATGTCTGACAACCAGAAATTAGATTATCACTGTGATATGTCTAGAACTTGTCAAAGACATATCGGCGGCTGATCTTTGGGGTGCATCATCTAAAAAGAATGCCTAGTATAAAATCTTTTGTTAAGGTTTTCTCCTGAGAGAATCCAAATTGAGCTAACCACCATATTCTGCCGATAATAATCTGTGTAAATTGTTGCTGGGTTCCCTGGAGGGAGAGAAATACTGATGGTGAGGACTGTTATGTGATAATCTGTCTCGATCTCTTCCCTCGACAAAGATAATCCGTCTAGTTCACTGTGTACTGTGCATGTTTGCCTGCAAGCCACAGTCTGGAGGCTGGTGGTGGCACAGCAGACCAGAGCTGCAGGGTAGTAGGTAAAGTGCAGGGATAGAAAGCAACACCAGCGTGCCAAGTCATGCCATGGTACACTGTTAAAGTACTTAAAAGTAGCATGCGCATTCTGTACTGCATTCTTGTGGTCATTTTGTGTCTATTTTTGGTGTCATTTTGTGGTCATGTTTTTTGTTTTAACTGAGCTCTATGACCTTCAATCAAGAATTATTAACGTTCATTTCATACAAAGAGTCTGGCTCAGGGGTCCCCTGACTTCTCGGGGCCCTGGACATATGTCCGGTAGACCCATTTGTCAAAGCATAATTCCTGATCTGAATCATGAATAATTTTAGCCTATAGTATTTTTGTTAACTGGATTGTTAACTACTTTGTAGTTGTAGTTATGTAGAAAAACATGCTCATATTCTTAAAACTAAGGTTTTGGTAATATTATGGTTGAAACTCAGATACTGTGCTATAAGCACAGTTGGGGTTTTTTATTTGCAGAATAAAGAATAAATCAATTACTGAAACAATAAATAAATAAATAAAAATAGAAAATTTGTTGCAGAAGAAACATTGCTATTACCAAAATAGCATTGTATGTAACACAATAATTTTTTCCCTAAAATTTCACAATTGTGTATAATCCCTTAAAATCCCCTTTTTTGAAACTACTATAACTACTACACACAGCTTTGTGTTACGTCCCAAACGCGGCTGGCTTCCAGGCGACCAGTTTAGCTGTGAATGTTTATCTGAGGTTATGCTGCTTACGTCACAGAGGCAGCATGGGAGTCTGGCACAGACACAATGCTGTGAGCTGAAACTGTGACCGTGACGTCATGTGGGTGGCCGTTCCTATGTAGTCAGCACTTTTCACTCTTCCTCCTCCTCCCCTTCTCTCTACAGCTGCACATCAGGCACTGACCTCTGGCCATTCTCCATGGGGTGGGGTGGGGGGGGGCTCAACCAGGAGCCCTGCACAAAGGTTAGGAGAGGCAGGCATAAAATCAAGGAGGTTTAGGAGCCAAGGTTTTGGGGGAAGGGTAGCAAGGTCAGTAAACCTCTCTTCGTTGACTGACAGATCAGAGGACAGCAAGAGCTGGATGATAAACGCATGGTGTCAATCTGGGTGTCTGTGTGGTAGTCTCGTGGTGCCATCCAGATAGAGCGAGAGACAAAGGGGTGGGAAAAAGCGAGTGGTAACAGCAACACAGAGTGCCTGTCTCACATGCTCCCCCATGTGAGAGTGAGCCAAACAAGAACGGGAGCTGCTTTATGTAAGTGTCTCCCAGAATCCTGTGGGACTGTTGGAGAGGCTCACATGTTTGTGTTGTGGTCAACCCACATGGGTGGACAGGGAGGGATCTGCCAGACTGGACCACAGTGTGTCCTGTTTCTAACCACTTATCATCTATCTCTTTCTGTCTCCGTCTGACTCTTTGCTGGTTTGTTTGTGTGTCTTCTCACTGTTTGTCTCTCTGTTTAATTTTAATTTCTGCTACTGCTTCTCTGGTTCAACCCTGGCTGTGAGGGGATGCAGCTGGGATGGGGAGGAACAGGCGGAGGGGGGGCGAAGAGGGCAGGATAGATAGGAGGTGCTGACTCTGTTTCCCTCAAGATACAGCAGACACCAGAACCGAGCCCAAAACACAAACAGTGGCTGAAATCTCTAGTCCATCACACACAAAACTTCAGTAGCACTTCAGTAGAGTATGAGACACCACCCACAGTTCTACCTACAGTGTGTACCTCTGCAAACCAAAAATATCTTTTAAAAATTTAATTCTATAAATAACATTTATTGTACAAGAGATGTACACAACAGACACACAACACACATTCAGCCTCACAGCCACCCTTCACCCCTCACCCCCCTTCTGTTAGGGCAGCTGGCAAAACACAAAGGAGAGAAGTGTGCAACTGGTGCGATAAAGCTGGAAACATCTTGCTATTCAAGCGTCAGCATAAAAAACTGGAGGCACAATTAAGGGGAAAAAAATCCCAGACTACAAGAACAAGTGTTCAGTGCTGCAGCACTGAACACTCAGCGCCTCAGTCCAGCTGCAGGTTGTCTTTAGGACATAGGAAAAAAACTACAGAGCTTTTCTGTTTCTCCTTCTTAGGAATGCAAATGATCAGTGACACACTAAGAAGCAACAAAGCATGTGTGTTTTCACTTCAGATGCGCTGCCATGATACTATTTGGGAAGCTTGATATATCAGTGTGTGCAAACATTACTGCCTTTGTCTAAAACTCCCAAAAGCCTAAACTCCTCAGTAGCTACAACACACAGTGGGTTACTCATATAAAATTAATTGTTAAAAGGTGTTTTAGAATTTTATGGCTTAACAAAATAGAACAAAGAGTCCTTATTAAAACCTTTTATTAAAAAAGTTGCTGAACTCTTCAAAAACATACAACTCATGTAGAACTAACAACACTGCAAAGCATAAAATGAAGGTTTTTCACTTATAGCTGTTTTTTAAAAGACCCAGAGAGATTCCTCGCCCTTAAACCTCCTCTCTGTTCTCTCAATCCCCTCTGAGGAAGCTGGTGCAAAGTCTGCCGCTGTCTGGCTGTTCCCATGGCAACCACCAGGTGAGCTGAGGGGCTCGGAAAGGACGGCGAAGGACACGTGACTCTTTCCACATGCTCAGGCAGAGCATAAAGAAGTCCCTCCTTCATTCAAACTTGCAAGTATACTGTGTAGTCACAAAAAGTCGATGTTTGGTAAGTCTGAAAGCAGACAAGCAGATGACTAGTCTGCCAGTCCGTCTGTTTACCACTGTCTGTGTCTGTCTCTCCCTGTGACACATGCACACAAACTCACACACACACATTGTGTTGTGGAGTGCAGAAGAAGAAGAGGAGGCTGCCCTAGAGGGGGGGGCAACTGAGATGTGTCATAACCACTGAATGTCAAGTCCCGTTCTGCTACAGCAGCAAAAGGAGAAGTAGATGGTGGGGGAGTGGGTGCGTTGAGCATGAAAAAGCTACATGAATGACCAGGGGAAGAGAGGAGAGGAGAGTAATCATTTTTATTTCTAACTTTTTGTAATTAGCAGTCATCAGAAAGTACGCCTGAGGCTGATGAGGCTGTCATTAGTTGGCCATTTGTCATAAATGTAAAAATTTTTGCTATAAAGGTGTGTGTGTGAGTAAAAACCAAAAGTGGCACTAGAGGAAAAATTAAAACACCAAAACCAGTAAGGGGTCATGAATGATTTCGAACAAACCTGTGTTCAGACACTTGAGGTCAACGTGGTAGCCTACACAAACCAATCAAAGACAAGACTTATTGTTTCTGTTACCTGGCAAAACTCGCCAAAAGACAGAAATGATCCACCTTAGAACAGAATGTAATTAGGGCCTTAATGCAGGATCAATTTTAATTCATTCTGTCAGCAAAGTCATTCAGGTGACAGCTTCTCCTCTCATTGTTGTACTTTAGAAATTACTTTAGAAATGAAGAAACACAAATCCCATTTATGCAACATAAAGATTATTATGCTGTGCTGGCTCAGCTACAACAGGTCTTCAAAGAGAAAAACAGGTGCTAATTACTCCTATGAAAGAGGTTGTTGTTGTTTAACTTGTGTACCTTCAGTGTTTACAGCCTTAGTTTTAAATACCAGCCTAAAAGCAGTAAAGTAACAAGGTAAATGTGAAGGTAGACTGAAAAGGTGGGTAGCCTGTGAGGGGGGCAGCTTAAAAATGTTCATTCTCTGTTGTGATTTACATTTACAAACACACAATGCAATTACGCCACAGACAGTGTTAAGTTTGAATCAATAAAAACGACAACACAAAAATAAAAAAGTGACGTGTTGCATAGTAACATGTACACAGAGGCGTGTGCAGTTACTGGAAGGAAATATCATTATGTTACTCTGTTTATATTGACTCTGTTTATCACTAAGATATTGTCTGTGTGTAATTTGTTCTATCTACTGCGTTTCCTCTTGTAGTACAGTATACAGTGGTCTGTGGTTCATATTCAGTAAGACAAACTGCAATCAGGTAATAAAGCTGCGTGCTGCCAAAACACAATAAAAGGCATGTACTGTTTGGCAGGCACGTGTGGACATGTTTTGGAAAAGAAAGACTCCCAATTAGTTAAATCAGATTGTTTTGTTAGGACACAACAACAGGCCCAATGTCCATCTTATTAAAATGTCACTGGTGATAAATTAGACTAAATCCACCCTGTACTCCACTGTAGATACTGTACCTCTCCTCTGTCCTGCTGTCTTAGCTCTGTCTGGGATTTGCATAATCAGGCAGGTGACAGAGGTCACCATGCAGCCAGGTTGCTTTTCATTATTCATCTGTTCCTGACTTCATGTTTGTGTCCAAATTATCAGGATGACACAGGAGGCATAAGCCAAACAGAGGTCAATCCACCCAGCTGGCCTTCTTCTGACACTATACTATTACACTCTCATGCTGCTGCTATGTGATTCATCTTTTATTTACCTCAGCTTCAAATCTAAATATAGACTTGATCAAAAACTCACACATTCCTCAGAGATTTCATCACTGTTTTAACGCGTAGTGAAAATTCTCACTGAGGTTGTATAGGTGTGTCTTAAAAGGCACACAAGAAGGACACAGAGGCAAGCAAAAGTGCACACCTGCATGAATATTGCATGTGTTTTTGCTTTAACAGCCACATGTGCGTCTCTTTCATCTGTACACTTCACAACAGCATTCCCCGCCCATAATTGCCACTGGCGATCCACTAAAAAACTCTTTCCCCTCCATGGCCAAGTTATGCTCCCAGCTTTTGGGCTTGGTTGCTCCTTTTCACAGAGACGATTTCTGTGGAACACGACTCCAGAATAGGCTGGATCGTGTTGCCGTGGATTCCGCTTGTCCGCCTGCAGGGTCTATAAATAGTGCCTGTCAGATATTTTCACTCCTGTGCTGAGCACACTCAGTGGCAGAGCAGTGTATTAATATCCACAGTGACCAGAGTCGTGCCTCAGGAAGGAGAGTATGGTGTGGAGGTGTGTGTGTGTGTGTGAAGAGAGGGAAGGTGGAGGGACATGCAGACACTGCTCAGCAGGACACAACAATAAGACAGTCATCTTCCTTCCAACCTTACTCTGCAGAATGAGGTGCCAACAATATACCTGTTAATGGCTCATTCCCTGATAACTCTCCACAAGGTGTTCACACCATTGACTTCAGCTATAACAGGACCTGGTCTCTATTACGCAATCAGATGTGATAAACCACACCAGTGAGAAATGCCTATCATTTTGATCATAAGAGTAAACAACAGGGCATAGATTGTAGCTGGATTCTGCAGCACATGGATTACATTACAGCAGGCTAAGATCCTGGGTTCACCTTGCTAATCAGCCTTGAGAAAGTACAGATCTGCAGATAACCCCTAAGAGCTTCAGCTGCGTGAAATTTAAACATGAGGACATCAGGAGAACAGCCACAAGGGTTAAGCAGAGGTGACTGTGTACAATGAGGGCACAGTGAGTATAAATGCAACAATCTAACATAAAGTAAGTTGTTTAAAATATATAGTAAGTGCTTTTTACCAGACTGTGCTGCACACACACGTGCACATACAGCCCATCTTCTGTCTGAATTTCTTTTAAGCCACTGTAATTAATCATTTCTCTGCTGGTCATGTGCACACTCCCATGCCTTCACAACGCTCTCTCACACAAACACATGCACATATCCAGTGATTGTCTTGTGTAACAGGGTAGAACGGTGCATGTGCATTTGCGAAACATCACATGTGCTGCTGAACAACCTGAGGTCAGATACAATATTCATACCCACACTAAATGCAGCTCAGTAGTCAGACTCTCCTCATGTTTTAGGTAATTAAGAAATTATGCTAATTTGTTCAATTCACATGTAATGTTCTCCTACTGTTCCCTTTGTGTACCAACAGTCATGCATTACTATACCCTTGATCTTTAAAAACATTTGCAACAAATGCAAATGAAAGATGAATAAATGCTGCAATAGTGTGAGGATATTCAACATGATTGCATCATATATCTACAGTAATATCCTGCCCTTCATGAACAGGGACTGTGTGGTCGACAGCCTGCAAAACACTGCCCCCAGTGGAGAGTGTCAGTACATCCAAAAGAAAATGGACAAAATAACGTGAACACCAGACTGTAATTCAAACAAATAAATTATACATTTTTGAAGCCTTGAATGTTCAGTTTTCACTTAAGTTATTTCATTATTTGTTGATTCTGTAGTTATGTGTAAAGCTGTACTGCAGTTGTTGGTGTTGCTGAATTGAAATAAATGATACTGTTATTTTTTGCCACTCCTTCAAGTGTGGTAAGTGTAACAGGTTTGTACTAATTTATTGTGGTGGATTTGTACAGAAATAAAAAGTCAATATCTATGCAACAAAAGCCAAGATGTGTAACGTTTAGTCCTAAATATACAATAGGTCAGACGCAACTGAATCAATCACTTACATAACAATCCAATACCATGTTGTTGGCAGAGAATTAAAGACAAGAGATATAAATAAAGAGCTTGGAAAGTACAAAACTGATCAGTAAAAAGAGGCATGTAAAGTGTCGTAAACGGTGCAGATTAGTGCCTTTTTGACAGTATTTTGCAGTACAAAGTGTCACAGGCAGAGATAAGAGACTACAGTTGGCCTCTGTTTGAGTTTGTACTGTTTCTACGCAGGAAATTCCAGGAGCTGCACTGTGTGACGTCTCACATACGGGATCACATTTCAAAAGGCACGGCTCCACTGGCCCACAGTCAAACCACAGACCTCTTTCTTGGTGCAGCTGATTACATGCCAACATTAAATAAGTTCAGGACTGGCTTATTAGATAAAGGCAAGTGGACACACAGGAGCAATTCATTCCTGAGAAACGAGAAGGAAACTGGACACACTTTTTTTCTCTTTGTGTTTCATGTGACTACTCTGAAGTATTATGGGCCTGCCATCTTTTTCCCAAGCTTCATAAATTTACTCTAATACCCTCATATACTTCACTTCGCTCCCTCTATACCCTCCTCCCCTTTACTCCTCCTCTTCCTTCTTCACAGTGCCCAGCCTCTACTGGCGCCACAGCAGGGTCATCTGGGGTTCCACTGCAGAAAGGAATGCATAGAAACAAAACTGGCACATTTTTACAGAATAAAACCATGAATGAATCACACACAAAGTACAAAATGAAGCCCAGCAGCACTGACCAAGAAAATGTCATTAAACACTTTTAGAATTCATTGTTCCTCATATGCTACTAATTATCCGAATGCATACAAAGGCTGTTTTAACTCCCCATGATAATTATCCCCTGGCAATCTTAGACCCACTGGTGGCAGAGTTTGCCAGTTGTTTGGTTGGTGTATCCTTAGAGAGCAAGCAGAGAGTACCCTGATGCAGTGTTGCGGTGTGTTGACAGAGGAGGAACAAAGGTGAAGCTGTGAGTACAAACTGTGCACACAGACAGGAAACTTGATATTCCAGCTCTCAACACAGACTGAATCTAGAGGGAGGGAGAGTGTGTGCTTGTGTGTGATATCAACAGCAGAGAACATTAAGTCCTGCAGGACGCACTCTACACACGGGTACACTGCATGATGGTGTGTGTGTCCCCTTTTGTTGTACGGTACATCTGCACCACAATTAATCATCCTTGACTAAAGTGAGTTGAGAAACTATGTCAGTGCAGAGTTTAACCTGCTTTCCCATGCACTCCCACTAGCTTGATCAAATCTGAGCACCTAAAACAACAAAAGATAATATTTGAATACATGTAAAATACTAAAATTTATCAAATGAATTGCATGCACTTACAAAGATATTCCTCTTTCTTAGTTAATCAGGCAAGCAAAAATTAATACATTCAGTTTCATTGGCTGATTAATGCTGTCACTTTCTTTGACTGTTGAACAAGAGTTGTGTTTGTGACCATGTACAGTTCAGTGCAGTGCCTCTGTGGGCTGCCCCTGACACAGCATTGTTATGTGAAACCCTGGGCACCATGCTCCAGTGCTCAGCTATGCTGTCACCCCCTCTAGGCATGTAGCAAACACAGCCCTTTGAGTGGCCAGCAAGCGGCTGCCCTCCTAAGCCTCGCGAAGCAGCTTAGAGCTCCGACTGCCTCCACAGTGGTCACACGTGTGAAACGTGCACTCTCGCTGACACACAAACACATGCTGGGAGGCTTGCCCCTGCCTGTGCATGCCCGCAATGAGAAAAGGCAGGGCTTGTGCAGCTTCATACGGACAGAGAGGGGACGGGTTAGGTCAAAGTCACTCCCACTCAGCTGTAATGAAGCACGTTCCTCCTGCACACACCTGCAGAAAAACATGCAGGACACAGGGACAGAGAATACAAACATAATATACTGCTGCTCACCACTACTCATGTTCTCCACAGAAAAGAATGAGGGACAACTGTTCCAACAAATTGTAGCCATGTGTTGGGAGAAGTTGAAAGTGTGTTCCTGAACCTTTTTTTTTTTTAAGTCCTGGAAAGAATAAACATTCCTAATGAGACATAGACTCACACTTAGTTCTTTCCATCATGCACTGAACAGAAAAATACTTAAAACTCAGATTTAACTTTTTTCTGTTTCACTATTCTCCAAAACACGATGCAGCCTGGGTGAACTGCTATATCTAATTAGTGTCAATTACTGTATGCACCAGAAAAACATCCAAACAGTTTCTCTGACAACAGAAGAAAAGCAGGTTTTCTTGTATTATTTCTCTGTAGACAGAAATACTATCAGAGTTACTATGGGTTGACTGTATTTTGGTGATCTAAGAATTTAATTATCATTTTAATTTATCATTTTTATCCTCATTAAGTTTGGTGATTTCTTTCTTTCAAGTTTTGGCTTCTTTCAGTTGTTTTTTTAATATGTGACTAAGCTAAAGGATAAATGTATACAGCGTTATCTTGCCCCTTTTGTTCTTCCTCCTCTGTTCTTCTTCCTCCTCTTCACTTTTCACTGCTGAGGGAAGTATGAAGAACTAGCCAGTAGAAGTCAAATGTACAGAAGATATGAACTTATTTTCAAATATGAATTTAAACCAAGGCAGATTTTTCTTCCCATGTTCTGCAAGTGTTCAGCACAAATTCTACATTTGAAACCTCACTGTCAGGTACTGACAATGCTGCTACTTTCTGAAAGCCTCACATGCAGCAACTGAAATCTAATAATATCTGCAAATTTATTATCAGTAACAAAAATGTGCTCATGTTTGAAATATTCCCCTTATGTTTTCATGCAGATAAAGAACTCTCCATTGTAAAAGCACAAACAAATTTAAAGTATAATATTAGTTGCATAATTGAAGGCACGATCTGTAAAGACTGACAGGTGGTATTTTCTTCCATCCATTAAATTAGACTATATGATTCATAATGTTACACTTAGAAGACAGTGGGGTTTGTATTTCTTTTTTTCAGTCCAATGATCAACTAATGCATCTTCCATATTTTGTTATTTGGCAGTACACTTTGGGAGCCTTCATCTGTTCTCTGTGTGTTTCTGTTTTGGACTCACAAACGGAACATTTGCTCTTACGTCAAACACATCCTGACAAACAGATGAATGCACAAGAATGCATATTGACACAGAGTTGATGTGTTCACTAATAACTGATAATGTGTAGTGTATGACCATCTACAGTACCATAGTTGTCAGAAATGCTGATATTTCTCTGAAAAATGTTGTGTTGTTTATGTAATGATGATGTGAAGTCTTTATGCGATGCACAAAAATATGTTTTATATTTGTCAGGCTGATGATTTTTTACTAAACTTTAAAAATGATCAAAGTTAAAGAGCTTTAAAGTTGGAGTGCACATTATTAATTAGAGCTCATAAAGCAAGAATAAGTTAATTAAAGTATACTATTTATCTTGCTATTTGTATGTTTTTGTCTCTTCTAGGGTGGTCTGATTTCGAAAGGAAGAATCTATACTACAGATGGTGCATTTCATTAATTGGGCTTCATGTTGGCATCAAAGCAGGCTGGCCAAGAGATAACTGATAAATAAATAAGATATTCCTAGATGTGCCAAAAATTATATGAATAATTACTTTTGCGGTGTGATTACTAATAAGCTATGCAACCCCACACTGGTTAACAGAAGCCAATCATTAACATTATAAGTAATGATAATTTAAACATTTTTGAATTCAAAACATAAACACATCCAGGAATGGCAAGTCTGTTTTCTCAAAAGGCTCTGAATGAACACAACTGGATTACCTCAATTACATGTTAAACAGCATCACTAGCATCAGCAGCATGAATCATACACACACTTTACCGCTGAGTCACACACACTCTGCCCTCTGTGTCACGATGCATGCATATATTCCCTCTCAGACAAACTCATGACTGCTGGCTGTGTGACGTACATTGTGTGTTGCATGTCTGTCACCCACATTTGTAAACCTGGCAGGACAAGATCCTGTAGCAACAACAACAATTATTTAAAAAAACAAAAAACAAAAACAGAGCAGGGTTAAGATAGGTGACAGAAATGTAACACTTTGAGATCAATTAATAGCTCTCTCACACATGGTGAGACAGATTAGTTCTGCACATAAACTGATTTTACTGTCTTTAAGAAAAAACATTCTTATATATGCATCACTGGTCAAAAATTATTTAGCACATTCGATCTTATCTTCCACAACTATCTGGTCTCTGCTCTTACTGCTGTAAATTCTGGGTTATTTTGGTGCACTCAAATAACCTAGTTTAGTGGGGACAAGTCACACTGTAATGTTCTCACGTAACCTCAATGTGGGTAAGACAATACAGAGAACTGTAGCCTTTACTGCCCCCTGCTGGACCCACTGTGTAATCTCATGCCTGAACAATATGAAAAGCCAATCGCTTCTGAGTTGTTTTTATTCATTCAAAAAAAATGTTCACACAAAACACAAACACAGCAATACAGACTGACGTGTTTGAGTGTATTTGTGCTTCCCTCTTTGCCGTCAGTCAGTCATGGAGTGTAATCTGCAGGTATTTGAATCTCCTTCAAACCATCCACAGATCTTCCCTTTTAACAGCTGCCTGGTGTAAGAAAGTGTGTATAAAACACAGACAAGGCCAGTAAACTTCCCTCATAACAGCGCACAGTTCACAGTCAAAGGCGGCACATTGCTTATTCCCTTTCATCTCTCCAGCGCCTCAGAGACAGAGACAGGAGTGGGTTTTGAAGGGAGGGATCAGGGCTACAGTCAGAGGAGGGGCAGAAGAGGGGGAGACAGCCAAGCTGAATCTTTCATTTTTGCCCCAGGGGTGTGTGCTGCTGCTGTTGCACTCTCTTTGTCTGAAGACTGATTAACAGAAAGCACGACTAAAGAGAGTGAATATGAATTGTGTGCGCTGACAAAAGCTGCTATTGTCTCACTGCATTTTACAAGTGTGTGAAAGAGAGGTAAACCCAGATAACAGGCACTATAAATGTGTTCAGACTGAGTAAAAATAGAAATGCCACAGTGTAACAACACTCAACAAGTTGAAGTCCTGCATTTAAGATTATACTTTATTAAAAGTACAGATGTGTCTCCAGTAAAAATGAAATTAAGCCTAAAAAAATTAACTGTAATATTGTATGATTTTATGTAAATATAACAGCTCGCAGCTTGTAACTATGCATAATATAGTGAAAAGAACAATATTTCATTTTAAAATCTAGTGAATGGGATGTTTCAAATGATGGAAATACTAAATGAACAGTTTGTAAGGTGACAATGCCAAGTTTGAGTTTGTTCCATTTCCCAAAATCAAACCAAAAGAATCAATGAATACATATTTAACCAGAGTCCTTGCACTTAGTTACTGCCCATAACCTTTTGAACAGCTTTGAATAAAAGCATCTTTTTAAGGTTTCTAATTATGATTATGATGATTATTTCATGTTTGTGTCAATACAATAAACAAAACCTTTTTTTTATTTTTATTTTTTATTATATATATATATATATTTCTCTGACACCGCAGGGACTGCACCTAATTTCGTTGTGCTTTTTACAATGACAATAAATATATTCTGATTCTGATTCTGATTCTGATTCATTCTGATAAGTTCATATGGTTTTACTGTAGTAAAGATGTTTCACCACAAGGTGGCATTATTATCAAAAACTGACTTTCATTTCCCATGAAATAAGAAAAAAGTTTTTGTGTGTACACATGCACTGTAATTATATCATACTGTATCAGGCAGAAAACAAATTGGTCTTAATTTAAATGCATAGGATGCATTTTTTTTATCAGTAAATGCTGTGTTCAGTCTAGTCTAGTTGGGTCTGGGGTCAGTATTAGTGTTGAAGAACCAGCGCTGGTTCCTGCTCTCACTTGACACTGAGGGTCAGCAGATCTTGAAATTCCTGTGTGGAGACAAACTTCCACAACACTTGTTCCTCGCTGCCTCTTCAGGACTACTATACCTCAGACAGCTGAAATCTAATTTAACAACTAAAACATTTCAAAAAAAGCAGTAAAGAAGTGTTGCAGTAGTCTTTCCATTTTCAAATTTTTGTGGTCTAGCCAATTTCTAAACATTTCCAGTATTAGAGTTTCTCTTTGTGTTCCGCCTTTTATGCACATGTGTCGGAGGCTTAGCAACATTTGTAATATAAACCTACGCCAGTGTCAATAAAAAAATTTTTATTCACCAATATAAACGCACCATTCAGATTTTAATAACCCCAGACTTTGACAGTTAAGGTCTTCAGCACAATTCAAAATCATTTAAACATAATTTATTTATATAGTTTAGAAATTTTTCACATAAAATGTAACATGCACACCCATTTACAATGGACATGTATTACTCTGCACAGGTGTTTTGTGCCCATATATTCTTAAATCGCACAGTAAATGTGTAACCTGTGAACCTCTGTTAATCAGTATCTGTCAGAACTCAGCCCACACAAAGCAACAGACCTGTGTATTATCAGAATTCTGTCATTTTTAGTGTGTACTTTTTGTTCTCTGTCTATGGTCAACTCTTCACTTCTGTAATGACCCAACATCCCCTCAGGAACAACAAAGCTAATCTCATTTTCTCTTAATGGATGATCTACTCAAAGATCAAGTAATTACCTCTGAGCTTCAGAGCCTGATATCAAACACTAAGACAGGTAGGAGCCAAAACACTGAGTAAGTATAAGATCATTGATATAGAGGGAAATGGGGATTGTTGGATAAATGTTTAAAGTATCTGTATTTTAAGAGGAAAGCAGCAGACGCAGGGTGTATTACTGACCAGTCTTTTGAGCATTTATATCCCGCTGTTTGCTACTCTAGACATTTTCATAGGTGTCTTTACAAAGTCTGTGGTAGTGAGGAGGAAATGGACTTTGCTCACACCGTGTGCAAGTCTTGTGATGCTGCAAAGTTGCTGCTGACTGTCACAGAGAACAGACGCCGACTGTCATCTGTAAGGTAATGATGCTATTTAAAACATATTTTTACAAATTCCATCTCACAGAAGACATTAGTTTTTATCTCTAAATTCAGGAGTTATTACACTGTTTTTGCATTGTTGTTGATTTGCACAACATTCTCCAAATCAATGCTACAGCTCATTCATTCCAGACTCTGCATTATTGATGTTATAGCTAGATATTTCAATGAGTTACAGGGAAAATGTTTAGCTTTGCAAGCAGATATTTATACTAAGATTATTGTAAAAACCAATTCACTACTAAGTTTTTAAAATGATCCAACTATGATATCTATGATCTACTGAGAAAACATAATAACAGAGATAATGGCATTGACTATCTGTCATTCATATTAGGTGATACAGTAATTTGCAAACTGTGTGCTGCTGTGACATGACTGGTCATGGAATGGAAGAGTAACCTTCGACGCACCCAGTCACTGAGGAGCGTGCACTTGTCATGTGACAAGCCTACCTGGACAGAGGCAGGGCTGCAGGACAAGAAAGCATCTGTGTCCCAGCTAGTTGCCAAGTAAATAAACACCATCTTCCTCACTCCTTCTACATCTATCAAAACTAGAACACTGTCCAAGTCTCTAAAACATGCAGTATCCGTTTGTTATTAGATCAGTAATATGAGTTTTGTGTACATAACAGGTATCAAACTACTGTGGAAGTAAACATATCCACTCAACCAACTGTGGTAAATAATGGAGAAGCAAAACCAAAGCAAGTGTTAACGGAGGTAACCTCTGACTTTCCATTGTGACATTTTGTCCAGCATGTGGCAAATAATCAGTGCAGATGCATGCAAACATTTTTTTCTATACGTATCACCATCAGATATCTCCATCTCATGTGGAGAGTAAAGACACTCATCTGAAGTGTCTGATGAGGAGGAATGACGAAAGAGTATGGTCTCGAGCCAAAACCAGTTTGAGTCGGAGTAAGTCAATGGGAAGCCTTCAAAACAGCACCGGCTCCATAGAGGCCTTAAAGGCTCTGTTTGAGTCAAAGGCTGCCATGCAAAACAAAGTCAAGAGCAGTTTCAAAGTTGCAAACCCCACATCATCTTACAAGGCAGCAGACATGTCAGCGATAAATGGTGACACTGAGGAGATAAAGAATGCAATAGTGGAGCCGAAGACTCAAATATCTGATGCCTCTGTTGTTAAAAGTAATGAAAAAGAGGATCATGTGATTCGAAAGGTAAATATAAGTAAATATAAAGACATTAGTCTAGTTAGTTGCTGTGAAAGTTCATTATTTCTCTCTATCTAGGTAAATCACAACCGGACAGAGAGGAGAAAAACAACCGGGGGCATTGACTTCAAAAACATCACAGCGTCTCTAACTGGTGAGTACCACAAAGTGTTTGTTGTGCATTATTGTTTGTTATCAAAAACATAAATCAAGGTGTGCTCTATGACAAACTGACAATCTGACCACAATGGTTCCCTCCATCCTGCCCAATAAAGATGGTTTAAAGTGTAATTAAAAATGATGCATGAAGCATCTCTATGAGAATTTATGTTAACATTCACAGTTCAATCATTTTTAACTAGCACAGTTAACAACTTAAACACAACAAAAACCAAATAATAAATCATCCAGTCATATGGCAATAATAAAAACAACTACAAATTAACTCAGCATTTACACTTCCAGGACAAAGTCTAGTTTATAAGACCAAATAAGATACTGTACTGTAAACTACAGGCCTGATCCAGAGAAATGACACAGGCATCATTCTCTCAAGCTTAAAACCAGGCTAAAATTCCACAGGAAACGTTTTTCAACCTGTTTCTAAAACCAAAAAAATTATAAATGAATACTTAGTTGAGTTGAGTATAAAATGCACTGAGCTGTTGTTTCAAGAAAAGTTGTGTTTCCCAGTAATTAGTGTCAAATGACATAACATAAAAAGTAAATTATCTGAGTAACTGCCCTATAAAATTAAAAATTACTCAAACATGTTTTGCTTGTGACCCACTAAACATGTTCAGCATCTCATATCAGCTGAATTCAGTGTCCAAATCTTTGTGCAACTGTAAAAACCTAAACAAGATGCAAGCTCCCTTGTATACATTCCCTGGAAAGCTCTCAGCTATGACTAAGGTCAAAGCTGTCGACAGTATGAGTGAAAACAAAGAGGTGAAATGAGACGAATAACAGCTCAGTGACTATACAAGATGCTGTGATTGACTCAACCTGGTTTGGGCATGACAGGCCACTCCATAGCCGAACGGAAATAGCCGACATAGTACAAGTCCTGAATAAATGCGGGAGGGTGAAAAGGGCCAGTTGTCACTAGGGCAGGAATGAGACAGAGAGAGACTGCGAGTGGCAGAGGCTGCAAAACTGGACTCAAAGCAAGTGGAAATTAAACCAACATACGACCACAGGGATTTAAAGAAAATAAGAAGATAAGGAACTGGGCGCTGTTAATTTTCTGTGAGTACAGATTAGTATTTTGGCTTGCACGTCTTAAAACTTACTACTTTATGACCCACACAGCTTTGTAATTATACTGATGCAGATGGTTACACATACAGTGTACGTGACGGTTTTTACAGCTTTGTGAAACCAAAAATATTAGGATGTTGACACTTTAAAATCTTTGTAAGTTGGCCTAAATGTTACAGCCACAATTCACCAAATAGTCATCCTAAAGAGCTCTCACTTTATATATATATGTATATATATATGTTTTATATTTGAATCACTGTTTTTGCTTTGCCATGTTTTCCTTATTGACAGCTTCTGGTGGACATTTGATTTATCTGTACTAGTAGAAACTCTTCTATGCTTAGTCAACTGCAGCTGCAGTGACTTGCTTGTCCTTTAAACTCTCCGTATGTGTGTCAGTGGGGTCAGGTAACTGTCCCGCTCTGCCACAAGTGGTACATTTATAACTCAACCTTATGGCAGCTGTTAAATATCAGCTTAGAAAATGCTATTACTAGTGACCTAAAATTTAACTAACTATTAATACACATGGATGTGAGTATAAGTCACCTTTATGTTATAAAAATGAGTCACGTCGTTGAATGCTGTTTAAACTGTCTCTCAGGCACATGATATTGTCACAGTCTCCAAAAATATACAGCACTTTATTTCAGTATGAGGCAGCTGCCTTTCTGACAGCTAATATTAACCAGTAAATAAAGCGTAACTAAATTAAGACTACTTTTTCCCCATACCCCATATGAATACTTTACAAACAGCATGTTTGTGAGGCCATTGTCAATATGAATCTGAGATATTCAAAACCAAACTGAACACATTAAAACAGCTGCATCTGATGTTTTTTCAGATGAAAAGAGGAGGTCGACTGCAGATTTCAGAGACATCTCATTCATCAATACCAAGGAGAAACTGTGTATCTCAGTCAAAGCTATATCTGCTCTCTATCTGTCAAAGGTGGCACCTCAGGACACAAACCACAGCCTTTTGAAACTGGTAAACATCTGTGTATAGTGCTCTCTTCTTTTCTGTCCACAGTAAATGTTTTTAGTCTTTGTGCTGCATAGAAATCACAGTGGTAGACACTTCCTAAAAGGTGTAGATTTGTTTAAATTCCCTCTAAGGCAAACACATTTTATAGCAGGTGAGCCAGAGTGATTATATTTGAACATTTAAACCTGCCATTTTTAATGTCAGTATTTATTTAGAAAAATATACAATTATCTATTATCATAAAATTATATATATATATATGACTGATGGACAAAATTAAAAATACAATCTAGATTTTTCTTCTTCTCAAGCACAGACCATGTGGTAACATCTTCCACAAATCTGTTGTGTGACTGTCACACAACAGATCTTGAGATAATTATTGTTTGACTTGAGATAATTATTGTTTCTATCCAGGCACAAGATCAGTCATCTGAAACAGGGAAAAAAGCAAAACCAACCAAGGTAAGGTAGTATTTCAGACATTTTGCCTGATGTTGGCATTGGATTTGCATTGTTACAATGACAAAAAAATCTTACCTTTAACAATAAAAGTCAAGAACCTTTCTTTGAAAGAAAGAAAGAGATGTTGGATGCAATTCACTCTGTGTACTCTTCACTCTCTATTTTTTATTTATTTTATATGTAATTGCGTTTGTGGTTGCATTTGCTGATTGTTTTGGCGTCTAACCCACTGACATCTGGAAAGCAAAACAACTGGCATGCTTTGGAAGGTAGCATATGGCTCTCATTGCTTGTTGGCAGCATGATTTTCACTGGAGCTGATATCAAGGAGTAAATGATGAGACCATTACTTTGTTGTTCTAAGATGGCTGAGGATTCCCAGCAATTCAAAGATGACTGCCATCCACCTCCTTCAGCCAGACATCAACCAGGATCAGAGGATGTCTCTGAGGAACATTCACAACAATCCATGCCATCACAACTTTCCAAAGAAAAGTTATACGAGCAGCGGCAGAAATGTGAGCTGAGACGACTCCTGAAGCACACTCACCCAGAGCTGAAGATGTTGGATGACGTTGTGGACGAGGAGCTTGCTGAGGTTTTGAGCTCAGAGACTGGGATGACAGCTGGTGAAACTGGATATGAGGGAGAGGTCCTCTCCAGACGCTTGATATTTGAGAACAGTGCCCTGAGTAACAGAGTATCTGCTTACACCTCCAAAATGCACATGACAGAGGGAAAAGAAGGAAGAGGTGATGTCTGTAAGGCATCAGCTGTGTTTCAGGAACATAAGGAGAAACCATGTAAGGAAAGTGTTTCAAGGATCATGGAGGATAACAAAATGTCAGCTTCTAGTCAAGATTCTAGCAGAGAGCTTGAGGAAGAGATGATAAGAATAGATGTTAAGGCCACCAGGAGGATGTTTGAGAGTCAATCTCAAATAAACACATATAGGCCAAATCCAGACAATAAACTCAAGGGGAAAGTTTCTATTTCTGGGGATGAGACAGGGGCAGTCCAAAAACAGGAAAAGACATTTGAAATGACTGGCAAAGACAATCTACACAATGAAAACAGTAGGGATACTGATGTGACAGAACAGTCCCATAAACATGGGTCATGTGTTCGTGTCACTAGTCAAAACACTGACCATGAGTTTTCTGACAAGGGAGAGGTTTCTACTGCAGAAACATTCTTTGAGGATCACCCTACAAATCTTTTAGGTCCAAAAGGATTTGAGGAAATGATAAAAACAAGTGCAGCTCTTTTTAAAAACAACCCGTTTATCTCCACAAACATAGAAAGAGAAAATTCCTATGTGCATACATCGATATCCCAAATCCCAGCAAATCCCAGTGGGGCAGCTAAGGACCATCTGATAACTAATGTGAAGGACAGAGCCCATCTGTTTGAATCAATGCCATTTGACAAAATAAGGCAACAGAACAAGGATGAAATTGAAACAATGGTAGAGAACATTAGGGAAACATTGAACTCCCTATACCGTGCTAATTCCATTTATTCAGATGGCGCCATCATTGAGGTGAATGAAACAATGATAGCGAAAAAGGCTAAATTCACATTATCAGAGAGTGGACCAAAGATAAAATATGACGAAGTGGCTGAAGGTGGTGCACAAAACTTAATATTGCAGTTACTACCACGGGCAAACGTAAAGCCTCAGATCACTTACCTAAAGGAGGACAGTAAAGGAAATATGGAGGCCACAGTGGTGATTGTACCTCTCCACCACCATCTGTTCACTACCAACCAAGATGCTCAGTTTAAAACTGCCAACATGGTTCAGGTTGTTGAAAATATTCTCAATCAAGATAACTCTCTAAGGAAAGGTGTGATAATTCAGGAGGATGTAACCAATTGCGCTGAAGTAATTGTTTATTCTCTCTACAATTACTTTGATGAGGAAGATGTGAAGAGTTATGGTCCTCCACAGGGAAATACTGCAGAGTATGATGAACCAGAAACAGAGATAACTTCTATGAGTAAAACTGAAAATCAAGGAATAAGAAAGGGCATTATTAAATCAACCATAAGCTGCTTTACAGAAGCCTCTCAAGAAAAATCCTGCCCAGGATCAACTACGCCTGAAGTCACATTAAAAGGAAATGTGAAACTGTTCAGGAGTTGTATTGAAAAGGGCGATTTGGAGTATTTGAAAACTCTTCAGACTGTGCCAGCAGTGCAAGAACAAAAACCCTCTTTGAACCAAACTGTAGGCATGGAGTTTATTCATGGACAGAGAGGAAACCAGGCAGAGGAGAGTGCTGCAGAATGGGTCCCGGTGGATATAAAAAGACTGAAAAGCTTGTTTTCTGGAGATCAAAGACAAACCCAAACAATGCAAAATATCAGTAAAAATCCTGCCCCAGTTTCTCATCAAATTTCAGGTCAAAATGTGCCACTTAATAAGAGTCAATCTTCTAAATGCAATGCAGTGGCACCCTCCCATAAGCAAGTAAAGGATGCTGTCAGAGAAGGTAACTCTACAATGACACCATCATATCTACATCTTGCAACACAAAATGAAGACTTGGTCCTCCAAGCGGAATTAGTTGAGGCTGTAGATGATATTGATGGGATCTCTAATCCCCAAATTGCAATCCACAACCTCCAACAGTCCACGGTTGCGGCCAAATCCTTGCTCGACTCATCACAAGAAAAACTCTGTGATCAAGTATGTTCTGAAGAACCTGTTGTCTCAGTGGCAGCAGGTACAGTTAAACACTCAGAAGCAGAATTACCTCAAGAAAATGAGGACCAAAAAGGGGATCAATTCACTGAGCAGAGGTGGGATGAACTCCCATCAACCTCCAACTTCACTTCAAAATGTAAATCAGACAAGCAACATGAGAATTTGGAGATATGCCATGAAGACACCAGTTCTGAAAAAGTGCAAACTACTGAGACATGCAGTGAAAAGGGTAGAAACAACGTGGAGGTGGCCAAGGCTGATGGTTCAGAAACAGCACCTGAACAACAACAGGAAAATGAGGTTGTTTTTCAGGGTAAACTTCAGGAAGCATTGGAATCCTTAGAGAGATCCAACATGAATGTCACCAGAGGAGATTTTAGAGCAGCTATGATATACAGAAACTCTTCTAAACCTCACAAGGATGAATCACAAAATGTGATTGTGGCATCTGTTCAAGAGTCAACTATAGAGGCACTCTGCCCAGTGGCTGAAGCAAAATCAACTAAAGTACCACTGAAACAAGATTTTTCCAAAGAACAGGTGACAGCAACAAATGCAGAGCTCCAAAGCCAAAGTGAAACCCTAAATAATGCAGCTGTCTCAGAGAAAAGTAAAAAGTCTGCTGGTCCAAGACCTGTAGTCCCACCTAAACCTGAACATCTAAAAGTGAAACAAACAGAAAACCAACAAGCCAACACCAAGAATCCTGAGGCAACCCAAACAAATACTGTAAGGTCTGAAACAAAAAAGCAACCGAGAGAGGAAACAGTTCCCCAAGCATTGCCAACAAAATCATTATCATATAAGGATGAAAATATGAAAGACCCATTCAAAATAAACCATGGTACAGATTGTGAAAGTGATGCCATGACTGCCTACCTGGAAAGTGATAACACAGATGAGAATACTTCCAATCAACCAGAGGTGAAACATGCCACAGTAGAAGAAAAAAGGCCCCAGGATGTTCCAGTCAAAGAGAATATGATTGAAACAGATGACAGTCATGTTGGTTTTCATGAAGCATGTCAGAAATTTAGAAGTAAAAAGGAATTTTCGGGGAAGAAAGCCCCTGTAAAGCCAAAAAGATTAAAAATTGCCCAGCCTGAAATTCTCGCACATATGGATCTAAAACCACAACAAACTGGCCCATTATGCAACAACTCAAACACATGTGGACAAACTGCTGACAGCAATCACAAAAAAATGAAACAAGAAAGCACAGTTGAGATGAGGGAAAAGAGAGGACGACACGAGACGGAGGACGAGCGCCGACAGCGGCTGTCAGTTCACATGGATGAGATCATGAGGGGGAACATAACAGCAGCCATGGAAATTTTTGACAACTTGCGAAAGCAGGAAGAACTGCAGAGCATCCTAAGTCGAGTTGAAGAAATTGAAAAGGACACAAGCGAAGTTGATGTAAGGTCTCTGAGGAAAGTATATGAGAACATCCCTGACTGGGTTGTCAGCTCTGACAAAAAGAAAGAAAAAAAGGTCAAAGTGGAACACAGAGAGGAGAAGTTAACATTACAGAAAGACAACACTGAAAGCAAGTCCTCAATGGCACATGTTTTTGGAGATCTGGAGAAAGCCAGTGAGGAAATCATGAATCTAAAAGAGCAGACCTTAGCCAGACTTATAGACATAGAGGAAGCCATAAAAAAAGCTCTTTATTCTGTGTCTACTTTGAAATCTGACTCAGATATTGCTGGTTTATCATGCCTATTCAAAGAGTCCTTAGGGACAGTGCAAGAATCCCCATTATCCAGTAATATTAGCAAAATAAGCATTGGGTCAAGCAGAACAAAATCACCACAAACACAAGAAAGCCTAACCTCAAAGGAAAATGCAGCCAGATGCCCACAAATGCCAGTGGGGAACAGTACTGGAACTGAAGTAGTCTCTGCAAAACAGAGAGAAACTCCACTGTCGTCACCTGCCTTCATCTCCATTCAGTCAGCCGCTAGAAAGACAGATAAAACAGAAGTGATGGCAGAGGCCACAATCTGTCCAACATGTCAACACAGCTCAAATACAGAGAAGAACTTCTGGACAACAAAGAAGCTAACATGCAGCAGCCCTGCTCAAACTAGAAATAGAGACCCCAGAAAAGGAGGTCAAAAACAGTCCACTTACAGCCCGTTTAGCCCAAAACAAGAGCTCAGTGTACTCAAGGTGCAGACTGACTGTGAGGGGAACAGTAATGTAGACACCAAAACAGTGACAGAGAACTATGAGCGCACTGATGAATTTGGTAACAGGCTTAACTCCACCAAAACTTCCACTGTCGTCAGTACTCAGCCAGAAACTATGGCATCCTCCACAGGTGAGGCAGTGGTCAGTCCAGCTACCTATCAGATCACAACATACCCAGAAGTTCGGCTGCTGATTAATCAGAAACCTTAAATTATTCAGGCAAAGGGTGCAGTTAGTCACCTATTAACTAAAGGTGGCAGAGTTTTCATATTATTTATGGCAACGTTGTCATGTACATATTTTATTTGCTAAGAAATGAGCTGCTAGTTATTATTATGACCAGTTTTGATGTTTGGGTATCTGTTTTTTAGTGTTTTATTTTTAAAATGTTTCTGAACTGCATTCGAAATTAAATACATGTTTGGTTTTGATTTATGCCCTTGTGTCTCTTTGTATTAATGCGCATTATTGGTTTAACTATGCTCAAAATCTTATGTCCTCAGTTTCAACCAACCTGTGGAGAGATGTGCTCATCCTGTTTGAAGCCAGTTTATCCAATGGAAAAAATAACTGCAGACAAATACATTTTTCACAAAGCTTGCTTCTGTTGTAAACAGTGCAAGAAAAAACTAAGGTGAGATTTAAGAATACTTTACAGGAAAATCACCTGCAACAATAATCAGTGATTCTCAATATTAATTGATTTCTTGCTTGCACCAAATTGAGTCAGTTTGGCCACTTAGATCTTAGAAATTGATTAACTATAGTGTTCCAGATATACAGTAAGATAGCCCTCAGCCTAGTGTTGTAGAAAACAAGACAAAAATGCTAACATCACCTAAAATAATAGAAGATATGGGAAATTAATAAAAAGTAAATAAACCACAAATGTAATATCAAGTTTCATTATTTTATGTACCACTACCTTTTGAAGAAGCGACGACTCTTCTATTGACCATCTGGAAATTAAACATCTCTTTGTTTTGACAACTGATAGTAAATCTGATCATTTTTGCATGTTCAGATTTTTGCATGATTTAGGGAAAAACAAGTGGTACACAGGTTAAAAATCTCTTTTTAAGGGTGTAACTGAAATTAGTGCTAGGAGCTGTTAACAGACTTTCTGCATTTTTGAAAGGTAGGCTACTGCGTCTATCTTTCAGAAAAACTTGTGATGCTTAGCTGTGATTTTAAATTACGGTGCAGCACCGACATTATTGTCTCTTATAAAAGTAATACAGATACAAATCCTTCCTGCTTCAGCTAATCCAAATAAAGTGTTACAGGCTGGTAAAAGAGCTTCCTGCCTTCAGTAAACAATCTTGGAAGGACATAAAATATTTTCTCTTACTTTTAACATGTTTCACATGGCCTCTCAGGTTTGCTTTCTTCCAATGTGACTTTTCTTAGTTGCCGTTTCTTCTTAGCTGGAAGCAAAACAGTGGCCATTAGCACAATCACCATCTAGATTTTGTAAATTTGACAGGAGGTTTTTGCAGCAGCTTCAGCATATGCACACTAAATCAGCAGAAGAAAGAAAAATCAAGCCTACAAACCACCCACAATGCAACACTGCCTCAAAGTTATACTGTTGTAAAATACAGTGTACAATTCAAGTTTGTAACTTAACTAGCTCACTTCAACCTTTTATCCTTTAGGCAGTTTGATTTATCTATTTGCTGTAGGCTACTTTGTTCATATGGTCTATTGTTATTTATTGTTTCTTGTGTACAATGACCTGGGTGATCTTTTTAATTTAATTTTAAGGAACATCTCATTTTCAGGCCCATAACTACAAAATATTAAACAGATTGATCTACTGATTATATTAGAATCCATGCTTTCCGAGCTCACCATCTGAGTATAATGCTAAATTGAAGTGAAACTGAAGTTAAATAGACCTTTTTCACAAAAAAGCATTTTGATTTGTCAAACACAGGTGTAAGTAATAACACTGTTAACTGCTGCACTGCAGTTCTGTAACTGCTGCAACAGAGACATTGCTAAGGGTATTAGTTCCACCTGGTGGTTTTCTTAATATGATAAGTAAAAAGCATGAAGTAAAATGTTTGCAAACCAATGTATAAGAGTTTAAAAGATTTTAACTTTTGAAAAACAAAATGCTAAATCAAATGTGTACATAATTAATTCACAAATCAGCAAATGTTAGTAAGTCCTAATCAGTCACATCTGCAAAAGAACTTTCTACCTCCAACCACATATTAATTTGTGCTGTTACTGTGTAATTGTTCTCATTTGTAGCATGTACAGTTATGCACCTTTACATGGGGAATTCTACTGCATATTTCACTACCAACAACTCTTCAGAATAAAGGGGAATTATGATGAGGGCTTTGGACACATTCAACACAAGGACCGATGGCTTCTTAGAAATACTGCTGACGTGGTGAATCAAGATGAATCAGAGGCATAAATATCCAGTGTAAATGTGAGTATGAGCAGAAAATGTAACATTGATCTTCACATGTGTTGCAATGTCATCACTATTTATTATAGTGGGTTCCCTCCATTTAAACAGTCCTGTTCTGTATCTGTCCTCAGATGATTAGTTGGTGACTGTGACATGGAAAATTCTCCCAAAGAAGACATGTTTGAGGCAACTTGCTATTGTAGTCTGAATTTAGTTTATCTGTGTTATGGTGATGATTGATAGTGTGTTGCCATATGCTGTAATGCATAACTTAATTGCAACAATTGTTTAATCTTTGTATTTTAAAAACTCTGCACTGTGAGTATGACAGACACTGACAGACTGTTTTGGTAAATGACGCATTACTTTTTAGTTACAACAAATAACAGTAATACATTCTAATCACTTCTTTTAATTGACATTATGTACAATTGAAAATGCTTTGTAAATTCTGTTTCAACAAGGATATATAGATATATATATAGTTGCAAATCATCTAGATATCAGTGCAGTAGTTGTAGGAGAAGGAGAAAAATTCTGCATTTGGCTGATTATGATACTACTAGTTCAGCAGCTTATCTAGAGAAATGAAAATCATTCTTATATCACTTAAATCATACACTGTACATACAGCTACTGTATGCATAATCATACTTACTGATTTATGGCTATGGAGACATGGCTAGTATATATCTGTACAAACGGCTCATTTACTTTTATTTTTGCAGTACTCATGGATGTCATTCCACCAGAACCACTCACATCACATGGACACATCTTCTCATTCAGTTTAATTAATCAACCTGGATGCCTAATAAATTAAATCCAACAACTTTAGTGAAATATATCTTTAGCTACAAAACGTTTCCCTATGTTCACCAGTTTGTTGCCATCAAATAAAAAACTCAAAAATGAAGTGACAACAAAATGTCTACTCATTCTCATTTTCTATAATATTGTACAGTTGGCTCATTTTAAAACTTAACTACATAAAGAGGGATGAAAAGAATAACACACATAACATCCAACTGAGAGGAAGAATTTCAAACATTTGTATAGGAAATGTACATATATAAATTTTAATATACAGTATTTACAAATTTTTACCACCATTATTTTCAAAGTAAAAATTGTACATGATTCACATGGAGTTCTTGATTTTATAACTTCCTACTAACATTTATGTTATCACTGTGTTTGTTGTGTTTGGAAAACACTGTATTTTTTGTGATATGAAAAATTTATGAAAACCATAATGGCCACATAAATTACAGTTTGGTGCTCTTTCTTTCTTCCTTGCCCTCCATAGGGAAAGATTCCTTCTCATCAGTCCCATTCTCAGGTTTTCTAAAATTAAAAACACATAATTGCTTTGACTTAGTTGTAAGCTAAATAAATGATCTGGTGTGTAAGTCTTCCTCATCTTACATAAGCTCAGCCTGGTCCTGGAGTTCAGCATTGCAGGTTTCAGGCAGTAGCAAACACAAACCTCCAGCAGCAACAGGGATGGTACCATATATCAGCATGGGGATGGTGTAATGATAGACATCCAGGAGCCTGATCATTGGAGCGAGGATACCCGCTACACGAGCGCACATGGAGTTCAGACCAACACCATTCTGCCTACCAGTATAGACAATGGACAAGTAATAATAATATATTAATGATGTAATAACTATATAATATATAATATAAAATGTTTTGTTTTTCCCCACATTACCTTAACACAGTAGGGTACAGTTCTGCAGTATAAACATATACTGTGGAGAAACTGGCAGTGGCAGCAAATTTTCCCAGTACAGCTACAACTGTTACCACTACAGGAAGGCCTGATGGACAAATAATAAATCAGACAAAATGTGTTATGTGATGTCATTATGTAAAACTTAAATTAGAAGATACAGTAAGCAAATAACAGACTCTTGGGAAAAAAAATTAATAATTGTATTTTGCAAGATTGAGTCCTATTTCACAAAAATCAGAAGACGATATGTTCTAGACCAATTACAATAAATCTTATACATCAAATTACCTTTAGGAATAGCAAGTATCCCAAGACAAGCACAACCTCCAAACAACAGCATCCCTGCTTGACTTATTCTCCTGCCAAAGTGCTGGATGAGTGGCAAACAGCCCAGACGTGCAGGGATTTCCACTGCGCCAAAGATGAACTGTGTGAGGTAGATATCCAGACCAAAATCGCCAACATTCAGGCTCAGTCCATAGTACATCAGACTTATTGCAAACCTATTGAGTTGGAGAGATATTTTCAGCACTCTCACAAAGATACTGGTGTAGATGTGAATAAGGCTGTGGTGGATATTAACACTGACCAGAGGTAGCTCAATACGAGGGCCCGTTTTCTCAGGTATGATATCCTGAAGATGTCCAACATGTTTACTCTTCTGGATGTCCCGTCAACCTCCAGCTAAACATTTAAGCTGTTTAGTTAGTGTATTTTCTCATAGTTTTGTTGTGTTTAATTGTAGATGAAGAGTATGTTAGAGGTTGTTCACCTTATCTAGCAGAGCTTCCGGGACTGTCCTCCTGTTCACCTTAGCTGCCTTCCGAATCTCCTTTATGGCATCCTTTTTCTTGCCCTGTGTGAGGAGCCAGCGAGCTGACTCTGGAAGTATCCTATAGTTGACATATAGGTTCATTATCACAAACAAAAAAATGGCACTTTGTTTTATTTGTTCTGTGTCTGTAATGTTGGATATAAACATCTAATGTTGCCAGAGAGGCAGCTGACCAGTAAAAGATTCCCAAGACAATGACAAGAGGGCTGAAAAGCACCATCTGCAGGATCCTCCAATTGCGTATCAGATAGGCAATGCCAGACACCAGAATCAGTCCGAGAGGGAAAAAAGAGTGGCACAGAATGGTGCAGAGAGCAAACTTAGATGACTCACTCCATTCACCACCTTCAAAGCAATAAGAAAGATAAGAGTTTTCTGATTTCCAATATTATCTTTCTAGCAAAAATGTCTGTATGTGTGTAATTTCATTGTAATTTCATTGTACTTTTTAGTTAATGAGTTCTTCTGTAATGCAATGTGAGAATAAATGCAATGATTGAATCCTAATATAACATCTTTGTAATGTAATTCAAGGCACTGCTGAAACTTTTGTAAAATACAATCAGTTAATTGGTACAATTAAAATGAGTTTGAACTGACTTACACTTTCGGATGCAAATGCTGACACATATGGCCAAGCACTTGATGTGTATAGTGCTGATTTAAATTGCATTTTCAGAGAACCACACCTTGAGCATGTTTTACGATCAATTTATGATATTACCATATACTCTGAACATTAGGGTACAGCTTGTCACTCTAAACACTGCTATATGCAAGTATCCAGTACAACTGCACGCCAATGTTAGAAGTCTGCATCTATCAGGTCTATGAGGGGTTAAAGTCACGTGTAGAGTGAGTAAAGTATTATAGCATTGATTTGCAGTTGTGAACATTATACATACCTATCACAAATGAATTAGCAACAATGCCTGAAACTGAGAAGCCACCTAAAAATTTCAGAACCACATAAACATAGATGTTGGGTGAGAAGGCAGCACCAACACCAAACAACATTAGGAGAAGGAGTGAAAGCAGGACCACAAAGCGTCGACCAAATCTATAAAAAGGAGAAACTCAATCATTTCCACAAATTTTTTTATATATATATCTCAGTACAGAATCATTTAGTATTTCTTTTCCCTTAAAATCTCTACATAACATCTTGCTAATGAAAAAACATCCAGGTTTCTTTATGTCAGATAACAAAAATGAGTTTATAAGCAGAAGTTAAATAATAGGCAATAAAGCTGCTATATGTAGAATACTTTTAAATGAATTCATTCATTTCCAGTTTTAGTATGGTGGTGCGTACCGGTCAGCCATCTGCCCCAGCACCAAGGCTCCAACCAGAAGACCGGCCATGTAGATGGACTGTGACGCCTGAATCAAATTACTCTGGTCACAGACCAGGTTGAACTCATAACAGGAAGGAAGGACAAAGAAAACACTAAATTATGTTTAGTAATTCTAAGGATTGACTTTGTTAAAAGCTGAAAATTACAGTCAATGAGAACAAAAAGGGTGAGGTGACGACATGGTCTATAACATGTTAAGAGTGAGTGTTAAGAGCATATAAAACTGTTATTATTTTAAATATTCCATCACCACATCTACCTGTAAATGTACTTTGTGAATGTGAATTATGAATTAATCAAGGTCTTTATGTTGTGCCATTTGTTGTTTCCATGTGTTTAAATGATTTATTTTTCAGTTCAATCCTTATTTAGAAATGACAAAACCTGTGATTTCTTTTATTTATTTATTTTTACAACAAATCGACCTATTGCTAAATAGCAGCTTGTACCAATAAGTGGTGAGTGTCATTACTCAGAAGTGACTAAAAAGTCAATAAATCATAGATAACACAGAACAGCGTCTACACCAGGAACATTTTCTCCTTAGGTAACAAAATTCAATATCTGCTACAAACACTTTATCTTAAATCAATCAGTACCAAAGAGATATTACGACACTTTTCCCACCAGTGATTTCTCCTCTTGGGATCTCCCAAGAGGTAAAAGTACAAAAAATATCTGGGAGTAGTTGTGGGTGTGTAAACAAATATCACTTACCTCTGTCACAATGCTGGATGCACCTTTGGGTGCCTCAAAATCTGATCCATTTGTGCATCCCGTTGTAGTGTTAATCCCATATGCTTTAATTGTTTCCAAATCCAAATCCACAGGTGTAAACATACGACAGCTTTCATACTTTCCATCCTTGTTCACAGGGATGGTGAGATTTCTTTGTCTCTCATACGTCAGGTTGGGCCCTTGTTTCAAGATCCAGTCAGTGTTACAGTGATGTGGGAAGTTCATGCCTGTGAACACCTGACTAATCACGTCAAAAGCTGTAAAAATGCTGGGGATGCATAATGCAGCCACCAACCGTTTCTGAAACAAACCAAACTCCCCGATCTCCTTCAGGATCTGCTCAAAGTTGCTCATTTTGAAATGTGAGTGTCCTCAGAATGCACCCTGGCTTTAACTGCATCCAGCCACCAGCAGTCGACTTCATTCTTGTCCTGCAAGTTAATGTTTAAACTGACGATCACGGTGCTTTTACGACCTGCCAAGTTGCTAACAGACTACTGAAGTATTAAAATGCAACATGTAAGGCTGATGACGAGTCAGGCTGAAGTCCAGCTGTTGTGCAGCTCAAAGGCCACCTTAAAAACAGAACCTTCAGACCTTAATTGTGCTCAGCAAGAAACTGTGAGCATAGGGGTGAGAGAGCACTTTGTTTATGATCAGAAGGCTTTTTGTTGACAGTTAAGTGAGAGGATTCTAATGTAAATTGTTTGATAAGACTGAGTGCTGTTATTACAAGCTAGTGTTTGATTGAATCAGATGAAAACAGATCTTCATGATCCAACTTAAATAACTGTACAAAAAGGGAGTAGACAGTACTTGCTGCTACAGTATGTGCAAGTATACTGTGGCAGTACTGTGGACTTATTATTGCAGGTTCCGAAAGTCTTATCAGTAATTTATCAGGAAAGCTTCACAAATTCTAAGCTGAGTGAACTTTCACCGTCCACCTTTAAACCACAAGCTTTCCCCTGATTAATCAAAACAGTTGGAACTATTTTTACTATGGAGTCCCTAAAATGCAAAACAAGATTTCCCAAAACAGTACAAAGTAGAAAGGGTGGTTTTCTGTTTACCCATTTTTTACGGACATTTTTTCTTTGCACAAAAAGGAGTGAAAAAAAAAAAGTTTCATTTTGCAAAAGGTTTTTTTTACATTTGTTTGAGGAGGAAACATTGTTCTTCCAGCTCCTCCGGGGGGATCCCCAGGCGTTCCCAGACCAGCCGAGAGACATAGTCCCTCCAGCGTGTCCTGGGTCTTCCCCGGGGTCTCCTTCCAGTGGGGCGTGCCCGGAAA
>JAUMHL010000013.1:22002835-22035294 GCA_032362345.1 Sandelia bainsii
GCGAGGGAAAGCGGTATCCATTGTTCTTTTTCATCATTAGAGGTCATGAACCGCCCTTTGTCTCTTCCCTCACCTAGTTACAAGTTATTATCCTTACAGGACAAGTTATTATCCTTGCAGCATAATAATGGATAAAAGTAAAATATGAGAAAGTACAATGGTAATTGACTGATTGATTATGAATTGAATAAATCATATGACACAAACATCCACATAAGACATGCTTTTACATGCAGCCAGCATAAAAATGCATTTATAAAAATTTCATAAAAATTGAGGTATTAGAATTGTGTTACATTTGGATGGAAAGTCACATTCTGATGAAACTTATCTCATCTAGTATTGTGCTGAATTGGGCTGTAAAATGTGATACTTTGGATTAAATATAGAGAGGATGCGAGCAAAAGCAGTGAGACAGTCCAGAACAAGAATAAAAAATGGACTGACTGGAATCCTTCCCTATGCAGGACAAGACTGTACCTACTTTAATGGTTTGTTTTTTGATAATTTTTTAAAAATTCCATTAACTATACTATTGGTTTTTATAAGAAAAAAGTGAGGATGATAAAATTAAATGTAGTGAAAGAAGAACAAATGCTCAGGTTTGAAACCGTGAAAGAGCTATAAAAAATACAGCATTTCTAAAACAGTGGTGCACAGCAAGAGAATATACAGGATTAGGATGAAAACTATTTTGTGTGTAGTCAAAATGACCTGAAGTCATTCTGGAGTCAGTCGATTCGTTCTCATTCATTTTATAAAAAAAGTGATAAGCGGAAGATATGCTCATTCTTTATTGATTAAAAATAATCAAGAGACACGTGCTGGTGGAAAATTAAAATATATTACAGCCTTGATGAGTTATTGCTTGTGTTTTTGCTGGTCATCTATTCAGCTGCTACAGCTTTGTTAGACTACATAACATGTAAGCAAAGCAGAAGAGATGTTGGAGAAAGGACCGAAGCCAATTTATGCAACACACACACAAACAAACACCTCTCAGGGCTCATATACACCTATCCTATCATTTTCTGCATCCCAGACTAAACTGGGAGAGATGGTACTCAACACTGCAGTTTAGTGTACATTGGGTTTCTGACTTTGTCACTCCCCTTCGAAGAGAAGACAGGGTCGACACACCTGTTTGTCTTTATTTCAGGTATTTTCACATGTAACAAGAACTAGATTTCAAAGATACTGAAAATCTGAATCAAAATCTTCAGGTTATGTCAAAAAAAAGAAAAAAAAACACTTGTTCATTTTGAATTTAAGGCTAGCGTAAAATTTACGTTTAAAGTCAAAATACAAAGATTTTCTCAATATTTTAACTGCAGGCAAGAAATTCATTCAGTTTCATTCAATATTGCATCAGGAGGTTTATCACATCACCAAATTAAAACAGTAAAAGCTTGCTGGCGTTGCAGATCTACATATTAGAGCAGAATGTTAAATGAACCTCAACTGCCGTTGGTGCCAATAACTGCGAGATGCACATTCATCCTCAAACCATGTCATTAATGCACATTAATGTGAGAAAACATCCAGAGATGATGGTTGAAAGGATGCAACATCTGTGCTGATAACTGCCTTTTTCACCCAAATTCAAGATATTTCTGAATTTTTTTTTACAGTCATGGCCGAGCTTTCCAGAACTGCAGAATGTTTGATCTTTATTTCAGATGTTTTAAAATGCTTAACAGGTATCAAAGCAGCTGTGTGATTTATGGGTTTAAATAGCTACTGTAAACAGTCTCCTTATATTTATTAAAAGTTGAAAACAATTTCTGTTTTTGAAATTTAAGGTGGCCAGACGTTATGCAGGGTATCAGGACAGCTGTGGCTACACGGTATAATGAATTCAAACTTTTCAAAGGCAAAAAATGAAAAGCTGAAAACTTGTAAAGGTAATAAATAAAACATCATACATGACATACAGTAAGTTACAGTATGTCCAGCAAAATGAGGGAAAGTCAAATTTACTGTGTCATCATCTTCCTTCACACAGTTCTACCCACAATCGTGTCTTAGGACAGAAAAAAGGCCAAGAGTGAAACACCCAGTATAAAAAAATCTAAGCCAAATGTCACTATTTACATACTAGAAGTTAAATCAAGTACTTATTTTTATCCACATAAACAAATATGCACTTGTCTTTTTTTAAGAATTTGAGAAACTCTTTCAAAACAGACAAAAACTAATACCAACAGACAGACACACCTGCTCATACAACATGTGTTGTTACAGCTGCGAGATGCTGTAAAACTTTGCACTTTATGATCATTTGAACATATAATCATATCCAGAAGGGCAAACATGATTTTCTATGCAGTTCTTCTTTGATCAATCATACGTTTTGACGCGCAATATGGTAACCCCCAAAGATAAATTACCTTAACAGTTTTATCCTTTTTTTATAAACACTTATAATCACTTTTATTATTGGGCCAATTAGCTCAGGAGTCTGGACATATTCTTTATTTTTCTTATTGTAAACAAACCACAAAAGACAAACCTGACGATTAATTTATACACTGTATTTTAAGTATTGTCTGTATATTTAATTACAGTAGCTTATATTTTTGTGTTACTGACATCCACCGTTATCCAATCAATCTACAATTACCACGAGTTGAGTTGCTGTAAAAACTCACCCGAACACTAAACATGTATTTATCTCTTTCCTCTGATTAGGAACATTTGATTAAAGATAACACTTTCTAGTTGTTGTAGAAAATTATTTTGTTAACAATTAAGCTATGTATTTATCTTTTTATTGTACCTTTTTTTCTTAAGTAGGAAAAACAGGTTCATGGAAAGTTACAGTAGTATCGTAGTAAGTTGGAAAGTAGTAAGTCATTTGTAGACAATAAGAAAAGTACAGAATAAAACTAGCCTTATACTTTGATGATTGTTAAAGTTCAGAATAATTGGGTATTACATTTGGGCCACAGCACTCATGCTTGAGAAAACTCTTCAGCTAGGGCACAAACTTTTCATTCCAGTCGCCTTAGTAAGTTGCACCCTCCCACTTTTCAAACTAAAATGTTTTGACATCAGCAACTGCAAACACATGTGTACGTTTCAGACAACAAAATGCTCCATATGATAAGTGTGGACGCCCCCCCCAAAACGTGCATCCAGTAGTTCTGATGAATATAAGGCATTGTTAACTGACCAGGATTCAAGGGCATTAGTTCAGATTGTGCAAATGCATCATATATTCAAAAAAAAAAAGACTGAGGGAAACCAGAATGAGAAATGAAAACTTTTTGTAAATACTTGCATCGTTCTACATATACGTTGTAAACTTTTTGAGTGATTCTTGTACTGTACGTTCTGATACTCGCACACGAAGCGGCGTTGTATAATCCTGTGGGCAACAAAACAATACTGTTGTCTTTGGCAGTAGTGGTTTCTTTACAGCCATAGAATGAAAAAAATGCATTAAACAATTTTTTTAATTTTCACATTTTTTAGGCAAGTCACGGTCCCAGGTAGAACAACAGTTTAACTAATGCTGAGCTGAGCAAAGCCCATCAGCTTGACGTCGTCTGGTATTTCAGTTCCCTCAATTCCAGAAGCCTGTGGAGACAATAACAAATAGTCAAAAATCAACATTTAAGACTTAAGTGTATTACTCTTTTGTAGTCATCTTTATTTAAATCTATGTTGTCTGGAGATATCGGTAACTTGTTTTGTTAGATTGATGAACTACAATAAAATTAAAACAGCTCATACAATAATACTTAAAGAAGTACCTAAACACCTTGTATAGTTTCTACATAGAAAAGTGTAGAACTGACATCATTACACTCACCAGTTTGAAAGTGACATTTTTATTGGCTTGAGGTTCTTCAACTATTTTCTGCAGATTTGCAGCAACTGAAAAGAAAAACATTGTTTCAGTCCTTTCAATCTTACACTACTTTCACAAAATGTCTGAAAATAAAAAATGTGTAACATCTACTTTGTATTTTCAAGTTGGATTTAACACAATTAACTACACAAATTAGTTTCAGTCTGATGAACTACACTTGTTCATGAGCAGGTGAACACTGGTGAGATTTAATCCTTAACACAATCGATGCCCCCAAACTGCTATTTAAAGGTATCTTCTCAACTTTGTGACCAACTTTGATTCAAATAAACGTTACCAGAGAGTAAAAGGACGACACACAGGAAAAAATTACAAAAATAGAACAAATGTAGCAGCATCAGTTGTGGAATAATGCTGTTTACAGACAGGAATGATTTTAATCACTCACCTATTACTAAGTCTCTCCCGTCCACCAGGCCTGCTGATACCAGCTCTTGGGACACACCATCTGCTGTGTCTGAAAGGTCAGAGTATGAGAGACTGACTTTAACACGTACACCAAAATAATGCATTTAAAAAAACGAAAAACAAATTATAACAAGATGCCTCTGTGGTTTAATAAATTCAACGCCTGGTTCGTGATGCAAAGGTGAAGATAGTCAGGTTCTCTTAGAGGACTGTAAACAAAGAGCTGCGTTTCAGCGTCTTCTGTTCTCATTGCTGATAAATAATCAAATAATCCAATTTTACCTCTGGTTTTTCAGAAGTTCAGGCCTCAGTGTGCTTGTTTATTTTGGACACTGAAGGGAGACTTATGCACCAGAAGGCATACGGTAAACTGCCATATTCTCCAACTGATGATCCAAAATGTGACATCGTCAACCAACAAGTCTTAACCTCAGGATATTTTTTAAGCTTGATGACACCAGCACACAGAGGTTGAGACTTTAAAACTGTCTTAAAAATAAAAACCACTTACCTCTCCCAGGCATAAATTCAAAGCGGATATCATTTAGCTCCTTCTTTGAATTTCTGAAGAGATGATGGAAAAAGACAAAGCAGATTAGAAGAGTTTGAACTTGATCACTCACTGGCTGACTTTTCTTATTCAACTGAACCTGCATTATACTAAAAGACAAAAACATATCACAAAGCTATGGGGAAACCTAGACTGATTTTTATGCTAATTCATGAACGTACCTTAACCTTAATACCAAACTAATGGGAGCCTTAACATCCTCTGAGGCTGCTGGAACCTGTCAAATCACACAAACAAAAGTGTTTAAAAAACTGTGTTAAACAGATAATGGACATGTAGCTTTAAAATTTGAGTATATAGTATGTCCAACGTATTGTAAGTAAGGTCAGACTGACCTGTGTGGGAACAGCAGCGGCTGTAGCTATGCCTGGTGTAGGAGATGCAGCCTGGGCAGGGGATTGAGTGTTGACTGGTGTGGGCTGCAGCAGAGCCTGGCCTGCAGCATGAGGTAGTTCTGCCTGACCTGCTGTCGGCAGCTGGAGGTGACTACTTAAAGGCTCAGGAGTCTGGAAAACCTGAAGGATAAATTACATCCAATCTTACTCACGCTTGTATATCAGTGTGCAAATTATACAAATGACTAAAAAGCATCTTGTTAAACTAAGATTTGAAATTACTTCTGTACTTGCAGGAGCTTTACCCAAAGGACTAAAATCAAAATCTGTATTTAGTTTTACTTTACTGCATTCTGGCTTAACGTGAGAGAAAATACAAACATTGCAGTCCTTAGGGCTCATCATTTTTAAACCAATCTCAAACAATTTTATGAATTATTAAATAAGAGCTATTTTATATTCCAATTACTTTCTGGAAGTGTTTGATAAAAAATGTATCAAACTGTGGTCTTACTGTTTCAGGCAAATCCCAGTGTACTTTAGAAACTCCATCACATCAACTTTCATCAACAATGAAACTCACCTCTGAATTCTGCGATCCCTCCTTCACTCTTGGTGACTGTGAAAAACAGAGCAAAGGAAATAACACTCAGAAGGATTTTTACTGTGATGCTTTCAGCTGAGCAAAAACAGCACACATGGATGGAAAGAATACATCCAAAAGCAAGAGATTAAAACAGCACACTCGTTTACTTTCCTCATTTATCTGCCCACTTGAATGGTGGTGAATATAGAGATATCAATAGAGTGGGAACATATATATCAAGTGCTAATAAAAGTTGAACTAAAATTAAGTGGTAATTTTGTGCTGATATTGGTTGGATGATATCACAATGTAGCTATCCCTTATATAACTCTAGTTGTATTAGACAGTTTTAAGCAACTCTGAAATCAATATACAAAATTATCTTAGGTGGAAAATTGGATTTCCCATCAGCATGATAAAGCACGGTGATTTGTCAAAAATCAACTTAAATGGATTAGCCTAAAAACAGTTTCTCAGTAAATATTATGGTGTATTCATATCACCTACTGTAGCGACTGTAACGAGTGAAAACATATAGTCTGGAGTTTTATTTTTCCTTTTACATTTGAAAAGCTAAGAAGCAGAGTAAGGCAGAAGAAAGTCACACTGTTATACAGTCACAACAAAAAGGCCAAGTTCAACCCAAATGCAGCAACATAGAGTCAGACAAAAGCTTTGCGGGCACAAATGAAGACAAACTGACTTGACCGAGAGGATGTGATGCGGCATACGGGTTGATCTCAAATCAGAAATAACATCAGCTCGGGAATCTGCTGCATGGTTCAGCCAAAGAGGCTGTGTATTCAAGCATCAGTTCATGAGATCTTTGCAACATTAACATCCAATAGAGCAGATCTAAGACTTTAAAGTTCAGTTTGTCAACAAGTAACCAGCAGGAAAAGCACAGTAGAATTTCACTTCCAGATGGTCATTAGTTTCTTTAATGTAGACCACTTAGTATTTACAGTATAAGTAATTTGGCTTGTGTTGATTAAATGTGGTTTGGTCAGTAAAAAGAGAAATGGAAATACAGATGGCTTCCAGGAAAGGTAACTCCCTTGATTAAATCATTCTCTCTCAAAGCAGCTGTTAATGTTAATCTAGATATTTACTGATATGACTAAAAAAACTGAAGCCCTCCTAATTTATAAGTTATGTACTGTATGTAATATCTTTTATGTAACATTTTTATCTTATTCGTGTCAGGCAAAACTAGCTCTCAATTTCTGCAATATTTCAATGAAAAACATATATTTGCTCTGTCAAACACATCACAAAATATATCACTATTAAAAAAGACTTGTGGGTCAAATCCCTCTTGTGATGTGCCATGTGATTTACAACAAACACAGGTTTCTTGCCCAGAAATAATGCAGTGAACTCTTCTCTCCTTCTTTTCAAGAAACCCATTACATAATTTACTCTGTTAAATTAAAAGTTCTCTCCTGAGTATATCAGTGTAGAGTTATATAATGCTGGAACCAAGTCAGTACTCTGGATAACGAGTTTATATAGTATCTGTGCATGGATTACCTTGCAAATAAAGTTGATCTTTCCTACAAAGACATGTAAGGTGAGTGTAGATGTGACCTGATAATGTGGTAAATAATAGCTGTAAAACTTTAATGTTAAACTTTAATGTCTTTCCTAGCTGTAACATGCTCACTAGCTAACATGTGCAGAGAGAGCACTTCCTTGTTAGGGGAATGCCATCTGTATTGTGTGGTGGCAAGTGAACAACCCTGGATGCAGGCAGCTCGAGTGGGTAGGAGAAGCGCACTTGTCGCCTGGGGGTGCTAACAGGCTTCACCTGCTGCTCCTTGGCCGCCAGACAGAACATACAGACATACGAGAGACTCAGTGGAGAGACAGTGGACAAACGTGTGACTGCACAGACATTAAAATGACAATTTAACTATAACAATAACAAGACAAGACATGTGGGGTATACCAAAAGCGTTAATGTGTGTATGAGGGAAAAACTAGTTCATCTCAAGTCACCTCACCCTTAAAGCAGCAACAGCCGCTTTGCCCTCTTCACTTTCTTCATCCAGCTCATCATCACTCCATTCCCATTCGCCATCCTCTGTTTTATGCAGCCGGCCACTGGAACCTGGCACTCGCCGTACCTGACAACACATGAGAACAAACCTGAGCTCATCTTGCTGCGGTATTTGATAAAACAAACCATCTTATGACACATAAACCTTTGTTTTACCTTTTTTGACCTCTCTGTTATTGTAGGCGCCCTCTGAAGTAGCTTCTCGTGTAAATACTCATGGTTCTGTCGTAAGAGGAAATTAATTAATTAAACGCTGTCAATCCAAAATCCACTGTATCCGTTTATTTCTTGACCTTATTAAGTATTGCAATATTCTGAAATTTGTGTTATACTAACTAAGACTCTTTGCAATGCTGGCTTCCTGTCAAATTTAGGATTGGATTCAAAACCTTCTAAATTCCTTTAAGGCCTTTTAAGCCCTTGATTCCATCATATGCTGAGTCAATTAGTTGCTGACACCATAAGGGTCCAGTAGGTCTTCAGGTCATCAAAACAAGGCCTCTTGGATGTGCTCCGCTCAAAGTGAAAGATTTGTGTTGACCAAGCTTTTGCTGTGCTGACTTGTGTTAAGGCAGATTCACTCATTTACTTTACTCAGAGGGTCAGGTCAGTGAACTTCAAGCCATTTTACTGATGCTCCCTTGGTTTAATATTGACTGTATTTGTTAACAATTCAAGCTCACCTTTAATTTTCATAATTATTGAAACATTTTTATTGCTGCACATAACAAGCCAGATTACTACAAGTACTACCAAATACCACATTAATTAAGTTGTGCTTCTTTCTAACCAACAACCTAATGTAGCTGTCATTTAGGGTTTTTTTTATCATTTGGGAATAAAATTGCAAATAGACTATTAACAAATAAGCTCTAGTTCCAAACAGATGAGGAGATTTTATTACCACTATAGCAAATAATAATATGCTTGCTTGATGGCAATTTAAACCCCTTCTGCAGTCTGACACGGAGGTTCTGTTTATCTATTCTACAGTAATGGCAAAGTCTGCCCTCTGCTGCACAGATGGAGTACTGCAGGTCAGGGTCACATCCAGCAAACCAACCTAGTTGTATAGGACCATGTGACATGCTGAACCAGCACTCTAGTTGTTCCAGTTGCTAGGGTACTGGGCGACCAGAGGCTGGAGTTAGACAGCTTATCCCTGCCTTTGTTAGAAACAGCTCTGGACAGTCAGTAATGAGAGGATTGTGCAGTGAACTCAGCTTGGATCAGACACACTGACAAGCTAAGCTGAGTGAGAAGTAGCTTGACTCAAACACCTCAAGAAGGGAAACCTTACTGGTTTATTTTCATCTTGTAATGTGGCACATTTATTCTATTTTTCCTACATTATTCAAACTTCAAGCATTTCAGATTGTTTCTTAATCTGAATCTTTAAAAAACCAATCCCAGTGAGCATTCAGATTACTTTTACACTGAGGCTAAACTGAAATCATTCAGAAACCTTTAGTCATCAACTAGATCAACCTGTGCCTGAAACAGGGATAATGCTGGCTCATTGTGTAACTGATTCAAGCTCAGAGGGAGTTGAAGTACCTTTGCTTTCTGAAAGAATTTATGCTTCAACAGCTCTGAGGATGTTGGCCTAAAAAACAACAGAATGACAATGAATTAGTTCTGTTAATGATCTAAATGACAGAAAAAACTTGGTGATACTTGTCTAACAGAAGTAGTGAAGCGTGGTGGACATAATTGATTGTAGACAGGATGATAAATACATTAACTAGTGTACATCAGATTGATTAACACACACATTTTTTGTAATTGGCACATAATCAGCATATCTACTGGAAGCCACTGAAGACTTTAAGCACCTTTTCTCTGGGTCTTTCTGTAGACACAGGGAGATCATCTTTCTGAAGGACTTGCCATATTTCTTTACTATCTCCTTGTCTGTGATGCCAGTCTCCAGGGTTGGAGGATCATTCTGCAGTGTCAGCATCAAGACCTAAAAACACCAGAAATGCAAATTTTACTCAAATGTCACAAGGGCACAAACTTTGAAACTTCACATGCTGCTTTTGTAACAGGTTAGAAGATCTGACTTTGCATTTGTTCTGTGTCATTAACTACAAGTTAGATTATTCCACAGTGTTCTCACCTTCATTGGTGGGTATTTGTGATAAGGTGCAGCCCCAGTGGCAAGCTCGATGGCTGTGATCCCAAAACTCCAAATGTCAGCTTTAAAATCATAACCCCTCACCTTCAGAAACAGAAATCACATTAAGCTTATATAATATAAATCAATTCTTTATTTCTCTTGTACTGAAATAAAAGATACAAGTTCACATATCTAAAACATGAAGTGTGCTCACAGAGAAAAAAACTTTTTTTGTAGTGGTACCACAAACATTCACATAGAGTAGTTCTTACACTATGAATGGGTTGACATGTTAATTATTTCCAAGACATAAGATGTTTGTTCTGTCAGTTCATCCTCATTCCTTTGAATCGCACATCAAATAGGTTGCAGAATTATACTATATTCTAAATGCCAAATCAGAGCGTTTTAGACATTTTTGTTTTTACATCTGAGCAGACAGCAGACAAATTTGAGTTCCTTATAGGCCCACAAAACCCAGTGCACAACCTGTAGCAGAGTTGTCATGATGTAACTTCACTATATTGTTACTTACAAAGGCAACAGTAAAGTAATAAGCCAGAGCTTTACAGGAACCTGAATAGACTCTAACATATCTTAAATAATAATACAAACTCACTTACTTTTAAGTATTAGAGGCTATATGCACAAAATATATTTTCAAATAATTTTAGACTGCTGCATCTGTCAGGTGAAGTCTCACATTCATGGGGTAATGTTAGTACAAGAGAGGTTTTACACAGAGGTGTATAAAATACACAAACTCTCCACTACAAGTAGAAGTACCCTTTAATCTTTCTATTACACTTTCTATTACATCTTTCTAATACACACTCTAAATTTTACTAAATTACTAAACTATTACTATATTTTATTAAGTACAGAAGTAAAAGTACTCCACTAAGAAAATGTCTTTTAAATTCTGTACAATTTGATGCTGGTGATAACAAATGTAGAAGTTCAGATTTGTTTGACCAATTTTAATAATCCTGCAAAAATTAACTATTATCTAATTCTGTTGCAGTAAAAGTACAACATTTTCCTCTGATTTGTGGTGGAATTAAAGTAAAATTAACATACAATGTAAATGCTCCAGTAAAGTACAAGTACCTCAAAGTTGCACTTAAATACAGTACTTGAGTAAATGTACTTAGTTACTTATCACCTCTGGTTTTCATTACGTAACTGCAGTAAGAGAGGTGTGTAACGTGAATAGACATGAGTTTTAGCAAACCTAACAACTCTCTGATTATTTTTAATACTTACCACCGGCATCACTTGCCCTGTACCTGGACCTGTCTGACCTTCTCCCTCACGTCTCTTCCTCACACAGTTCGTCTGCTGCCACTGCCACATGTCAACTTCCTGCATTTAGAAGCCATACTCCGCAGTAATCATTTTTCCTGCACTTATCCCACTCATTTTTACCATTTTTTTTTTATGTTGTTTTTCTTCTGCGTTTTTCACTGTTTCTGTGTTTTCTGTTGTCATGGTTACTTCTTCGCTGTATGCTAAAGAGCACTGACCTGCTCCATGACCTCTGGGGCCATCCAACATGGTGTTCCCACAAACGTCTTCCGCACTTTATTTCTGGTGATGTCACCACCTGTGGCTAGAAAGGCACTGACACCAAAGTCTGAAGGAAGGGGACAGAGAGGATTAAAAAAGAGAATAACAAACAAAGAATCTGAAGCAGTATGTTACTGTAATAATGGTACTGTCAAGTACTGTTAAGTTTATTTCCCTTGCTCTTCTATGGAGCACAGGAGTCTACAATGTTGGAACAGAGTTTGTAGCATAGCAAGGATGAATGAAGCTGCAGCACAGGTCAGGTTAAACATCTACATGTACTTCTTCACACCTACTGTAATTTGGATCACTAGTGAAAGACGGTGTCTTGTGATTAAATACCTGCAATTTGCACTGAGCCATCATCTCCAAGGAGAATGTTTCCAGCCTTAAGATCTCTATGAAAGAAAAAAATAGTAAATTAAACAAACAACTCTTATGAGGAGCAGTTAAAGTAAGAAAGGAAAAGTGTATTATGACATATTAAAAGGTAAAAATAAAGAGTAAAGATATGAAAAAAGAAAATAATAGTCCATTTATGTTACAGAACCACCGATCTTATGATTGGCAGGCAACTGCTCTATCTCCTGAGCCACAGCCACCCCAAACCTCCAGAATGCCCTTTGAACTTCTGAGGACTGGCTAAAATGTCCTCACAACAATGGTATTAAAGACATGCATGCATGCACACACACGCACGCACACACAGTCGGTAGTTAATTTGTTCAACCCTGTTCAGCCTCCCCTGGTGGTGATAAGAGGATTCAGGAGGAACAGCTGTCTGCCTGTCTGCCTGTCTGCCTCCGTGCACACAATTGCACAGACTGCCACACAGAATGAATACTGTCGTCTCACCAGCCAGACAGAGTTGTCATAGCAACAGACATTCAGAGATGAAGTCGAAGGGTCAAGCGAAAGGCGGGGAACTGAAATGCAAGGATGACAGCAGTGCCTTAGAAAACAACTGTCAGCTCTTACTGCTGTGCAGAAATGTATGTACATAAATAATGGGAGAAAGACATTAATCAGACATAGAACAACAAACTGGTTCAACCTCCAGAAAATTCCCAGCCAACTCACTTTAAGAACCCTGAGAGAGGTCCTAAATTGGTCCGACAGGCAGAAAAATCGTTCAAAGGAGATGCAGCATCAACAACCATGCAGTTCATCTTGCTATCATATGGGGGCACTGGCGTAAAAAGAAAATAACTTTGGCTAAAAGATAAATGCTGCTGGATCATTCCAGCAAACAACTTGTTCTCGATGAATAAAGACCAGTCACTGGTTTACTGGTATAGAGATGACACAAGAAGAAAAGGCTTACTTTACCACTTTATTGGGCATATAATTCAATCCATATAGACTATAAACACGTGTTGAATACCAGAAATGTGAGTGGCAAATGCTATAGAAATAATTGTGGTGGTTGGAAAGATTCTTAGGCAAGAATACTGCTGAAGGATGCCTACAATATGAAATGCGTGTTTACACTTCCACTCTTTTCTCTATAAATATATTTCCTGGGTTACAGGACTTTTCCTGAGGCCTCAGTTTTGTGGTTTTGAGTTGAATTTGCCTTAAGCAGCCCTTCTCTTGCAACATCAAACTATAAATACAGTCTTTACAAGCTACCCATTCATGACACACAATGTGCTGAAAGGACTTGTGAGATTACAGGTGACAGGTCAGATCTTTGTTCAAATGCTGCTGAATACTTAAGTGAAGAGAACTCTTTCGTTAAGAATGCTCCAGTAAAATATGGCACAGTCTAAAGAACTCACAGAAGCAGGGGCAGGGAGTGGCAAACAGTGAGCCACATAAGGAGGAATGCAGCATACGTGACATATTAGGATCATATGATGAAAGCAAAAGACCAAGAATACCACTGCAGGGCAAATGGTATAACACATAGTAAAGGTATTCAGAAGCAGAATGTGGTAGGATACTGTATCAATCTAAACTGTATTTTCAGTAATCAGCTCAATCAGAAAGAGCTGTGTGTACTATACAGTATATATGGCAAAACTTTAATGTGCACTTGTGTCTAGACAAGTTAAATTATGTAACTTTCACAATAGGGATTATGCAGAGGGTGGGAAAGAGTGGATGAAAAACTGATGTGACAGTCTTTCCAAACGGCTTTGAAAAACCACCGTTAGACATGTCTGCACAGATGTCTGTGCTCCACGGCGCTCCGGCTTATCCCACTGTCACTTTGCTGACCTGACATAGCAGCTAGGAGATATCAGGTCACAGGATCTTTTAGGCTTTTGCAATCACTACTTCTTAATCAAGTACATGCTCATCCTCCACCTTGGGTGTTAGCACACACAACAGAAATGACTTATGTCTGGTAATTTCATATGTTGCTTTTTAAGGACTAGAGTGGAGGGGAACACTGTGGACCACCTGAGGCTGAAAGGCAAGTCTAGGAGTATCCTAAAATACTTTTCCTCATTTACACAACCAGTGTGCCTCTCTCAGTGGTTCTAGTCATGTCTACCACTTGTGATTGAGAGCTCAGCCTAGGCTAATTATGTACAGTATTTTAATGAAATGCTATGAGTTAAACCCAGGGCAGATACCCATTCTGGCCAGATCACTACGTCTGCTAACTTGTCATCATACATTTTTCCACGAAAAGGGGTGAGCTGTAGGAATGTACTCTGCTTCTATATCTGGAAACATGTCAGAAAGTTGACCCTGAGTCTGGACGGAATGTCATTAGTTTTGCAGGTGCCATATCAAACCAAAGGAGTGGACAAATTTACCTGGGGGTGGTGTTAAAGGTAAACGCAGAGGATCACCACCACAGCCTTACAGAAGTTGGTGAGATTCATCCCCATGGGACAATGGTTGTCTGTATAAAATTTCATGACAATCGATCCAAGAGTTGCTATAATATTTCAGTCTAGGTCAAATCGCTGGACAAACACAGTAACACAGTAAGGAAAAGATATAACGAAATGAAATACTTTGTCTTTGCTGTCCACAACGAATGCAGAGCAATATTAAAATCAAATAAATACGTAATAAGTAATTAGATGAGTAATTATACAATAAAAAGCAATTATAAAGGCAGCATATGAATGTGCAATAGACAACAGTTAGTGTGCAAATACTCATGTGCAAACTAATAATGTAGACAGTCAAATACAGTAGACCATGATTATAAACTCAAGGTCGCTATACCTGAAACCACTTTGCTAGAACAGTTAAGAATTAAAATCACATTTGGAAGCCGTTAATGTAATAAATTAACGTGACTGGGCTCACATCAAAATGACTTTTATCTCAATGAAAAGCTTAAAGCTATAAATCAAAACCATGCTACTGCCAAATTGTCCTCACAGTTATTTCATTACTCACTTTCTAAATGTCTCGAAATGACATCATCATCCCTACAGTCATCACATGCTGCTGTTTAGCCTGTTGAAATTACTAATAATATGAATATTACTCTATGGTGGATTTTCAATTTAATATGCTTCACTCTACAGTAATAAAAGACAACCCATGAAACGGCAACATTCACGAGTGAAGAGAGACTATAATTGACTGCAGAAAATTGTAATGCTCTGAGAAAAAGGCTGCAGAGTGCAGACAGTCATTAAAATTCACAGGAGGAAGAAGAGGAGGAAAAGGGAGGACTTGATGATGACACAATGTACCATGAAATTTCAAAGAAATCTTGAAGTCCAGCTGAAGTCCCAACTTCCAACAAGTCATCCACCCATTTGTCAGCTATCAGTGTTGACCTGCACCTGAAGAATAACTGACATATCATGTTTATTTCCAAGTGTTAACACACAGTAAAGTCTGTATACGCAGCTAGAAAGTATTATATAATTATAGCCAGAAACTATTAAAAATGAACATCGAGGCAGTAGCCAGGTGGAAACAGCTACGGTATAACAAGATTTATTGTTCTCATCTGGCAGCCCTTGCACTTGTAGCTCCAATGGGTCACCTCCTGTGACATCACATCCTGGTGCCAGGCTCATAGTGGCCCTAAAGGATGGTATGTGAGCCACCCAGTGGATCTCCTACATAGATTAAATACTTCCTCTCTTTTACTCCTTTGTGACCACAAAAATATCTTCCCTCTGCTTCTGTATTTTATTGCTTTTTCCATATTGCTGAATTTATCTCATGTGTTTTTCCAAATCAATTTCTTATTTCTTTTTTTTGTCAGTTTTGCTAATCCACAGCAAAGGTCTCTCTGCTCCAAGCGGTAACACAACTACAGCAATTACCTGATTATTACTAAACCACATAACAAGTAATTTGCTGGGAAAAGTCTTCCCATAAACCCTCAGAAGACATGTGAGATTTCAGAGATGAGTATGGCAAAGCTCTCACCACAGCACTAGGATCACTGCTGTCTAGGGGCCTTGCCAACAATTAGTTTGCAGGCTGATTTTCTGAGATTTAAACGACAAAATCTAGACTAGGGTGGTATTCCTTTGTCATGTACATGTCATGTTGTCTACCTGCTGTTAAAGTTAGAGGACATGTGTCACATTTGAATCACTGACTTTCTGAGCTGCTGTGACTGTAGAGGTGGAGCAGTTCGCTATCTTGTGGTAAATGTCTCTAGTTGAGGCTACAGCCCAGGCCTCAAGACTCTAATTGCTTTTCAGTCGTCTTGTGCTTGATGGAACATATCACGTGACACTTACTCTCTTTCTCTCCTCCTTGTGGAGCCTGATCAACCCTGACCCGAGGGTCCTTCTCATACAATCCATTTTACACAGGAGGAACATGCACAGTCATACGCTATGTGCACGTTTACATCAGCAGTCACTGATCAACTGACCATGGCCTCTCCACCCAGAGCATGTGGACTACTAGTGTTGGCTTATGACCTCACATTGCCTCCTTCACGTCACACCTCAGAGCCTGGGGCTGGACAGATGTGATGAATGATCTATTAATAATTCCCTAATGTCTCATTAGACTGATTTAAAGGCAGGTTTAACTCAGGAAAAAACATTTCCCCTCTCTGACACTGACTGATAACCTGTAACATTATGCTGAAAGTAGATACTTAAATGCTGCAGCAGAGGGATGCTGCAGTGGATTTTTCTTTTTAATTAATGCAGTAATTTAAACTGTTTACATTAATTCCTAACATCTCTATAGTATCACAAGGATACAGCTTTTTTCTAATTACTGTCTGTTAGCTTTAACTACACAGCTGAATAAAATACATCCCTCATCCAAGCCCATGGTTAAAGTCTTCAATCAAGGCTCCCTCTGTTTCTCATTGGCATGCTACTGTGAAAGCTGCTCAGCACTTAAGCAAGCTGAAAAGCTTTGCATTATTCACATATGTAGCCTGTCCCAGGATAGGTGCGTGCCAGTGATAGAAAAGAGGAGACTTATGAAAACATGGGTGGTGTGAGTGATGGCTTCTACAGCCGGTGTGTCAACTTGAGTGTTGGGAATTAGTCAAGTCTTGTCACTGACACTTCCACTTCTGCCTATTCATAAAATAAGTCTTCAAGATTATCAGCACAGAGGTGGTAGTCTACTTAAAAATGTCTTGCTGCAGTTTCATCAGAAAGTCAGAGGACTGACCATTAATTTGTTTTAACTAGGTAACCTGTAGACACACCATTACTGTTTCTTCTTCTGGAACATTTGTTGCAGCCCTATTGGGCACATTGAAGTGCAGTGTCTCATCTCTGTACAATGACAGCCCTGACCTTTAGGAGTGAAAGTGGCTGTCTGAAAATGCCACTTCCTGGGGACAGCCATTTATCTGATTTGATGACGTATGCTAATTTCTTACTGTAGCTTGCATTAAGCCTTGCTGAGAACATTCACATATGTTGCCAGACACTTCATTTACTTCTTTGACAAAAAAAGAAAATAAATGTGACAAGATCACAAACAAGAATGCAACTAATATGAAGGTAACAGACAATAATGATAAGGGGTACATAATTTTGCAAAAATTGCCAGCTGTTCTAAAAAGGACTTAAATGAACCACATGAGTAGGAATTAGGGTTTTATTTGTAAATATGTCTCCATATAATACAGTTACAGTTGCAGTTTTTTGTTTTAATTAGTGGTTTGACTACCTTTGGTAGCAATAACCTCAAGCAAGCACTTCATGTAGCTGTGGATTAGACCTGCACAATGTTCAGGAGGAATTTTAGACCATTCATGAATAAAGAACTGCTTCAGCTCAGCCATATTCTTAGGACAGTAGATGGTAGTGTATGGGCATGGGTAAAAATGGACTAGCTGCACGTTTTTATTATGTCTAAAAATAACAACTAGGAGTTTGAATATGTATCTGAGCGAGTGTGTTGTGCATCTGAATGGGACAGAATACTCAGACAGTTCATTTTGCAAGTCCTACTTAAATATAGCCTAATGGTGGAAGAGTTTTAAGGTGAATGATTATATACTGTAGCACGTATTGAACTAATGTTAGCGTACGGCTTGGTTAAGAACTGGACAAATTCAAGACTTTGGTATGCGTTTTCTCCAACCTTCCTGTCCACTTGTTTTTGCTCAGTACAAATGCCACACAGCCTACAAGAAGAAAGTAAAGGCTGAAGTTATGCCTGCAGTTAGGTTGAAACTTGTGAAAGTAAAGTTTAACAGCTCAAAGCCATTATTTATGTACTATTTTTAGTAGTAGTATTTCTATTTCTATTTTCTTAAAACCCACAATGTAAAATGGTGTCTCAATGCACCAACAGACAAATTATCTAACTTACTATCTAACTGACTGATATTATTGTCTGCAATTTAAGCAATAAAATAATTGATTTTCCTAAAGAAAAAATCTGCTTAATTGTACATTTTAAGAGTTTATTTTCTCTTTTATCTATTTACTGCTGTTCTTTAATAAAGCAAAATTTAGATATTTATGACTTTGGTGAAGGTCAGATCACATTTAATGACCAATTTATGCTAAAACGTAGGAAGATTAAATCAGTGCCATTACTTTTTTTGCAACTGTATATCAAGTCATGAAAAAATCAGGATTTTAAAAGTAATCAATTATTGTAGTCTTAAGAAAACATTTAATTTCTCATTAAATTGCTAATCTCTATCACACAATGTATGGAGCAATAAGTTTCCATAATGTATTGTAGCTGAATTACTGTTTCACAAAAAAACACAAACGGACACAGACAACCCCTATAAAAATATAATGTCCAATGTAATCAAGGTGGGAAGACAAAATATTAGAACTAGGTCTATTAATATGAGGACTATTACAGGAGTAGGGGAGAAGAGAAATTCAGAGTTATGTTATTTCTGCTCCATAAACCCTCAAGGTGAAGCCTGACAAAGCCTGTGTCATGGCACCAGAGTGGATGGCAGTAGTCTCATTACCTGTGGATCTGTCCGTTCTTGTGTAGGTACTCCAGGCCCTCAAGCACATCTTTCAACACAGTGGCTATGCTGGCCTCATCCAGGACGCCCGTCTTGTGTTCACCTCGTGAGATGATATGTTTGATCACGTCCAGCACCGAGCCTGGTAAACACACAACAATAATTTTAAAATAATAATTATTTGTTGAACCAGTATTTGTAGCTGTCAACATTAATGTCAGAGAGAAATAAAAGCTGTCCAGCAGTTGACCTCACTGAATAAATTACTTAAATTACTTAACTGATGACCAAGCTCCTGCATCAATGAGACGTCACCTCAGGCTAGCCTATATATTTATAAAGCCTACTCTAAACCAAAATTGATTTATCAAAATATATACTTCCTGTTGGACTGGCAGACAGTCAGTCAAGATAATCTGTGTCTAATCTTATACTGTTTGGGTAAATTATATTATGGTTACACAAAGACTTTTTCATGATCCAGTAAGACAAATTCTATTGAACGAAAAAATAAATGATTTAGCAGAGATAAGGCAAAGTCCTTTAACCATAAACACCACTGTGACCTTTTATTTTAGCTATGGCAAAACAAACTAATGGTGGAGGGAGAGAAATTAGAACATCCATTACCATGTATTCTTTCAAGAGTAAATCTGCCCTTAACAATATATGCTGCGCAACATTTTAGAAAGTAAAGCAAGTACAGACAACTGTCTCAGTGACTAAACGGCAGTAAGATTTGAATGTATGATATCATTTTTTAACTTGCTCCATTGACTTTAAAGGCTCACAGGCTGTTTGCAGGCTTTTGTTTGAGGCTTTCTATCCATAAAAGCTTCATCTGGATGTAGAGCTCACAGCTGGTAATGAGATAATGCACCCTGCTGTCAATCATTTCATTATTCATCCACAGAGCAGCTCCAGGATGACCTAATCTTTACAGTATCTCTGTAATCAAATTCATAAATACAAACTTAACCCCAAAGTTGTAAGAATATTGTGCATGTTAATCCTATTGTAGTGTGAATCTGCCTTTAGTGCCTTTGGAACTAGGTGAAGATCCATAGTAAAGATGAGGATTGCAAGATTATTTTTGGGGTTACAAGTCAAACAGTTCTCATTGTCTTCATTTGTTCAAGTTGAATGAGGAACTAGTGCAGCTCTGTTAACTGACACAGTTAGGGTAAAAAAAACAACAGGTCATCATGTCTCCCTCAGCCTAGTTCCTACTGCTTAAAAGAGCACTTCATGAATAAAAAGTCAGACTGCTGTCAGTGTATTATGTCCTTTGTGTGACTTTACACAAAATAAAAAAGAAAAGGTTCAGTATTTTCATTTGGTTTGACAGGATATTTGGTGACACTGGTGAATGGGAACAAAGCAGAGATACAAAAAAGGCCACTTGCCTGACTAGCTGTATTGTGCCGCATTGATACACAAACCTCACACTTCCACACTGTCTCCCCCTCACTTGCTCACACACACCCTCAGCCACACAGACACTGAGCTGTAAACAAAAGCTGGAAATCGTCTGTCTGAAACACTCTCTGTGACACAATTCCAGCACTAAATTGATTGTGTTTCAGAAACTGTGCCAGGCTTGGGGTGCAAAGATATTTATTTGCTCAGTCACTCCAGGATGTCCTCGACTGCAGCACACAGACAAGCATTCGCTGCATTACCCAGGATACTCGACTATGACGGGCCACCTGAGACTAGACAGCGTTATTGCAGAGTCTTAGACACAGTGAGACAGAGAAGCAGAGTAGGGAGGAGTGAGGGAGAGAGACGAAGGGTTCAACGGGTTCTTCGTGCAGTGATAGCACACAGCAGAAATGTGATTCAGTTGTGAGGAAAAAAGACAAAACGATTCAAAGAAAGGACAGAGAGGGAAAGGCGGTAACAACAGCATAGATGTATGTCTGAGCGTGGGCAAAAGCGGGTGCATATGTGAGCAAAGGCGAGAAGAAATAGAGTGTAAAAGAAGTGTAGCTTTGCATCTCTGATGTGACAGTCCTTTGAAGCTCATTGAGAAAAGGCAGCCGGTTAGATTTTTTTTCTCCTCTGTTCTCCACATACGCTTCCCTCATCTCTCAATGCTTCTACACTGTGTCTGATGTTCATCTCCTCATCTGAAATGGCTGAAGGGAGAAGAGCAAGTGATAAGGAGTGACAGGTGACATTGAGGAAGGAGCTGAGGGGAGGAGGGTAATTGGTAAGTGAATACAGCCAAACCCAAATTAGGGGAAAGATGTAGTCCTAATGAGTCAAGACATGAAGGTGTGATTAGAAGACAAAGTGACAAAGTAGCTAAGGTGCTGAAGCTTATCTTAGCTCGCTCAACTCAATATGAGAAGCAGTGTTGATTTTGTAACAAAAATTCTGACAATAAGCATTTGTTGACAGCCAACAATGTTGATTTAAAATTATACAACAAAAATTGATGGCAAAATCTATGTTCAGCCCATCATGACAAACAAAGATGAGATAAAATCATTGGATCTACTGCGGGGTCAGCATGGGCACTCTGACAGGTCTGCAGCTACACAGCCTCATACAGAGCCAGGTGTGATACACCGTGTGTTGTGGTGACATCGGTTAATCAGAGTAAACATTAAAATGTTCCCATGTCCACCATAAGATTAAACAACCAAGTGGTGCAATCACTCGCTTTAAAACTCGCCCAGGCTGTAGGATGTTTATACTAAGTAGGACTTGCAGAATGGCTTGTCTGGCGATACTGTCCCAGTCAGATGTGCAAAACGCTCTCACAGTCAACTCCAGTTGCATATGTAATGCAAAGTGAGACAAAGACAACTGACTTAATCTGACTGCGTTAATCATGTGTCCATATAGATGTTGCGTTAGACTTTCTCGTCATTTTCATTTTGTAATGATAAGATAAATTTAAAGCTACCAGCTGCCAGTGCTATTCAACGAGACAGACTTCAAGGGAGGATTCAACAGCACCTCTCCACATTAAGATGCTAAGGAAGCATGGTTCTACTAAGAAGTATCTGAAAAAGTCACATACTGCAGCTTTAATTGTATAATTATCATTTTCATTTTTCAGTCATTAATATACAAAATAGATCATGTGTTTATAAGGGCATCGAAAGAAAAAGCAAACACGAACTGTGTGATCACTTTTTGCAGTCACTACCTAAACGTAGGATTTCCTAATACTGCAACCACTCGTACAAAATCCAGCACCACGTGCTCCTTCCTCACCCTTGGCACAGCTGCACCCCTCTGTGTCCAGCAGTGGTACAGACGTGCTCAAAGCCCTCCAGTTCATGGCTCTTCAGGCATGTCTGCCTGTGTGAGTGTGATACCACAGAAGAAGCAAACTGATGCAATGGGTAAAGCCAGTTAGAGAACAAGGTCAGGACTAGACAAAGATAAGTATTTGGATACTAGCCTACAACTGGACAGGGGTGTGAATTTTTTAAAGTTACAGTAGATTGCCCTCATTGTTGTAATTAGAGCTGGACCCAAATATCGGTTCTTCTTCTTCTTTCTTTTTTATAAATGTGAGATATCTGTAATAATTTAACTGTAACTGCGCTGTTAAAATGTGGAAATACATAAACTATATCTCAGCCTGGGAGCCTGACATCCCTCTCACTAACCGCAGTGAACGTGGGAACACTTTAAACCACAATGAGACAAAAGCTGAGTGCATGGAGTAATAGACTGTTTCAGAAACACAACAAAAATCCACTCTGGCCCACTTGCATGGTGGAAGCAAAACAGACTGCTACCCCAAACACTGCCTTTGCATACTACTGTTATTCATCCACTTAAACCCAGTCAGACATTGCTGTGAAGGAATTTTTGCCCCACTCTTTGCAGAATTGTTGTAATTCAGCCACATTGGAAGGTTTTCGAGCAGTAACGGCCTATTTAAGATCATGCCACAACATCTCATCGGATTTAAGTCTAGACTTTGACTAGGCCACTCCAAAACCTTAATTTTGTTAATTTTTTAGCCGTTCAGAGGTGGATTTGCTGGTGTGTTTGCGGCTTGCGGCTCATTTTCCTGCTGCAGAACCCAAGTGCGCTTAAGCTTGAGGTCATGAACTGATGACATTCTCCTTTAGTTTCCTTTTTGTGAGGCCTGCAGTTCTTTAGATGTTGTTCTGGGTTCTTTTATGAATTCCTAGATGAGTCGTCATTGTGCTCTTGGAGTAATTTTTGTAGGCCGGCCACTCCTGGGAAGGTTCACCACTGTTCCTAGTTTTCTTTATTTGTGGACAATGGTTCTTTCTTTACATCATGGCATGATGTGTTGCTTTTGTGTGTAATATTAAAATTTGTTTGATGATCTGAATCATTTAAATATGACAAATATGCAAAAAAATAAAATATCAGGGAAAGGGCAAATTTTTCACATCACTATAGCTGGCAGTAACAAAATTTTGATTGTGATAAAACTGTGCTATTACGAAAAAACAGCATTGTTATTTTTACTTCTGTTTTTATTCTCATCTTTCATTCACCCCCTGCTGGACCACATTTGGTCATTATTTTACCTGTGCAAAAAAGTCCATAACAGCATCATGAAAGGTAATCTATGACTAAAAGAAAATTAAAATTAAAAATAAATCTTGAGTAAAACTAAGATATTTTTTTTATTGCATATTTATATATTTTTTCTTGCACTGTAGCAGGGTGGAACACCCACAGTTTCGTTGTATATCTCATCTGTGCAATGACCAATCTGTGCGTCATCTGTGCAATGACAATTAAGTCAAACAAATCACAGTTCTTAGGAAATGACTAAGACTAAAATGATATTAAAAATGCCTGTCAAAATTAACACTGGTAAAAAACTACAGCCCATCTTTTGTCATGCCAAGAGTTAGACTGATAGTGGCGTCTGTATACCAAGGATGAATCTACTGGCAGCATCCAGCTAACTTAGCTTAGCATACAGACGGCAGGGGCAAACAGCTGCACTGGTCCTGTCCAAAGGTCATAAATTCTGCCTAACAGCACAGCTAAAGCTCACTAATTAACATATTGTTATTAAAGCATAAAAAAATATTTTCACTAGTTTTTGGGCTTTAAACATGCTATAAGGCAGATTTTCCTAACAGCAAGAAATCTAGGAAGCAAAATGTCAAAACTTGGATGCTGACAAAACTAAAAGTAGGAAGTGAAGCAAGAAAAATAGTGTATCGTAAACACTTTTTCCAGATTATACACTGACACATCTCGTTTGAGCTGAGGTGGCACTGATGGGAAAAAATCCTAAAGTGCAGACAAACACACACAGCATGATGTAAGCTTCGGGGATCACTAAATGCCAACCTTGTCAGCTTCTTTCAAATCCATCTGATTTAACTCTTCAAGCTTTTTTAGGTTGTTTGAACATGCATTGACGGGTCAACGATCCAAAGGTTCATTTGCACGGGGAAAGGTGTTCCAGACAAATGACACCTGTTGGACTGGTCTGAACAATGCATGTCCAAGCCTCAAGAGAAAGAGGAATCACAAAAAAAAAAATTACTCTTGACAGCAGAGTGTACTGCAGTGCACACAAACACACACAAATGTCAAATCATGATTTCAGTTACATGCTGGATTAGTCAAATCTGTTTCTTTCATAGGATTTCGAAACAATCATATCAAGGTGTAAATGTCAAGACTTTACCAAAACTTCATCCAGCAATATCAACTTTATAGTTTTTCTGTTCTCCCATTGCGAGCATGATGTTTGAGGCTGAGTGAAAGGGTGAGAGGGTAAAAGGAGGGAGGAAGGATGAGGGGGAAGTGGACGACAAAGATGAAAGCTGAAAGGTGCCAACTGTGCTAAAGGTCGATGGGGAATGCCAAGCAAAGTCGGGGGGGGGGCATGGGTGGTACAGAAAAAAAAGTGTATTAGATTGTTGGTTAACATTGAGGGAAGCCTCTATCAAAACTTTTAATAAGGTTCTCAATTGTTCAGAGGGAAAGAACAATAAGATAAAAGTCAAAAATTATCATTCTTCCTGCTAAAATTTCACTGTAAATGTCGACTTACCATCCTATAGCTCCACTGGCTCCAATCTTGACGGAGTATTTTCATGAGCTTTAAACTGTCAATAATAATAATAAGCAGGATTCTACTCTCAGTGGCATTTCATTCAGCTCTGCAGCAGTGACTGTAGGTTGGGGAAGGCTCTATATTAATCTAATAGGAACACATTCTTCTGCCTGCTCTTGGTATGACTCATATTTTAACACTGTGGGTTTCAGTGGATATCAGTGACAGGTTATTCAGCACTCTATGAAACAGTTGTTCACATGTCACACTCAGAACAGGAATTTCCTGAAAAGCCCTGCACCTACAGCACACTTACGTCAGAACACAACTCTACAGGTTTGGCTTTGAATGAATTTGCCAGAGAGGAGTTCAGTCTCGACAAAGATTAGGCCTTTCTCCATTATCCTTACCTGTACATGTATGGGAGGTAAGAAGCATTAGTTTCTAGAGCTAAACAGAGTCAAAGAAGAATGTAAGACTCTTTTCTGAGGGACTGATTTATGAGCTAATGTTAAACTGATAGAAAGATCAGTAGCTAATAGCTCTTTATTCAGTGTCAGAGGACATTCCTTAGTGACATGTTGGCAGAGGGGAGTGGCATGTGCCACTGGATCATTGATGACACACCATAGTTATGTGCCTTTTGCAAAGCAAACAGCAGCAGCACACAACTCTATCAAAGTAAAATACCACTGAGAGAAACAAGAGCGAGCTCCTGCTGTCCATCAACATCAAGTAGCACAAGGACGTGGCATCAAGTATGTCAAAAAGGAAACATAATATCTATAGCTAAGTGTTTCACAACTTGTTACGTATAATGTATTTTATCCCAATCCATGTTTAAGTTCATGCCTCAATTTTTTTCTTTTGGTATTTTTACAAAATAAACAACTGGCTCAAAATTTATATAGAATAATAATAATAATAATTTGTGATTTACATGTGTTATAGTGTTAACTGAAGTGAAATGAAAAATGAGTATTGTTACATTACTAATTTAATGAGAACTCAACTGCAGACACCCAAACCAGAGAAAGTAATTTAGGAGAGCTGTCCGGTCTGCTTGCATGTTGGGGTGGGGGCTTGTTTCAGTAGCAAGAGGGCGGAAGTACTTTTTCAACAAAAGGCCAGACAGGTTTGGACAGCTATCATCATTTAAAAACTGCAGTTTGTATTTACTTGAGTTATCTTTGTGTAATATAAAAATTTGTTTGATGATTGGAAACATTTTAGTGTGGCAAATATACAAAAGAAAAAAAAAAAAAAACAATTCAGGAAGGGGGCAAATACTTTTTCACAGAACTGTAGAGGGCAGGTTTACACAGTCAGCTTTCGGACGCCACTACAAATGGCGAACATGCTAAATAGTAGATAGGGAGTGATACCAGACATAGCCGGTATTATCACTGGGATGATACATCATGACTTAACAAGCGGGTACTGTAGGATGGGTCTACTTAATTTGGAGCAAATGTGATGATACTAAACAAATTCTGTATGTAGTATGACAACATTCTTTAATATTAGAAATTATAAGACTATAATAAGACTTGTAGAAATGTACTTTGCTGCTTCATCAAACAGCACTTCCCAAACTATCTTTCTAAAAACAAGTCAGGGTTTTGTCATATCAACTGTCATCAGTCATTCAAAACCAAAAGACACAAGACAGGAGGGAGTAGGAGGGTGAAGGGTTACTTACGCCCCATCAAGCCTTAGGAAGAGATCAGAGTTGGTCTTCCTCTGGGCTGGTATGCTCTGCCCCGTGGAGTAATGGTCTATAAACCTGACCTCATTTGAGGTCTGTCTCCATAGCATGTTACCGTGGCCATCATTTAATTACTCTGCCCAATAAAACTTAAGATCAAGGGCCTCTGTTTAACTAGGATAAAGGGAAAGCGAGAGTCCATCTTAAGTAGCGTCTGCTCCTGCTGTGGCCGTCTGCTCAAGCATCACTTGACGGGCGCTGTGCCCCGGGCCCAGCTGCAAGGCAGGTGCCAAGCAGCTCATGACTCGAGTGTATCTGAGGGAACCAGGCATGCCACCTAGGCACTCTCCATTACAATACGACACTGTTTACATAAAGGGCCTGAGAGTTACAAGGGAGAGTAGAAATGTCTAGTGTGTGGATGTATCTGTGTAAACTTGTGTTTGTATAATTAAGTGTGTGAGGCAGGACAGAGAGAGATGAGAGGCCATTTTTTGCCTCATTGTAAACAGATGACCATTCCTCTCTTCAGGCTGTCTTCACCTTTGAGTTACTGGAGCCCTCTGCTTGTTGCTTTTAAAATGTTTGGCACAGGATTACTTCATCTGCATGCTGTTTGTGTTTAGGAGCCCTCACAGGTCTGAAGACAAAGCCCTTCTTTCTAACAGCTCGATCCACTACAAATCCTTACAAACTAGTCACATAGCTTAATAACACAATTTAATATAAGTTGCCTGTAAAAATACAATCAGAAGCAGATACAGTCATTGCATTTTGAGGTTTTTCTCTTCATGGTGGTCTCCTCTCTGTGCTCCTCTCACTAGTTAACTGCAGCGCTGCCACATGGATGCCATGAAGTCGGCCTGTGGGCTGTTATTACCTCTGCCCTGTCATTAGCTCTCAAACTGTAATGACTTAAAGAGCTGCAGCTTACATGGGACACAATGAGGATCAGTGCTGTCACATTCCCTACAATCATAGTTAAGATCACCAGCAGCATGTAGTGCAGCTGCCCATTTTGGGGTCCTGTCAAAAAATTCTGGACCCCCAGCAGCATGACAGTAATATCTTCCAGCAGTAATTTCAGTTTTATTAGCACTTGACAAATAGACACTCAGACTTTTACTCCATGTATTATCTGATTGGTGCAAGAAAGCCCTTAAAAATATGCAGTGTGCACTTACCACCACTGAGCAGCTTCATGACCAGCCACAGCTCATCCTTAACCACAAACGAGGTGTAGTACGACACAATGTTGGGGTGGTGGCACTGGCTCATGGCCTGAATCTCTTTCTGTTGCATAAAAGACAAAGAAAATCCAATTAATCAGAACTGTACAAAGCATTTAGAGGTCTGACATTAGACGAGCTGTTTATTTGCCACTGAACTGATAAAGCAGGCATAATCTGTTAATGTTTTGGTGGAAATGAATTTTAATTTTGTATCAGAGCCAACAGTTTTATTAATGAATTTCATTATCACTTACTTTTGAAGGAGCAAGCAAGCACTGTTCAAACGGCTGGGGTGGCAGTTAAATTAAGTATTAAGCACATAATATACATTCCATTTACTGTATTTTCACACAACATAACATTTGACTCCCACTAAAAGATATGGGGGGAATAAAGTAAATGCAATGACAATAAATATGTTTAATGCTGCAGCTAGTGTGAGCTTAGTGCATGTGTCTCTCTAAGCTGCAATCTTAGTCTGTACTCAAAATCTTAATGATGTCAACAGTGAGAAGAGAAATAGGCTAGGTCAATTTAATGCATATCTATGCAGAAGTGAAAAACAGTCAGTACTCAGCCCTTTATACAGCTGTAAAGCTCTCTTTCTGTATGTGCTTGGAAAGCAGGAGGGCTGAGGTAATGCTGGCACAGAAGTCTAATCCATCACTTTAGCACTGGTCCCAAAGTCATTTGAGGATAGACAAGCTCCTTAGAAGAGAAAATCTGGCTGACATAAAAGTTGGGAGCACTGGTTCACAGAGGTTTTGCTTTGTTTCTGCATTTGCACAAACAACTAATGACTGAAGCTGGTAATGTAGCTCCATATTAATGTAACCAAGTAAACCACAGATCAGCTGTACCTGTAAAAATGATCCATTTAAGTGAAACAAAAAAAACGAGATAACTTGAGATAAAGAGAAGTAGCATCAGTTTACTGAATTTGCTTTAACAGGTATTTGTCTGTCCTACAGTCATCAAACTTTAACAATCAAACTTAAAACTGCATTTTTTAAATTTCTAATCTAGATCTGAAACTATTAGTTGATGAACAGATAACTCCATTAAAAAAATATCTGAGAATACCCTGGTAAGAAAATGGTTACAGGACATAACCACAACCTCCCTGGTTTGGCTCTGGCTGGGCACTTTTGTTGTATGTCCCACTCTCTCTGTATCTGCCCATGTTTCCTGTCTGTCTCTCTGCAACTCACTGTTAATAAAGACAAAATGCCCCCACCCAAAAAATGAATCTTTAACAATTTTAGAAGTAGTAATCATACATTTTACTAATTTCCTTTTAGCAAGTTATTTCTTTCCTCAAAGAAACTATTTCCAGCTTCTCAAATGTGAAAAAATGTTTTGAAATTGTCATGGACATTTCCTGATATTTTATAGACTAAACAATTAGCGAATTAATCACAAAAATAATCAGCAGATTAATTAAAAATGAAAATGTTATTAATGAATTAAATTCCTGCTTTGTAAAATTTTTGTACACGTCTCACAATAGTAGTTTTTCATCTTAACCTTTTTTTTTTACATTTAAAGGAACTATTTGAAAAATATCATTCTTTGACATCAAGCTTATAGTTAGAAGATAACATCCAATCAAATTCATGTGCTGTACATGTGTCAAACAACAGGTTCTGGATGCATTTAAATGTTTTTGTTATATATTTTTACTGTTAGTGGAGCTACATGAGCTTTTTCAACCTTTTCATTGTGCTAAGCTACGCTAAACATGTCCAAGACTTCAGTATCTCTGTATTAGATGCACATAGGTGCATAGGCAATCCTCTGATCTGATTTCAGGTTTCACCAAAAACGACCATATTCAGTTATTTACTACTATGTTATTTACCACAGTTATTGAGTGTTTTACCATGACAGATGCATCACAAGCCTGTCAAATTAGAAACTTTATCACCTAAGCTGAAAACATTTGTTAAAGTCATCAGTCTACAGATGCTTGTGGGTCAAACATTAAGCAGTCAAAGCACGGTGTTCCATCAGCATAAATGCTTAGCTTACACAATGTGCATTAGCAGCAATATGCCTTAACTGCTGAGCCATCACTATTGAGTCTGTGGCCTTCAGGGAGAGCCTCAAGAAAAGGTTTGAGCAGGCAGGTGACATCATAATGCCTTTAGAAAACACTTGACAAAAGAGGGTTAAGAATGTGAACCGAGTCATAATAAGGGTGGATACAAACTGCAGGGATCTCATTAGACTGCAACATGTAAAGACATGTAATACAAATAAGAAGCCAACAATAGTACTGTGTAGTGTTAGTCAAACACAATTTCACAGCACAAGGTTGTAATATATTGAGATTGACCAAAATATTTTGACAAACAGGTGAACTCACACATCACTCTGCTTCTAAACTAAATGCTTTCTGATTATCAAGCAGTCTAATAAATTCCAGTCTGTCGGGCCAGACGGCGAGCTCTGTGGGTCGTCTCCCCTATCATTCTTTCTCTGGGTACTACAGGCTGAGACAGAACAATAATGATATAGCCTGTTGGCTGCTAACTGGCTTCAGTGGAGCCTAACCCCCCCCTCTGTTCTCAGCACAGTGGAAGAGGCAGGTCACCACAGCTCTGTGGGCCAGGGTAACCCCAGAAAAGAAAAACAATGGGATAACAGGGAGGATATCGTGCTCTGGCAGTTGGCAGGTTTTCTCGTCTCTTCCATCAGACAATGTGAGGATCAGAGAGAGTCTTTGTTGTGGGGATTAGGTCACTGTAAACCTATGCTGCAGCAAAGACACTGGAAAGGTTCTCATCGCTCAAAACCTTCTGCTTAATCTATGTAAACTCTAATGTAACATTTGACGTTTGGTGAAATTTTGCTTCGTGAAAATATTTTTGCAGGACATCTCAATGCTGAGTGGAAAACAAGAGATAAATATATCTGATAAGGTACTTGTTGTATAACCTCGGTGTCACATACAGTACTGTAACAGGTACATCAATGTACTTTATGTAACTTACATGATCTCAAGCTTTATACCCAATACTAGGCATAGGTGTCCCATGTATGCACCTACCATGCCAGTTAGTGCCACATATAATGACAAGTACCAATTACACATTCCCAGAGACCAACATAATGTCTTCCATCTGACTGAATGTGATCTATCTTATTTTGTCAGACAAAAAGTCAAAGGAACAGTTTAAAATATTAACAAAAACAGAGAAATGTTTCTTCCACTGATACTTTGGATCTTTATATTTGGTTTTAGGCGTTGCAAATGACCTCATCCTAAAACATAGTCATTCAGAGCAGTTTTATACAAAGCATCCAACCTGCAGACCACAATGGACACACCAAACAAATAGCTTGCCTGTCCTATGATTACATTTTTATTCAAGACATCAGAAGAAGCTTATAGGACATGTAAGATGTTACTGTCAAGTGATTTATTATAATGACCAACTGTGATATATTCAGACCATACGTTGCATTCTATTAGCCCAACATATTTTTTAATTGTCACTGCATTTGCCATGACTTAGCCACACACTTAAATGAACAATTAACCCTTACAAATTAGCATTTAAATATCATGATTTAATTAATTCAGTGTATCAACATTAATACATTTTATGTAAAAATAAATAATTTTCCTTATAATGTTAATGTTCAAGTCATTATATACATACAGCTGTTTAACAATACATGCCAAAAGATTTAGATATCTCTTAATCGCATGTCAAAGCATTTGAAATCAGAAATTAGCTTTTGTTAAGTAAAAGTGCAGCTTACCTCCATATTTTTTTTTGGAGGACCAACAGGCAGAAACCAGGCCAAAAAAACATCAGACCGCCCCTCCATCCCCTCGTTGAACCCATCTAATAAAACCTCCCTGGTGAAAATCACATTGGTTTACAGAATCAGTTGCCTTTGATTGATATCACCCTGACATGACAAATCAAATTCCTGTTTGTGATGTTACTTCAGCTCATTTTATAAAGAAAAATGAAACTGACCTGATCTGTCTTGCTATGGGTCTAAATTTACAGTGGTGCTATGCAGAACACAAGCATAACTCTAAAACTTTGAGTAGCAATAAAGATTCTCCAGGAAACAGCCATTTTATTTTCCTGTATTAGCACTGACCTACTCAGTATTTGGCATGTCTGAGGATCTGAGCAAAATATAAATGACCAATTGTCACTAACTGAATACAGTGCTGGGTCACACACTGGTGTCAGAATCACACTGATGGCAGAAACACAGAGAAGCCACTATAGAAGCAATGTTACATCACTATCAGCTACTCAGAGCCTCTCACACACACATTATGTGACTATGACCCAATCTTGCTGCACACGCACAAACTAGAGAGGAACAGAGATACTGACGACCCACAACTGATGGGAAATCTTACAAAAAGTTTATCTTAATACCAAGGACACAAATATACAGTGGTGTGAAAAAGTGTTTGCCCCCTTCCTAATTTTCTATTATTTTGTATGTTTCTCACACTTAAATGTTTCAGATCATCACACTAATTTAAATATTAGACAAAGATGACACAAGTAAACACAAAATGCAGTTTCTAAATGAAGGTGTTTATTATTAAGGGG
>JAUMHL010000013.1:22035394-22048613 GCA_032362345.1 Sandelia bainsii
TTTTGTGTTTACTTGTGTTATCTTTGTCTAATATTTAAATTTGTTTGATGATCTGAAACATTTACGTGTGACAAACAAAAATATAAGAAATCACGAAGGGTGTAAACACTTTTTCACACCACTGTACCTCATGATTACTTACTTTAGCTCAAGTCAGACTTTCTGTGTACAACTTTCACCCCAACACTGTCACTTTTTGAAGGTCAGTGTGACCTCAAGTTTTTTTTCTCATTAGTGTCAATAAATAATTAATAGCTGTCAAGACTGAGTAACTGTAAGTGCCAGGTAGTCTAACTGCAGCATACTAGTAAATAAAAGTCCTCCTCATCGGATCCAGATTGAGCCACTCAAAAGCGCCTGTCCGTGAAACTGTCCAGGAATAACTACAACACATACATATGGAGACACTGAGACATGACAGATCATTGCTTTTCTTACATTTCTGACAAATAATTTCACAGGTAAACTCATGGTATTCTCTCATCTTTAGAGAGGCTGTCTGGGTTCAATTTAATGCAATTTAATGCTGTGGAAATGAGGGAAACGACAGGCAGGAAATCTGATCTTGTTGTATTCCATGTGACCACCTGCTGTGACAATCCGGGAGCAACAGTCCCCTGATTCATCCACCAGAAATTGGGGGTTGAGGGGTGGGTAAGGGTTCCTCCTTGATTTACTACCAGTGAGTAGTGAGAAACCTGTCTGTCACCTCTACCCATGACCTTCCATGCACACATATAGTCTTACACAATATTTGTTTCCCACAGGTTGCCTTCACAGAATGAGAACTCAGAGATAGGACTGGAAAAATTTATCACCCATCAGGTTCTAGTAAATAACTGGATGTTTCCCTGTCTCTGATGAAATTTTGAGATGTAGGGTCTATTTGTGTTCAGTAAGGGTACAACTTTGCCCTAGATTTTGACCAAGCCAAGTAATTTCACATCTTTTTCCAGCTAACAAAAAGGAAACAACTGTTGATGAGAATCCCATCCCAACTGTAAATATCCCCACAGATAATAAACATAGATGTTATGACAAACACTTGTTTTATGTGAGAAATATTTTGCCAGAACACAGGCCACAAATGAGCACTTGATTATCTCTTTGCAGAGGACAGCTTAATATAATCCATTCACCTCCTGAGCTACATCATAAAACCTGTGTCATACAGTAAACTGCAGTGCAAGACTGCATTGAGGGTGTAACGACACAATACAGCCTTCAGGAAGATGTCCCACAGTGGTCTAATAGTTTCCTGGCAGAAAGCAAAGTCCTCCTTCAGAGAACAATGACAGGGATGATTGGAGGAGGACTCGCAGAAAACAAGTAATGAAAAGCAGAGGTGGAACCGACTGCATCTGCATGCATGGGCTGCAGAGGCGAACCCTTAAATGAAATCTTGTGCTCCCTTTGATCACACATGAAAAGTCACAAGATCACAAAAATGCTCAATCTAATAGTGATTTTTACTCAGCAGTGTTGTGTGTTTTACCAGGAGTTCGTCCATACTGGTCTGGCACTTCTCTAGGTTGATGCGTTTGATGGCCACCTTCTCCTTGCGTGGTAGACAGTAGGCAGCCTGAACCACCGCTGTGGCTCCACTCCCTAAAAAAGACAGGAAAATGTTCTATTATCACCTTAATTATGATTTAATATAGTAGCAGTCATCTCAGCAAAGGAGGAGACTGTGTTCTTTTAAAACTTTAATCACATTCATTTCAGCAATATAAACACACAGAGGCTTTTCTTTCTGTCAATCATATGACCCTTCCCCATCCATCAACATACAAAATTCATTGCTACTGTAGGATAACTTTCAACTTGTGTCTATTACCTCAAAATCTTTTAGAGATCGAGAAGGTTAAACAGATTTCTGCTGTCATTTCTCTGTGGTACTGCTTTTCTGTCTGTTCTTCAATTATGAATCAGCTTTCCCCAAATCCTGTCTGATGGAGCAAGTCTGACAGGGACGAGGGACTCTGCTAAACCAATATAACCCCAGGTGGATAATCCTGCAATGGAGCCCCAAAGCTTTGGTCCTTATACGGTTTAGAAAATTCCCAGGTTTTAGACCTTATATCTTTGCCATAATTTAATGGTTTTGTTCACAGTTAACTGAGAAATTATTTCTCACAGTACCAAAAACCACAACACAGAACATGTCAGTAGTTCTTAAACGACACTATTCAAGCATTCAGATGTTTTTAGTCATATATGTAAATATGTACAGTACAACACAATGTGGTGTGGTTCTAAGGTTCAGCTAAGAACTAGTGTGAAAAATAAGGATTGGAAAAAGGAAAATCAAAAGAAAGAAAAACTTTGCAGACAAGTCATGAACAGTCTTACAATGTGAACTCAACAATATTGCTATTCAACAGTTTTCCACATGTTCATTTTATGAACTTTTCAAGACCTGGAAACTATAACTGTGCCTCATTTTCCTTGCTTGTAAGTACAGTGCAGAGTGTTGGAGCATAGTCAGAGCTGGAAGTCTATTTCACGTTTATACTAACAACCACAACTACTATTTTGATGTACTAGCAAACAAAACATAGATCATAGTCTGATTAAAGCTTAAATCCTATAATAGTGGGCTAATCTTTATTTTGAATGACGTGTGTCAGCATGAGTAAAATCCTCCCCTGGAGAGGTATGCCTGTTGTTTCGGTATCGTGTGAGGTCATTTCACTGCCCCCTCAATGCTCTTTTTAACACCATGCACACATATACGCCTGTTTCCACAAGATCTCTGGTGCAAACGTGACGCTCAGCAATGTTAGAAGCCCATTCCCCTTTGGCAGTAGGTTACAGTGAGTGAAACAGTGAGCGGTGAGTGGGTGCACCCTCCAGTAAACTTTTCCTAACCTCTCATACCCTCATTTTAGCTATGCCCAAATATTAACAAAGTGCTCATTGTTTGGAGTTTTTATTGAGCCAGCGGTGTATGGAGGTTTAAATAAAGTGGGTTACATTGAAGAAAAAAACAGCACCCTCATTTTAATTAAAAAAGTGAAGCTGTTCCTGAAGATATGACCAGTTTTCATTTAGTAAAAATAAAATGACATAAACCTATTCAACATTACTGAGACTTAGATTAACCAAAAAACTCTTAAGATAATCCAATAAATTTGCAATTTCCTTGTAATTTCCTGTATCTGACAGACAGCTAGAGTCACTTGAATCATATGTTACTTCATACAGCTTCAGTGGGTTCTATCAACTGACTGGCAGCATCTGATAACATGTGGTTAAGTCTTGCTCAATTCTCAAAGGGGCCAAACAGTGCTGTAAATATTTCCTCCTGCCCTGTCCCAGCACCATCAACACCAAACAAACCTCTGGAGGTTGGGAACACAGGGAATCAGTTGCCCTGTACACAGTGGAGTGTAAATTCCTCCACACAAACAAACAGCCAGTCGTCAGGGGTGGTTAGACAAGCTGGAAAGCATGTGTTTTTCAATGTGTGTGTCTGTGTATGTGGAGAAGATGAAAAAGACAGAGATTGTTGGGTTTTCAACAGGCAAGGTCAAAGGATCATAGACCCATAGAAGCACAGTCTAACAACCAGCTGGGACCTTTAGTTAATATAAACCTGATGCTCTTTGATATTTACTACAAGTTTAGCACAAGGTCACTCTGCTGAGAGACGTCATGTCTCTACTACTGGTATCCAATTACAGAAGTATTCAGTACTATACCAGGCCTTCTAGGCAAAGCTATAGATCGAGTAAATATACTATGATGAATGTGGGGAGAATGTAGATCATTCTGGTGATCACATTAGGGATGTCAATGATTAATTAATTAACTTATTTAATTGATAAAAATATGTATTCATCAATATTGTATAAGACAAGGATGTGTGGTGTAGTTGGTATAGTACCTGGTGCATCTAACTGTTTAATGAGATGGAGTAACATGTGTTGACTGACTGTCAGTAGAGCAGTATAAATTATGACACAAATGTACCTTCAACATCTTCAGCATAAACATGAACTGTACAAGTAACACCCCCTGCTCTGAGCATAGATGCATTTCTTGACTTCTTGAACTGATAAAGTTGGTGCGCCAGCTTCTCCCGAACAAGGATTCAATCTGTGCAGGTGTTTCTAGCAGCTCATCTAAGGTTAGCTAAAAAGTGAACAAAACAAAAATCACTCCAGATGCAGATAAGGCAGGATATACGTACAGTATTACCTTATATAAAAACCTATCTGCTGTGAGGGGAGTGGAGTAGCTATTTATGTCTTTGTCTCTTCATGTTTACGTTACTTAGTCTAATTTGGTGTTGAAAAAATGAAGCCTGAACTTTGTGTTTTCTCGTTTCACTAATAAAATTCAACAAATTACTGCTACTACTAGTACTGCTAATCATCAGCCTGTATTGTTTTTCATGAGATGATCAGCTGCCAGCTGAAAATTAATACTGCAAAATTACTGCATAGAGAAAACTATGACTATACATGCATTGTTTGCAGATGATGTTTTTCTTTATGTGGGTCCGAATTAATGCAAAACTATCAATCTGAAAGAAAGATTGACTTTTTAAAATTTGACTGGTGCACACTAAGAAAAAAAAATACTGCAACGTTTTGTTTGTGGCCATGCATAGTACATCAGACACAAAACAGTCATGAGTCAGTGTTTTCTGTAAGCAAGTTTAATCATCTTAAGTCAGGTTTGGAACGGGAACCCGTTGACTATTAAACCATAACATGGTGATGTGTTAATTGGATGCGCAACACTACAGCTTTTGCTTTCCACTACGGTGAAGGCTTGCTGTTAGCCCATAAGCTAACATTTTTTCTCTTTTAGGTATTGATATATAAGTTTGGAATGTTTAGTCCATTCTCATGCATAACAATTAAGTCTATTAGGTAAGTAAGATGGCAAAACACCAAGGAAAAGTAAGGAGAATAATAGGCTTAATAAGGCCACAGGCAGAGCTACTGCATTACACTTAATTAAAATCATGAAAGCAGTTTAATGAACATTAAAAAACCAAAAGGCTATTTAAATCCCAGGGTTTCATTAAGGAAATTTGGACTCTAAGAAAAAATTATACCTCACAATTTGGGCCATTTTCCTGTTGAAAGGTGAAAATACTGGTCAAGGGCAAGGTGAGGTTGAAACAGAACAATCTCATGCACATAGTTTCTGTACTATAATATCTTATCAGAGTGGCTTGTCTTGAATTAGCTCCTTAATGGAACAAATCATTATATGAGGTCTGTGTCAGTGGTCTCCATCATGGGCTATGAACAGCTTTATGGCACCAGTTCTCAATCCGTCTTTCCAGTCCCCAGCAGGCTAGTTTGGTGCCTGATGTCACTTGTCTTTTATTACATTTCCCCTGCATAAGTGCTGACATTCAACACATTATTCATGTCACACATGACTAACAATAACATCAAGAGCCAATGATACAATAATCTAAAAATGAATATAGACTAAAGGTACGTTTCTTAAACTACAATGCTGTGAAAACGTATTTGCCCCCTTCCTGATTTTTTTTTTTTTTTTTTTTGCATATTTATCACACTTGCTAAATCACAAATGAATGATTAATTTCACTTTTTTGATCCTATTCTCACTGTGGTGCAAAACGTGGGTGTAAATAATTGTAATAGCAAGTTTTTGTTACTTAGAGAAGTTACAAAAACAATAGCTCTGCTGGGTATACTGTATAAGCATGACCACTTCAGAACATCAACCGTCCAGCTGTAAATAGTGTCACTCCAGAATCAAATGGTAAATGGAGGTGGGTTGAGTTGTGGGAGTTTAGCTTGGTCTATTGTACCTGCAGTATTATTCAGGTAGTGAAGTAGCTACCTGTTGAGGTTTTTAAATGCTTTAGAGCTGAAAGTTAATAGTTATTTTCATTATCTTGTGGCCCATTAAACAGTAAAAAAAAATATTTCCCAATGTCCAAACTGACATATTTAAAAAGCTTAGCTATTCAGATAAACATAGTAGCAGCCAAAAAAACCAACAACGGACAAGAAAGAACCCGTAAAGTTTTAATAATGAAAAATTACTTTTTTAATAGTTTAATGAATGAGCAAAATAGTTGCCAATAAAACTGATTGATTATGTGACTAATTATTTCACCTCTAAAATGCTTACATGAATATTGTACATCCTACTACTAGATTTCTTAATGGTGCTGGGACAAAAGTTCTTCCTTTGTTCTAGCAGCATGTCAGTATGTGCAGTATGTGGTGATTAGATATGAACTGATTGTGATGAAAATGTAATAAATGTTCTACACTTGTAATACAACCCATTCTTCTGATTTAAATCAGTGATGCTGTAAGCAGTTAATCAGAAACATCAGAAATTCTCATACATGAGAGATATGCAGTACATTTTAACCTGTCATTGCAAGCAGAAAAAGATCTCAATTTAAAAGTATATTAATATTAACCATCTCATACAAACAGTAGCCTATACTGATGTGGTAATTTGGAGTACTGCATTTCTGTTTACCCGCCCTCCTGCCTGGATAAACACTCCAAAACACCACAACACAGTCCCTGACTGATTGTGTAACTCTGAACATACGCCATGCAAACATAAATACACTCTGACTTTAAAGCTCAGGTGACTTCTTTGGAATTTTAAGTTATCAAATTCACCATACTGAAACTTGAACTGTAACTTATAAGTTTCCAGAGAATGTTAAATTTCCTAATATGTTTTAAAAGGACTAAATGTCAAAGGCATAACCTGAGGAAAACTGCATCAGAGGAGGGGAAAAGAAACTAAGGTAACTCCATGATTTATTTCCAAATTTAATTTGGTAGTCAGGATCCCTTTTCTTAACCCAAAGCAAGCATCCTACAGTCCAGCCTTGAAATAGCCTTGAAACCTATGTTGACAATTTGTGTCATACACTGCGTAGGAAAATGCCACAGAATTGGTTTCTACACAAGAGGGGCTTTATCTCTTAATGCATGCTAAATTGCAGGGCGTTATCTTGTGGGGTGCCCCAGATTAAAATTTCCAAGGAACTGAGGGGAAATGTAGAACTTGGTTAAAGTCTTTAAAAAATATGCAAAAATGTTAATTTGGGGCCTGCAGAATAGACCCTCTATAAACACAAAGATTCCCCATAGACGAAGCATGCCCCACTTCGGTAAGGTAAACCTGGGGGCACAGTAACTGATTTGAGAAGACAATACATCCCTTATATGTTTCAAACTTCCTCTTATTAATTCTTAGTTCTTATTCTCTTCTCTCTTTCTGAAGTCAAAGGCAGGACAGGGTCAGCTATTTGGGAGGTGGAACATTTCAGAAACTCAACAGTAAAATCTGTCATTCCTCAATGCAGCCTGAGGAATGACATAAGGCATCCTCAGGACTCAGCAAGGCCTGACATGGCACAGCAAAGGTGATATTTCCCTGTGACACTGGACAAGTTCACAGATTTTGGCATAAATATAGAGCAATCCCTGACATATGAAACAACATTTGCCTAACAACAACTGACAAGTTTGCTGGTTCAATCTCAGCCTAGGTTCAACAGAGTATTAATAGTATTGATAATGCTGCCCAGTAAATTACTAAATTACTTTTCCCATTTTATGTGATTAGATGGTTAGAAGCTCCACTATACTGATTTATTAGTTTCAAAGAGCTCTGGCATAACTGGATAAATTCAGGTAGCAAATTGCCCACAACAACACCCAACTCTGAGAGGGACCAGTATAATCTCTGGACTTTGCGTTGGCAACATAAATGAAAAGGTCCTGCGCTAGAAAGTCCAATGTATTTTAATTGTAAATGGGCGTGAACCGACATAGCGTACGTTTAACAAGTAAATCTGTTTTATGTACCAGTAACATTACGTACCTATTCCTGCTTTAGCATTTACAACGCAGTGTTTTCCCCATATGAAAAGGTAAGTTTGACAATCTGTTATCTATAATGTCACTTCAGTTTAAACCTATTCTGAAAGGTTGGGTTGTGTCTAAACTAACAACACCGACAAGTGTAAATAAGACACAATTGACAGTATTGACATTTCATAAATACGACGCCCTACAGCAAGAGTACGTTTAAGAAAGTAAGCTAGCTGTTCACATGAACAACCAACGTTTTTTCCAGCAAATAGTCAGAGCCTTGCCAGCCTGTAACGTTATAACACTCGTTTACTACTTCGGCATAGCACCCGTGGACGGTGTAACCGCTCTCACTGGAAACCCTTCACTCACAACAAGTCAGTCACCGCCCGCCTAGGATTGCCAAGTTGTTAAAAGCAATGTACTCAAACGAGCGAAAGAAGATGCCTTCTCCCCGCTTTACAATTGCAAGATACTAGCATTTATGTAAGCTGTGGTTAGCCGCCTTTTTTGAAGTAATGGCTGAAATTCACATGGTGTCTGAGAACATACACAAGCAACGGATCACATACCAATCACCTCGTGTAGTTCATAATCATCTTTGTTGATGGACCAGGTTTGGGAGCTCAGGTCCTCCGACATGGCTGAGGAATCTGTTGAGGCCGTACTATCTGTACAAAGGTGGTGAATGCAAAGACTGCGCGTAAAAAGAAGTCAAAGTAATCCAAACAGGACCAGCAAGGGCGATACTTCCCCTTCTTTGCGAATCCTGCAGCACTCCTGTCATTCCCAAAGTTTGACACTTGCTTAGCAGCCCCGCCTACCACATTCCTACTGAGCAAATGTGGACCTTACCGGCGGACATATTGAGTGTGCGACCGCACCGTGCCCCGGAATCCACTGCTATGGAAGAATTTAAATGCCTAAATACACAATACACATTGTTATGTCATAATTAAATTAAATACATGTGAATTGTAATGAAGTGATGCCATTTATTAATTTTTATAATGTATATTGTAATTAAAATATATATTAACCAACAATTAAGAAAATAAGGACATGCTGTCAGTAAATGTTCTGTACTTTGGTAAACTACACACTTAAGGCAAATTATAAAATGCATTATGGCAAGGAAGAAATACGTTGCAGAAATGAATTGAAAAATTATGTGAAAACTATTGTTGGTTGTTAGTATCTTATTAATTAGTCACAAATGGCAACTTACTACAAAAAACTTTTTTTTACATCATACAAAATAGACCCTATAGACAAATTAAAACTGACAAAACTTCTAAATTTGACCACAAAAAGTAGGATTTTGTTTCTTTGTTTTTTTACATAATATGAACATTGTTGCAAATACGTAAAGCAATGTAGTCTCTATTGTACAAAAATAATAATTTAGGTTTCATTAAAAAATTAAACATTTCTTTAAAAAGTAGTGCCCTCTCAACTCCTCGTGAAAATTGCCAGAGCTTTGTATTTAGTTTTTACAGGTCTGTGCAGCCATCTGCTGGACACCATCCATCCATCCGTCCATCCATTTTCAATAGCTTATCCAAAGTCGGGTTGCGATGTGTGTTGTGATTTAATTTTGAGGTAACATGGACAACTTGTGTCACAGTGAAAGAAATTATTTATACAAATGGCTATGTAATTGCCGTTATTGTGTGTGTTTTTTAAATGAAATTATGACAATATTGCATATGTATTTCTAAAAAGCAAAACAAACAACAATGTATATATCTATTTGTTTTTGTTTAATTTGCTTTCATTTGGGCATTAGAAATCTTCCACAGGCAGGAGTAAGAAAGGGGAAATTACAGTTGAAGAAGCAGTGCAAAATATAGAGACAGTAGGCCGACTTTAAAAAATGGCTATGTCAAATGTTAAGCTATAACTTCAATATATAAATATGTGCCTGAGTTGTATTTTCTATATGAACATAATCAACTACAATGAGTTTTTTAATTATTAGGTAAAACATGCTTACAACAACTCAAGTCGCTTGAGTTCCGCCACACATTCAATGGCGGTCAAGGGAACACCGTTTAATTCTTGCCCCGAATATCGATTTGCAGGCATTATTTTGTCTTAAACAGCACACATGCTCCATCGTTTTTGTTCAGATTAGCAGAACGCGCTCTCAGCCCATCCTCGTTTCAAACAATTTGATTACCGCCGTGGGTATTTATTTATCTGGCTTGGCAGTGATACCTGACAGACAGAATTCAGAGCGTAAAATAACAATATTTTAAACGTATGAAAATGGGCGTGTCCTCCCGGGAACATCCTGTCCTCTGATTGGACAGTCTGACTGAACAGGAAGATGTATTTCTCCTTGGTGTATCTTTACTGCATGCAGTTAGAGACACCCATTGACTGTATATCTTTATATACAGTCTATGGCGACACTTCTGTTGGTTTTGATTTATATGTCAGATTTAGACAATCATGATGTATACTGTTGGTAACTCACTCATTTTAGATTTCTGCAGAAACATTAGTTATGAGGCATGTGAAACAGATCTGGACATGAATTTGTCAGCATCAAGTTAAAGTATTTAAAATACTTTGTTTTCTTAGTGGAGTTCTTTTATTTTTGTACTTAGTGTAACATTTAGAGTATGTAGTAAGTAATTCAACTTGAGTAAAGAATTTGAAGTGATACTTGCAAAGAAGTATTTTTTTAGGCAAGTACTTGCAGCTTTCCTTGAGTAATTTGTGTACTTATGTCACCTGTGCTAAAATACATTCAAGTAGATGTACACCTGCATAACTTCAACACCTCAAACTTGTATTTAACTACAGTACTTTCGTAATTCATGACACATGGGGAACTACAGGGAACCATGTTGCACTTTCATGACTGTACACGGTTTATAAAATAATAATATCTGGCCTTATAAATTTATTCAATTGATTTTATTAAGAAATAATATTCAAACAATTTATTCAATATGATATGCATTCACTTATCAAAAATACAAATGAAATTAATAGGCCTTATAGTGACAGAAAGGGAGAAAAGCAGGTGTCAGCAGTAAAGCTCAGCATGCAATATATCTTCTTCAATCTGATCTAGAAGTTAACTCGAAAGAGGTAGTGGCCAGCACAAGCCTTTACAGAGCATTAAGTGCCTGCTGCCCTAAGTAAAACAGACCCTTCTCCCCAATATTACTCACATAAATAGAAAATAGTGACAACCTATGACATTCTTGATTTTTCTGTTAACATAAACAGTGTCTGTGTGCAGTAAGAACTTGTGCAGCTGGAGTTTCATGATGATACAGAAATAACTGTGTTGCCTCCAAAGGAAGCATGCACCACACACCATATGATGTACATGATGTAAATCACAGGTGGGTTCAGATGTCAGCAGGACACTGATCACAATAGTACATACATGAACCTGCAATTTTTGGTCATTGTCCAACACATGATTATGGCAGTGAGAGAGCTTTGCCCAGCCGTGTCCAGAACCAGACCTGTGTGCAAGGCCGGGTGTAGTCACACTTAGTGAGGAAGCGTAAGATGCTGGGGAATGGCCTTGACATCGACTTGTACACCACTGGGATAAGCCGTTTACTACGAGCTCCTGTAATGGCAGGAAGAAAGGTAAATTATGCATACTGTATGTTAGAAGAAAAGAAGATAGATCTGTTGAACATAACAAAAATGTAACATACCAGGACACAGGCTGAGAGCGAACTTGGTCTGAAAGTCACATTCTTCGCTGTCAAGATAATCATCAGAAATCACTGCCACCATCCGCTTACACCTGCACAAGTGTCACATATATTATAGTCAAGATTCGAGCCAGAATATATGGCATTTTCCTCAAAGTGACTTTGGGTCAGCTCATAGAAAACTGTGATTTCTTGACCCCAGGTGACTTTCTACATCTAAAAGTAAAATTAAACTGATAATAGTCAAACGTAGTTTTCTGCAGTGACTGAATCTTTCACATTTTCTGTATCTGTGAACTTTCAGTTTCTATTTTTGTCCACACAGATTATAAACAGGACCACAGGCAACAAAATATATTTGTTAACTGTGAATGAGCACAGGACCTGGAATTGAATACATTCTTGATTACTTTCCCCACGAGTCTGTGTTGCATCACAGATACAAATAAAGTTGTGTTGCATGCAAACAATACCATAAAAGTGAAAGTGCTTTAGCTGCCCCGTTTGTTTGTTCTGACCTATTTGGAGTTTAAGGGCCAAACCTGGCCTTGACCTAAAAAGCTAAATCAACAGAATAGGCCTGAGCATGGTAAACGTGTCCCACCTCTTCTCAATCAGTTCACTGGTGATGGTCCATACACAGGAGCCCGGGAGGACGTCTCTATCGAACACACAAAGTTTCAGGTTGTACTCTGTTTGTTCCAGCTGCTTGATCATCTCATGGACAAAGTCGAAGTCACGCTGGCAGTAGCAGATGAAGGCATCAAACATCTCAGGGGCACCTGAATAAAAAAATCAGTTTGATATAAGTCAATAACATAGCTTTATCACTATAAGGTCAGCTTGCAACTCAAAACAACGTGTGCATGTGATACTGTTGAACAGATTATTAATGCTTGGTGTGCAGAATTATGTGGAAAGCACACTACTATATAGAATTATACAGAAAACCCAAACAAATCCCCCTTAAGCATTTAAACATAAGAACCTCCAGCAGAAACAGGCTCAGGGTGGGCGGTTGTGTCAGAGCTTTTGTAACTTCTTAACTATTTTTAACTCCCTAGTGAAACCATCTCTTATCCTCAGATACCATTTATGCACTGACTTTCTGTTGTTAATTGAATAAAGGCTCATTTTCCATTTTTCTCTATTGGTTGTTCTTGACACCTGGGATAGGCTCTAGCACCCCCCGTGACCCTTACGAGGACAGGCGGTTAAGAAAATGGATGGATGGATGGATGGTTGTTCTTGTTTAAATTTTACAAAATTCAATAAAACTTGCTTGCAAAAAAAAGAAAAAAAAAAAAAAACCTTCTTTCCCAGAACTGAAGCATAAGCATCAAGCAGAAGCTACGAGACTGTGCAGGGAAGTGGAACAGTGCTGTGGTGCAGATATCTGTGGTTAAAGCTTCAGATGACTTGTCCAATTAAGAAACAAGTTGGTTGACAAGATTTCCTCTTCAATACCATAGAAAATCATATGCATTTATGGTTTGAATGTGAGATTTTGGGTGGCATAACATCAGATTATCTTTATTATTGATGCTTTACCATGTATGCAGCATTTTACTACATTCTACTGCATTAAACTAGTTACACTACATATACACTACTCACAAAAAGTTAGGGATATTCGGCTTTTGGGTGAAATTTCAGGATGAACCTAAAATGCACTAT
>JAUMHL010000013.1:22056781-22078081 GCA_032362345.1 Sandelia bainsii
TTATGAAATCTGCTTTTCTTTCACAAACATGGTCATTTCTATGTGTGTCCAAACTTTTGACTGGTAGTGTAAATGTAAAAGTACTCTCTATGCAGAATGGTTAATTTGATTCTGTAATTATAATTTCATCTACTTTATCTGCTGCCGGGTAGCTTGTTGATTTCACACCAAGGATACCAATAAAGTCTTATGATTGTACTGTATTGTGTATTAATAATCAAATCCCGGCACATAGTGTAGTTATCAAATAAATGCAGTGCAGTAAAAATAATATATTTGCCTCTGAAATGTAGTGAAGTCAAATTATGAAGTAGCAGAAAATAGAAATATTCAAGCAAAGTACAAATGACTGCAAAACAGAAACACTCAACTATCTGAAGTGCTGGTATCTTTAATAATTTGTGATAAAATGTTTCCATAAAAAAATGCACCTAGGGATTATAAAATTATAAACAACATGCATTCTACATAAATCTTTAATTTATGAATAAGCTTTTTTGCATTTCAAAAATTTAATTGTGGGTACAAGATGCCTCCCACACTGAAAGTGAAATGTAAAGTCAGTATACATGCAATGCAGGCTGCATGTTTCCATATCAAACTTATCTAAGTTCCTTAAAAATCATCAGGAATCATATCCTTACTTAAATTTATCAAAATATGTTTTAAATAAATATAATTAGGGTAATTCAATCAAATAATGTTGTTTATGATAACAATAATATAATTGATAGAACAAGTAACGTAAAAATAAGTAAATGGATACACATTGTAGACATAGTTAAATAGTTAAAACTGCACAACTGACAAAATTACAAACACAATAACTTTTCGAACACAAGTTGAGGGTCATTTGAACACAAGACAAGACAGAATAAAACCAGAGCATAAAGTCTTAGACCCTTGATTTATTAAGTTAAATGTACAAAAGAGTGATGACGTGATACATTTCATGTTTACAGGCTTTGTCATTAAGACAAAACTAACTGTCCCAATCGAAAGCCTCCCAGCCTTTTCATACTGCCTACCAGCTCTCACAGACATTCAGTGCGTTTACATGCACTCAAGCAACCAGGTTTCAATCAGCTTTCTCGAGTAAGCTGATTTCTCAACTGTCATGTAACCTGGAAACCTGGTATCTGCGCTGTAAAAAGGAGTGCTGTCACAATGCTGTGGTCAGGAAGCAACCTTTTCTGTCTCTACACAAGGTAGAGGAGAAGTCAGATTACTCATCTGCTTAATGTATTCGCAGGTTTCCAGTAACCAGGTTTCTTCAGTGCATGTAAACTTGTTCCCCGATTACCCAAGAAACCTGGTTTCGCTGAGTAACCTGGTTACTTGAGTGCATATAAGCGCAGTGACTCACTCATGCTCCTGGCTAAACCACAGTACAGTCTACTGTATAACGCTGATATTTCATCAAATAGATTTGTATATAACGTAAAAGAAATGTCATACAAAAGTGCAGGACAATATGTATTTACAGTATAATATTTTTTCCATAAAAAAGACTTCAGCAAGTCTTGTGTGTGCTCTCTACTGAACAGCTGCTCACCTTATTAAGAAGCTTTTTCGCTTTGGCAGTGAACATTTGTGTTTACAAGCAAATTCAGGTAAGGCACTGACAAGGGTCAAAAACATTTGATCATCATTCTTTCAGTGCCACTGATTCACAGCTATCCACTGGACGTCCAACACAAGACCCCCCCAGATCAAGTTTCATCTCCTCTTTACAGAATACAGCATTTACTTCTGTTTGTCCAACTTGACACTATTTGGCAACGTATGTTATGCTTTGTCTAACGTGACATTACAGAAGTTTTTGAGTGATTCATTCATATAGTGTGGAGCAAATTAAAGGCATGGGGTGACTGGATTCATATTGGGGTTAGAACGAAAAAGACACTTTCTTCAGTCTAATTTCCTGAAGTACTTACCAACAACATGTAACGTCCATGTATATGTTTTGGTTTGTGCAGTGTGTTGTGCACGAAGCTGCCGTAACATAGAAAAGGCTATAGGGCTCTGAGGTGACAAAACAATCCAACATAACTAATTCTGCTCATTAATTTAGCCTAATATTCACCAAAGCTTCTGTCTCTGCAACTTCTCTTTGGCCACATCTGAATGGAACAAGGCTCACTGTATAGGAATGGATGTCACAGACTCTTAACAGTAGTGTTGGTATTGCTTAACAGACATTGCACACTAATGCAAAAGTTTGGTTCTTTCTTCTTTACACTGGAACAAACTACGCAATTTTCTTTATGAAATCATATAAAAATGCATCAGATAGAAAAATATCTCCTCAGTTGATTATCCTGCATGTTTCACTGCATGATATAAAAAGTGCAATGTTGACAATCCTTCTAAATGGGCTTGTGAGTGCTATGAAAATAGGGTAATGGGAACCCTCTAAGATGTTAAAAAAGACATTCTTACTTACAAATTCTTACTGTAAGGCGTTGATGAAAATACATTTACACTTTTCCTAGGTGACAATAGAAAACACGTCTGCTAGGATGACTTTGTATGTGTCATATAAAAATATTTAACCATCTTATTTCACTCACAGCTATCACAGGCTGATGAGTAATTTACAGTACAATCATGTGATCAATGTCACCAGTCAATCACAATGACATAATATCTGGTCAATCCTCAACACTGTTCTGTGACAGTAGATGCGAGTAAAGACCCAGAAAACTGGAGACATCACTTCTCTCTCTGTCTTGGGTCACTTTTCCTGCTCTTGTTAAAGGACAACAGTCTGTATCCAGTGAGACTGCTAAGTGCTTTCTCGTCAGTCCTCTCCTGAGGAACCTCGCTGCGATTCCTTGGGGCACTCTGGAGGTCTGACAGCAGCCAACCTGGCCTCTCAGTGAATAATCCTGGTTGAGCTAGTTGGTGAGAAATGCAGGGGCCCTGACAAGGCAGACACTGGTGATAGATGACAGGGCAGGATGTTGGATTGGTGGTGGGCCCTGGATCCTGGTGACTGAGGGGGGCCCTGGGAACGGGGTGGGCCGGAGAGGAGGGGAGGCACTCGGGCCGTGGAGGCCTCGCAAGGCAGGGGAGGGAAGGGGGGTCCTCAGGCCTCAGAAACTGCCCTGGACAAATGGGTGGCTGAGCAGAACATCTGCAGTGGGCCGCCACTTCTCCTCCACAAATACCTGCCGCAGGAAGTCCCTACACGTGTCAGACACGCCCTCTGGAAGCATGGGCTTTGTAGGCTGGGTGGCAATCTTAAAAATAGCTGCCATGGCCTCATACTCAGCCCAAGGAGGTTTCTGGGTCAGCATCTCCACAACAGTGCAGGCAACACTCCTAAAGAAAAGCAACACAGCAACATCAGAAACAATTATAGTGGCAACAAATATAAATTTGTGTGCAGGTGTTTATAAGCATTTAGGTTTGTATTACACTATATTTATTGTGTTAAATAGCAGAGACGAGGCTTGAAATTAATAAATAAATACCGTAAATTTGTATTGCTGTCCCCTTGTTATAATTTTTTGAGGTTTCAGTTCATATTTTTATTAGCGTCGACAGTTTACAAATGTGGTTTTCATCTTAAATGACTAGACTGACCAAACGATGAAACCAAATCTATCAACACATATATAATGTGTTTGTATTCATGTAGCCTTTCACAGTTGTATATAACTTAAACAGATAAACTGAAAACTATAAGCTTTTCATATGTAGCATTTATTTGTTAATATTTTTGTAATACAAATATTAGTTAGCAGTCTTATCTATTTGACAGCTGTTTCTGGTTTCATTTCCCAATAAAACAGTACAAGTGTTCACCTGAACTGTCTCCAGTATTTGTTCACATACAGCACAGTAACGTTTACCAAAACTACAATGCATTCAATTTACTGATTTACTACACATCTATATAGATAGATTTATTTGTTATTATTATAATGTAGAGTGCATGTATTATATTTATAGTACTGGCATTCTAATACACTGCTAAAATCTACCTATTCTCTTTTAACGCAATTAAATCTTGATTTATCTTGAATCTTGAAAAAAATGAACATTATAATAACACAATGCATTGGATTACTTTATCTTATACAGGCCTTTATGTTGATTTACTGTATTCACCTCTACCAGCACTTGTTTAAAGCCTGAACATGTATATTAGCTCCCATACACACCTGCACCACTGTTATGACTGAATTTATTGCTTTACCACCCACCTCTAGAGATATTTTTATTGCTTTTTGCTTGTAAAACACTCTTAATATTCCCGTCGGGTCTCCTCACAGTTCCATCTGATCTCATCCTTACCATACATCAGCTTTCCGGCCGTATCCCTCGCCATTAATGACTTCTGGGCTCATCCAGTAGGGGGTGCCAGTAACAGACTTGATTCCTGTACCAGACATGCAGATGGTCTGGATACGTTTGCTGGCTCCAAAGTCTCCCAGCTTCACGTTCCCTGAGGAGTCTCTCAGGATGTTAGCACCTGGTGGAACGAAACAAAATCTGCTCAGTAATATTCAAGAGTCTCCAGAGTGTTGTCAATATCCTTCAAGGGATACTTTGAAAGTTTAGAGGTTCAATTAATGTAGTCGGACATTACAGTGTGGTTACAAATTGCCTGTTCCAGTGCCAGCACTTCAACAGACTGAACAACGTAAAGGGAAAGGGAAACTTTTTCCTATGACTTATAAAGTCTGGGGTTCTGGGACACTGTCAGATTTATTTCTATATACTTTTTTTTTTTACCTTAAACTCAACTTAGACTCAACTCTTAAGTCTTGATCTTGCACTTTCCTCACATTTGAAAAATGTCCCACAAATTACAAAATAAAATACTAAATAATCTCTCTGCTCCACATGGATCGAATCCCAAAACCCTTTCGCCTCCTTCCTTAATAATTTTCCGACATGTAGCTGTGTAGCTGTGTCTATCCCATTTCCTTTAGGCGCACCAATTGTTTGATTAGTGACTAATGTGCACCACTCTCCACTCTCTCTCCACACCCAGAAAAGACTAAAAGACTAAAACTGTAACCTTTGCTCTTGTCTTCTAGCTTCTTCAACCTGTTTCCACTGCTTGTACATTTGTTGTGAGGTCATGAGATGTTCCAATAAATTATGTAAACTACACTTGAGATTTCGTTTGGAACTTTATATACTTTATGGCACGGTCACGATGCCAAGCTCTATCCCAAAACCTGCATGTGCTGACAGCTGTTTTACAGCATACAGAAGAGCTCTTGTCTGTGGTGATAAGCACACACTGTATATTACACATGAAGATCATTTCTATGTGGAAAATCCCACCCACATACACTCTCAGAGTCTAGCTGTGTCCTGTGAGGCCTACTATCTTTAATCCCCACCAGACAGTATATTTCCCACTTCTTGGCCACGGAAGCAGTGACTCCCAAAGCTGTGGGCAGCTATACTAAAACCTTTCCATCCGGTGTTGAACATTTTTAGACTGGCCAATTTCACTGACATGACGCCTAATATAACTCAAAGGGGAGTTGAAAATAGCACATTTTTTCCAGGCTCACTCAGTAGACAATGAATAACCAAATGAGGAAACAGCAGCCCAGAACTGAATGAATGAATGAATCTGTAATTTTTCTCAGCAACAGTTGCTGCATTAAGAAGAACAAGAAGTCTCATTTGCTGTTTACACACTGTGTACACAAATGTGGGTGTGCACCGATTACAAATCCAATTAGCAAGCTATTCTGACCTTTGCTAGCCATCTGTTTCAGGTACCTTTGATGTCTCTGTGTACAATCATATTGCTGTGCAGGTAGGAGACTCCTTGGAGGATCTGTCTTGTGTATCTCCTTGTGACCTTCTCTGTCAGGGCTCCATAAGATTTAAGCTGGTCCTTTATAGAGCCCTGGAGAGGCAGGAACAGAAAACAAAATAGAAAGTTAGTGTGAGAATGATTGGACCTCAGGATCTTGAGACATTTATGATTTTTATATTGCTTGTAGTGTTAATAACAGTTGTATTAACTCTAATGATTATTGTCACAGCTGTGGTGTACACAACTACAGAAAATCTGCTTTAGAGTAATGAGTATGGTGGAGGTAACAGCTTTCATATAAGTAGTGGAAAAGGAAAATGCTGGCACCAGCTGAAGTGGAATCATTTTGTTTTTCAGGAAAGCAGCATCGAAGCCAAGTTTTGAGTACAAAAACCAAGTATATAAACATACAATGTGCATGGCTTCAAACACCTTCAATGTTCAGCGTTTCTCACAGGGGAATTGCAGCACAAAAGACCTGATCCACTAACACCTGTGACGCAGGATCAGACTGACTCACACTCTTCACTTTTAGCTGTCAACAAAACACCTCGGGCCACAGCAGTGAAGCCATGCCAAACAGTCACACACTAACTTGGCCTTGTCACCTCTCCGCTCTTCCAGCTCCAACTCCAGTGAAACATAAACATTTCCAATTTCCAGACAATGTGTGACTAACACACTCAATGCTGCCCAGAAACAAAACAGCCCAGGAAATATTAAAAACAGGCTCAGGGACGGGGTCCACAGGCGACAGCGGCTCATTAAGGCACTCATTTTGTGAGAAAATGATCTCATAAGCTGAGAGTGTCTGCAGACATCAACCACTGAAGACATGTTTGTTGACAGTGGTGACAGTTCAAAATTGCTTTTTTTTTAGTAGATGTGACCAATATGGGTTTAATTGATAGATTAAATATATTCAAATGTAGTATACGTACCCCAGGCATAAACTCAACAAATATGGTGAGTTTTTTTTGTTCGAGGTCCCGAAGACAACCGTAGTACTGAACAATTCTTTCATGACGCAAATTCTTCAGCAGCTGAATCTCACACTCCAGAGCATTCACCTCCTACAGAGAAAAACAGAAAACTGTGTCTGAATTCAGAAAACCACAAAACAATTGAAATAACAAACCATGTGTGATCTGGAATCACGAGATCATTTTCTTATGTCCTAAAATAGATGCAGACAGAGACTTATTCAAAACAGATGCAAGCTTTTCTCTCTCACCTTGCTGGTTTCTTGACAGTCAGGATCAAAGGGCACCTGCTTGGCGGCCAGCTCGCGTCCCGTGTCAGCATCATAGCAGAGGTAGACCTCCCCGAACGCCCCGCGACCCAGGAGCTTTCCTTGTCGCCAGTTGACTGGCGCCCGCGGAGCTGCAGGAACAAACCCCCAGATGATGAAAACCCACCAGTTATTCATTTTGTTGCCAATTCTCAATAGGCAGATAGATCCACTGTGATATACTGATTTGAGCAAACGTTAACTCTAAAGCATGCGTCAAAATCTACCACATGACTCGACTGTAGCTCGCGGAGACCAGACGTCTAACCCACCACGCGGTTGTCTCCACCACAAACCCTGTCAGAGGGGGAAACCCCTGATATCTGAGTCAAATCCTGCTCAGCAGTCAGAAAGTTGTCAAAACCTAGAAAGATCATCTCAACAACCCTCATCTTCTCAGGTCCAGACTGAGACGTTTTTGGTATTAAAAGGACTTTTTGTGGCTGTATTAGATGGTTCAGTCATGTGTGGGTGAGCAGGCCACAGACTGCTGAGTCGACCTTTCATTTCATGACAAAGACAGTTTCTGGACAAACAGCAGTTGGAGACTGAATGAGGCCAGATGTGATTAGTGAGCCTGTGACATGGCTCAGTCTGTCTGCTGTGACTTGTAGTCCTGTACATTATTTCTGCTCCCTCTTACTACATACTGCTAAACAACCTAAACATATTTTGAGAGCCACACTGTTTACTGGAAAAGAGATTATTCTGGTTTTGTCTCAAACCATAATGGCGTAACACAGTAAAAACTCCAGACATTACAATGTGTTTGATGTTTCCCTCTTAAGCAATTTCACACTGTTGTGTATAATCTTTTATTGTATTTTGTGGTGCACCCACTTTCCTTCACTTGTGTTAATGATTTCGAAATGACCCTGGGTGCCTTTTGATTAGGGCTGGGTATCATTAAATTTTTTTCAATACTAGTACAAATACAGTTCTTGAGTTACGAGAAATATGAAAATGTTTTCTATAAAACTGTTTTTTATTCAACAAAAAAAGCTGTATTTCTCATACATAAGATGTTTGATAAATACAAGGGATCACAGATAAACTTTGCCTAAAAACTTAAGTCTAAATGAAAATTATAATATTTAATGTGAAATTATCAAACTATTATTATTACTCCTGTCTGTCCAAAGATCTTGAAGCTCATAAACCATTTAATGCCAGCTTTTTCCACTTGTCAGCTTTTAATCAGTGTCAAAATACAGTAGTAGAGTAGTCTTTACTGTTCCAGGAAGGAGAAGCCAGCATGTGTTCATGTCTTACAAAACACACATAAATACACACAATATATATGGTGGTTGTATGTGTACCGTAGGAGGTTCATAGCACTAAAGTAAAAGGTACTGAAGTTTGACAACCAGCTGTACTTTTGACAAGCAGAGGAAAACAAGCCTGAATTTTCTATGTTCATCTCTGGGTCATCTGTGCGAGTTAATGTGGATGATTATCCACAGGAACCAGAAAAATGGAACTGTTTATTTAACAGTGTTTATGTGAAAAATGTCTTTAGTCCTTCTCTGTTCCTCTATTCCAAATGGTTTGAGATTTTAAGTGAACAACTCACATTTGGGTGTACCACGTTGGCAGCTTTTGTCAGTGGTGCGGCCCAGAGAGCGCAGGTCGCTGTACTGCAGCGTACTGTCTCCATTGTAACTGCGCGTGCGACTGGAGGGAACCAGCTGGAACAAGTTCTCCTGTGGCATGAAGCTCCGTGGAAGTGTCCTGCGACCTGCAAAACACATACATGACAAAATGAGACATATTAATGGCTTCACACACACACACACATGTATCTATTGTTTGCATAGTGAATCATTTTATACTGTTTTCACACAGTTACTTTACAGGTGTTCAGCATAAAGGGAGCTCTTGGCCAAGACTTAGGTCCAACCAGAGCAGAGTGCCACTCCATCCCACTTCCCTTCAGACAGGAAACAGGGTGCTGTATTTTCATACAAGTTTGAGTTCACCACACGGAAACGTAAATCAGTGCTAGCCAAGGTTAGCCTCTGAGTAAGCAATTACTTGCAGCTGCCTGGAGCAGCAAGCCAGCCAAATCTACATGGGGTGCGAAAAAGGTACCGAAGCAATGTGGAAATAGAAGTAGTAAAATGTGAGGAAGAGGCACTGTAAAGAATGAGAGATTATTTTATCCAACTCAAGTAAAAAAAATCTGACGAGATGAGAACACCTGTGTTGTCTTTCTGAATGATTGTAACATATCTGTTTCATCTGTGCAGTAATAGTGTTGTTGCTGAAGCAAAGCTGGTTTCTTACGGTCTCCATAATCCTTGCTGCGATTGGGCAACTGGAACTGGCGGGGGAAAGTCCCTCCTTTCCCGTGGCGACCTGAAGAGGGAGCAATGAGACAGCGATGTCAGAAAGTAAGTGACATATCAAAAACAAATCTCACTTTACAACTGAATCCTCGTTTTACAGTTACTCCTCAGCTTTAAAACACTTTGCATTAATTATGTGTTTATTCACTTCTCAGTAATGCAGTTTTAATTGCTTGGAGCTTGTCAGAAACACAAACATGCCTAATGAGGATATGAGAAGTTCACATCTCAACTGATCCCATCTGACAGTCACTACATTGCTTTTACTCATCCCTGCATGTCAAATCAAAGTGAGCTCAAAGGCAGCAGAATGGAAGACAGCTTTTCGCACACTTAACAGAGCTGTTGTATCGCCTCACTGCAGCCAAGAGTAAAACTGAAAACAGCTCATGTGTGCTAGCTTAGCCTTAGCTCTGAACCCAGTGGAGCAGTAACTAAAGGCAGGTGGGGAGCACTGCTGACGCAGGCGAGTGCTGACACACTCTCTCTCTCACACACACACACACACACACACTAACACACAAACACTAAATGAAGAGTGGAGGAGCCATTGCAATTGAAAGCAGCTGTTCTGTCAGATGACTGCCTCCCCTTGCTCTGTTTTTGTGGCCGTATCCCATGGAGATGAGAGTTATTTTTTGTGTGTGGCAGAGTGGGATAGAGAGGAAAAATCTACTCACAGGGAATGGTAAACAAATACTGTAGCCCTCAGCAGGAAGGGCCACACAGCTTTACATCAGGGAGGGCAGTGTGTGTGTGCACATGTGTGTGTGTGTGTGTGCAGACATGTGCATGCATGCGTGCCCAAAAGTATAGCTGCTGCTTAAGCTCCCATACCATCAGCCTGTGTACACAATGTGCAGCACTCCCTTTTTAATTTACAGGATGGGGGTGGTGCACAAGAAAAAGAAATGACCAGATTGGGAGAGATGCTGTGGCTCCACTGTTCACAAGGATTAGTGTGGTGCTATCAGTCATCCTGCTCTATTTGATCTGCGTTCTGAAGGAAAGGGGACAGACAGGGACCCAAGGGAGAAGGAGTAAATGGGTAGGTGGGCACCAAGAGGCAAGGGGACTGGGCAGGGCAGTGATCATGAAAAGACAGGAAAATAGAATTGTATATTAGGAACTGGAGGAAGATGAAGAGAGTATGGGATGAGGGACAAAGGAGAAAAGGAGATGGACATAGAAGAGTGGAGAGTGGACAGGAACCACCTCGCGAGACCCAAGAAATACAACCAATATTAAATATCTTCACCTCATTCTTCATTTTAAGTATATATGCCAAGACAAAACCATCAAATAATGTCATCTCCCTCCTTATTAGTAATCTCCTGAGGGCACACATTTCAGGTAATCAGGAGCTAGAGAAACTCTTCTTTTTCTGTGAAACTGATTGTGTTGTAATTACCACAGAACAAAAAAAGAAAACTTTTTAATAACGAACAAATGTTTGCATCTTTCTTTATCTTCCCATAGTGAGTTAATAATTACCTCAAGAGCAAAGAAGCAATTTTTAGAGCTGCTGCAGATTTCTTCTCTCTTACCTTTGTATTCATAGGTGAGGTTCAGGTAATTATTGTCACGGTTGTTCTGTGAGAAAGGAGGGCTGCAATGACAAGAGAACATAGGGGAAAATTTGTTTCAAAATTAAACTACTCAGTCGGCAATTCCCCCTTATCTTCAAATAAAGTCTGGCTACTGCTGCTGGCCTGAAACTCCAGAATAGCCTCGACTGTAAAACAGCGCAAAATGCCTCTTTTGCATTTTAACTACTGAGCTTTCAGAAACAGAGAATGTTAAACAACAATGTACTGAATTAGACGAGATAAGCTGGAAGTTGAAACTCTCTGCCGTAACAATAAGAAAGTGAAGTGTGTGGTGCTGAATTGCCAAACCAGCAGTGAAACTATAATTGTAATTTTAAAAAAAATTAATAAATCTCAAGGTGCATCCAACCCCCAAAGTGCTTCCCCCTCAGACTGCCTGTGGCCAGCCCTGCCCCGACGACCTGACAGAGTGACATCTCTGTTGAACGCAGGGCGGCGCGGGGCCACGAGACCCTGGATAAGGGGCACGCATGCCCGCTCTCAGGGAAAAGTTCCATGCACTTGTTTCCTGCCATTGTTCTGCAGCCTGGAGCCCAGATAAGCCTCGTGCAGGTAGAGCTGTTTCCGTCCTACACACTCTCTCTCTCTCTCTCTCAACCTCACTCTTACTCAATTTTCTTTTCCTTTTGATTCACATTCACTCTCTCTTACTTTTCAACCTTTCCACTTCACTTTCACTCTTTCCCTGCTTCTAATTTTCTGACTTAATTTTTCCTCTTGCCCAGGATGTCCTTGCTCACTCTTTCACGTCTCCCACTCGGTCTTTTTCTCTCTCTCGCCTATGATAACAGAGGAATCCAGGCGTTCAGATAGGAGTTTTGTGTCTATAGCAACAGCAATGTGACCTGACTGTTGTTCCACATAGGCAACCCCAGCAGGGCGAGGGAGCTCTGCTCGCCTTCGACACTGTTTACAAATCTCACTCAGAGCTTCTGGCTGCTTTTGTGCATGTATTTGCAACATACATGCTCACAGCCAACTACATTAACAAGCACAAACACTCTGATGCAAACTAAGTCTCATATCTCTGAAAGCAACACTGGTCTACAATATGAATGTGTACATCATACATATAAATCCATGCAGATGAGGCTCATAAATCACACACAGTGGATGATAACTCACCTGTCCAGCGCTTGATCTATTGATTGACAGCTGTTCGACAATGAATTGTCTGTGCTCCCAAAGGGATCCATCATCTGACAGATATAATAACACAGAGGGATCGTGGGTCACAGAGCATGCAATCATGTGAGGGAGAATACAGACCAGTGCAGACATCACTGAACATATTGCAGTACAATATGAGAATGTGGAGGGACATGAGTATTGTAGGTCTTGGACAGTTCTATTCAAAAGCTGCATATAAACATTACATTAAGCTATAGTAAAAAATTTTATGAGCAGTATTTGGCAAAAAAACAAATGTTGCTGGTATTACTACTACCAGTAACCATACAATGTACTTCATATTTCACATTGTTACTTATTTCTAAAGGCATATGTTTAATATCTTTTATTGTGAAAGCATTTGTATCTTGTTTCCATTAAAATATGGACAATAAAAGCAAGAATGTTGAACAAAACAACTGTCCTGTGAGTTTCCAGTTTTTTTGTAAAAGATCCTTTAGTCATTTATAAACTAAACTATTGTCTCAAGTGTTGTGTAATGAATCACAGATGATGGAAAACAACAATTATATGTGCTTCAGATTAAAACACAGTAAACTTGTTTTGTTTTTTTCTCAGTTATCTAAAGAAGCCTGAAAATGAATGACTGTTCTTTGTTTTTGTTTTACAATAAGTGACCATGACAAGCATGACTCTCCCAGTTAAAAATGACAGACAGGGCAGATGTAAGCAATGTTGCTACAAAATAGTGTGGTACTCCTTCAGATGAGGCCAACAGAGGCAAACAAGTTATTTCAAAGAGAAATCTGTGTGCACTTGGGCCATTACTCAAATATGCTTAAAAATAAATTGGAAGGTTATAAAGGTCAGTCTTTGCTGTTTAGTACATAAAGTATAGTTTACACAGACTTGATCTAATAATGAGACTTTAGTAGTACTAGAGTATTTAGAGTATTTATTCACTGGATAGGCTCTTACATTCCGGTCCAGGGTCTCAGGGATGAACTCCCCTTCACTGTGGATGCTGGTGTAGGAGCCCTGGCGGGCAATTTGCTGCTGCTCCTCAGGGACGCTGCCTGGAGGCGGGGACGTCCGACCTGTGTGTAGGGAACCTGAGGAGATGACAGTTTGAAAAGAATGGAGTGAGAAAAAGAAAGAACATGAAGCAGCGAGTTAAAGAGGGGTATGAAAGTGCACAGAAGAAAGGAGAGGTGAATAAATGGAGAACAAAAAAGGAAATTAAGGTGATAAAAAATGGAGCGAGTAAAAAGGGTATGGTGATTAAGAGACGGGAACAAGGGGCAAAGAGGAGAAAAAGGCATCGCTGTGTTATTCATGAACGCAAGTTCAACAGAGCCTGGACTACGAGAGATGATTTACTAAACCATACTGCTGCCACCTCTAACCTCAATTACTGTGACAAACACTCCCCCGGCTAAGCTGCAGCAAAGATCGAGCACTCGTCCTTGACACAGTCAGAAGAGCTACTGAAAGTCTGACTATCTCTGACTGCGCTGACAGGGACACTGAAGAAGTGCACAGAGATTAAAGGGTAGAAAGTACAGGAATGGCCAAAGTCTCAGATGGCTGAAAGCTAAAATTCCAACTCCTTTTCCTTCAGTTTCTTTCTGCTTCTTGCCCTCTATCCACCCTCTTACGTCACTGAGGTACCCAGGCTCACATCACAGCTTCACTCAACCATCCACTATGACTGCTCTCCTGTCACCTCTCATCTGCCACCACTCCCTCCACTTCTGTCGCTCAGCCTCTCCTTCTCTCTCTGACTTGTGACTGGCAGGGAAGCAGATAGGCAGCGGGTAATTCTATACAATTTATAGGAGTCGCGGACAGTGACAGCACTGACGTTATTGGAGCTATGTGAGAAAAACTGGTGCTGACAGCAATCATAAACTGGTTTCAGCTGCTATGCAAAAATGCAAATGCGACACAGGAGTGAGTGCTGCTTGTTTGTGAGCGTGTCTGCAGCTGAGATACGACTGAAACATTGACCTTTCTGGAGAGACCTGATATAAGGGGAATGAAAAGATTCAGACATGGTGGGAGATGAGGGAATCAGCATTTCATAGAGCAAAGTAAACCTTCATGCTGCGTTACCAAACAAGCCAGGAGGGACAGCAGAACTAACCATGGAGGGTAACCTGACATGAAAAGGACATTTATCTGTCTTAAAGGAGTAGTCTGACATTTTGGGAAATAGGCTTATTTACTTGATTTCTTGACAAGAGTACAATCATTCTTCTAAAGTAGCTAAACTTACCACCTGAAAACAGGAGCAGAAATTAGCTCACAACACACAGTAAACCACAACTTTTATACTTCAGTTTTATTTTGTTACTCTCAGGACAGAGCTAAACTACTGTAGCTGTTCCTCCTGTTTATAGTCTTTATGTTAAGCTAAACAAACTGGTTGCTGATTGTAACTTTATATTGAACAGTTATTGCACTAATCAGCGTGGTGATACGGCAGGAGAGCTGTTTGGTATGACTGCAGAAAGTTGTCCTTGCTTTGACCTGACTTTTCGCTGGATGCTTAAGTTTCACCTTCAATTTGCATTTTTTGTTCAGACAAAGCATGTGCCTCATCTCGTCATTAACATTCCTATGGCTATGCCATCACTCCGGGCTGTAAATAGACACTGACAGGACACCCTCAAGGCTTTAGCAGGAGGACAAGAAGGCTTGACATCAACGAGTTTTAAATGTAACTTTGAAAAAGTCTTGTTAAAGCTGTGATGGCATTAGGCCTGTGTGTTTCTGCATGTCAGCTCACCTGTTGAGTGTTTGCGCACCCTGTCAGAGCCCTTGAGCAGAGAGCCCTTCAAATCTCCCAGCGACCGCGATGACCTCATCTCACTCTGTTTGTCCCTGCTGTTCACCTGTAGGTACTACAAAGGGTAAATACATGGGAAGTAGAAGAAAGTGGAGAAAGAAAAGAAAAAAAACTGGATCAGGAGCTGAATTGAGGACAGCATTCCAGCATTGTCCTGTTACATTATAATCAAAACAGTGGAATTTGTTTTATAAAAGTTACTGACTTCAACAAACAGTTGAGCAGTTATTAAATGCAAAGATTTTACTGAATGCATAGTTTTCTGGATGAAACTGTCAGAAAGTCCCTAACTTTCAGCAGTTTCTTATCACAGTTGTTATGGATACAGTTTGTACAGTCATAAATCTCAATGATTGCCTCTCAGCATGACATGCATCTGTACAAATGCTGTGATTGTTGCACTTAACACATTTCACAGGGACTGACATGGTTGTTCTTGGGGGTCTTCAGAAGTATCCTGAGAAGGCCATTGGCCCCTGAGCTGCAGCCTAATGTCAACACTGCCTGGTCCAGGTCCTCCTGGGTCTTCAGGGGCAGCAGCAACTGAAAGGACGAGAATACATACAGCACATGGCCTTTCATTGCCTATCATTCCATAATGACGGCATGTGAATGCACTAGTGTATGCATGACGCACTATAGATGTCATCAAGTTAAAGCCTCATTAATTTTTTGTGATTTCGAAGGGAAAAACTCTAAAAGTGAGGCTTTAACTAAGCTGCTGAGATGCTAATAGCTGAATATATGTTTTTATGTACCTTACAGCATGGAACAAATGAGGATCAGATTCATAACAGCAGCTAAGGATATTAACAGTAATTTTTTTTACCTCTTTCTCCATAAAGAACATGTCCATCTGCTGACCAAAGGCCTCAGTCACTTTCTGCAGCAGCTCCTTGATCTTCAGCGGCCTCTGGAACGGGATGATACTGGAATACAGAGAGGTCACGGGTCAGAAAAAGAAGCCAGTGTCTTGTCAAGCTGAAACTTTCATGAGCACAGGCTCAGAATCACAGCTCGAGGTGAGATTTCAGCAAAATAGCAGCTGAATGGACACCAAGACTGCTGATATTTTACAGACTCATTTATCAACATGGTTATAACATGCCAAAAAGAGGGCTAAAAAAAAAGAAAAGCTTGTTTTTTCTATTGTTTGTAGATTTTATGGTTTTCTAACATATGTTTATATTGGATGATCACAAAAGAAATATCTCTGTAGGCCATTCTAGGACAGTGTTTCCATAGTAACAGAAGGAAAAATTGACAGGTCAGCAGGGTCAAGGAGAGGAGTTAGCTGAGTTACCAAGATGCTAACAACGCATTAATCAATGCAATGAAAACAGAATAAGAACAGAATAAACCCCTGTGATATAAATGTCAGTGCTTATCTACTGTATGCCTACGTGTATGAGTCAGTGTGCACACACTGTCTGCCTGTCCAAGTCCAAGCTTATCACTGTGCTTATAGTAAGTGTACATATGAATGTGTGTGTGTTTGCAAAACTCTATATGCATGAGTGTGCTTCCCAATCAGTGTGTGCATCAGCCACTGTTTCAACACCACTGGGCCTCTCCACTAAGCCAGCACAAAGGCAGATGGGAAACTTCCTGAGAGGAAAGGGGAAAAAATCTGGAGCGGCAGCAAAAGCAGCAGGATGTGTGTCTTTCCCTCCTCGTTTAAAGAGTGACAGAGTGAAAGATACAGAGACGCTGAGATATTTACAGACTGTGGGAGAGAAAATAAAGGAGACAGGCTGAGAAAATAAAGGAATAAAAAAGAAAGAGATTCTCTCTGGTATTTCTTCTCCTCTCTTTTCTATCCGTCTCCTCTCATTCTCTGCTTTTGAAGAATCCACAGCCCACTATCTCTTTATAGTATCCTGATAAAGGGACTTGTTTTTATCCCATCATTTCCTCATCAGAGGCCAAAGCTCTGCCTATCTTAATGACTACTCATTGGTTCCCTCATTTGAGGAGTGGATTCTGGGAAGAGGGAGGCCTGCAGATCAGAGGCGAGCAGCGGCACAGCTAAACGCTCTCTGTCTCTGTTTATACTCGGCGATGATGTGCCTGATAAAGAGCGGGGGGGATGTGGAGGGAAGGGGGTGGGGGGGTGGGGGGGCTATGAGGATGCTGCTCCAGAAGATATGACTTTCCTTCCTTTGTCCAAGCATGCGGACACACACTCAGTCACAGAAAAACACACAGATCTGCAGAGTAAAAAGAATGCTTTCACACATCCCAGGACACTCTCTCTTTCCCTTTCTCTCATGGACACAATCATACACACACATAAATGGTCTGGCTCTGTTCCTCCTACTCTCTGGCAGAGGAGCCTGAGGCAGAGCCAGGGGAAGAGAAGGACGCAGCTCCTACTTCCTGCTCCAAACCTTTAACACTTGCCAATGAAAAGAGAACGTGTCCAATTAGATTTGATTGTGGACAGACAACACCGTTATCCTGAGTCAGGGTCTTAGCTGTAACATGTATAATGCAATTATACAATAGGATCTAACCACTGGGTTGTCAAGAATGAACTTCATGCATGAATGCCTACATAACGTGCAGGTGCATTGTAGGTACTGTATCTATGTACTGTACTATAGTATTTATCTATGTGTAAAATAAACATTAAACTATACGTAAGCATTTAACTTGAACTGCGCCAGTGGAAGCAAGGTTAATACAGCATTTAACAGCTTTTAAGTTGATATGGCTAACTTGCTAGCAAAGAGTTGAATGTGGTATAAATAAATCTTTAATTTATCTCTTAATTTATCTCTTAGATAAATAAAATTTTTATCCTCCTTTTAGTTATGTTTTTTTGAGACAAATATCCGGCTCTTGAACTAACTTAACGAATCAGTCGTTAACTTGGTCCGTCAGCCGTTTGTTGCTGAGCAGGAAGTGTCTCGCTGGCTTTCACAGAGCTTTTCTGCTCAAAACAGCTGCCTCTGATACAAGCAGTAACTGTGAACCAAATCTGTAAAGTTGCGGGGCGGAAAACCAAAACAATGAACTGAAAGAGACAAAAACACTCAGTAATGCCAGAGAAAATGAGAGTTGGCGATAATCCTTTGTGGGTTTGTCACCGAGACTGTGAGCCTTTTCACAAATACGTGTAATCCATTGTTAAAATTTAAATACTGATTACACCAGCTTTAAATAAATAAATATTTAAGTCATGCTAATGTTACAGTTAGATATTATTTTACCCTGTGACATAACAAACTCAGGATATCCTACCGATTTCCAAACAAGCCCTAAATAAAGTGAAAGTGTTCTGGGCTTGGACAAATATAACATGGAGTGAGCTAAGAGAAGAGAGGGAACAAAAGGAGAGTGTGAATTGACAGAGTGACTAAAAATGATTCAAAAAGCCTTTTCAGATCTTCCAGAGCGAGCTGTTGTCTGTTCTAAGAGAGCAGTGCAGTGTGAGGTGGGGATTGTGAAAAAGACTGCGAGATGGAGAAACAGAGGGAGGCAGAAACGCAGAGAGACAGGAACATGAAACACTTGTCTCTTCCTCAGCAGAAGCCAATTAGGGCTTTGAAAAAGTGGAGAGGCCCAGTGTGAAGCTGTATTCTGATGCAGGAGCATGCCGCTTCCCTTCTCTTTCTCACTCCTGTGGGCCTGTGGCTTTTTAATCACAGCCTCACTGAACCAATGCCTGTTCCCTTGACTGTATGCTGATTAATCAAGGCGATTATTACAGTAGGTTCTGGTCAGTCTCACTCTGATCTTTTTCCACTGTAACAGTACACTCTTTGTTTGTCACTTTTGCCCCCTAAGGAGTTGTTTGGAGTTCAGTCTCTGTGTGGGCTGTTGACCGAGGGTTTCATGGGGACATAGTCTGCCTGTGAATTTGGACATTTACCAGGATGCAAAGCTAAAGGCCAGACAGGGACCTGGGAGACTCACACAGCATCCATAAATGGAACGATGGAGCCGTGAGGCAAAATGAAGCTCGGCACCAAAGAAAGCCGCTTCCGTTCAAAAGATCTGTTATTGATATTTGGCGCCTCATTTTCAAAGTGCTCCAACATGGTAAACAAACTGTAAGGCACCTTGGCGGAAGAGAAACACTGTGCTCAGGCAGAGTTATTGTAACTCAGAGGCTTGAGTCACTCTAAAGCTGGTGTTGTGAGGGAGGACAGATGGCTGCTGGGTAAAAGATGTGACAGACAGAGGGAAAACACAGAAAATGAAGTATTAATTTCGGGTGTGCCTTGAAGACTGGACACTGAACTGAAACACTTGGCAGTCCCTCTGTCTTTTTGCCTACTCCCTCTCTCACGCCCTCTCTCCTTTTTTTCCCCTCTCAAACAGCCATCCGAATCTGAAACGCAAGGCTTCAGCTAAATGTCAAAGCAGGAATTTTCCCTCTCTTTATGCTACTCTGGCATGTTAACTGATTACCCCTAGACACAAAATCCCAGGCATGGCAAAGCATAACAAGAAAGATCCGATCTGAAGAGTTAAAGCTCGGACAGAGCAGCAGAAAAAACAATACAGAGGTTCCAACATACCGTTTTTCTCTCTCATGCTCCAGCTTGACTCTTAAATCCTGTTGAGAGGAAAAATAACAACAGGGAGTTACGGCAGTGGAAAATTAAAATGATTCATGGTTGTATTTGGAATTTGGGCTCCTGAATAAATGAAAGTGATAAGCTGCACAAGGAATGTAGGTGACAGAAAGCTTTATAATGAGTCATGTTTTGTACTGTTGTTGCTGAAATTTAGTCTGCAATACAAAGACTACATTGCTCTTTAACCTGACACATTCTTACTTTTGTATTCATAATGTCGTTACCTAAGGGGGCAGGAATCTCGAGGAGCCTACAAGTCTGCAATGAGGTCATGGTGATAAATCTGAATCTGGCATCATATCAGCGAAGGCTATTGGTTAAAGACCAGGGGTTTACTCCAACACAGAGGATCACAAAACTCTGAGCGGAAACTCTCCGAGCTCCTCACTGTTTATTTATGTTTCATCATAAACATTGTTGCTTTAAGAGGATTTTCCAATTATCATTCCACAGACAAGAACAAACACATGATGAAGCAACTTCAGACAGAGGCACAAGGTGATTGAAAGGAACTGAATCATAGAAACACAGAAGTTTTCAGTGTAGAAAACCATGAAGGAAAATGATGAGCTGCCCAAAACTATGTCAGCTGATCATTTGTGACTCATAGGCAACAGACGCATCATTTGTAAACACGAAATAATTTTTACAATATCAATGCTTTAAAGTTAAACTAGATTTTGAAATGATTGTTACACCAGTCGATACCTGGGAATAAATCCAAGTTGGATGAATTACTACGGTTTGTTTTGTTTGTGTCCACCTGCACCATGCTATTGCTTTAACTACAAAAGGTACAAAACACCAATTTAGCACAAGGTGTCACCTGTGCTGTGCATGGTAGTGAATAAAACACCCTATTAGTATCTGTAATATTCCTGAACTAGACTCAAAACAAGTTGCTTTCTCTTCTATTCTCTCCAAAACTACAGCACAAACTTCACCTGACTTTGCCGCCCAGCAAACTGAGTCAAGCAAAAAAAATAAAAAATCACACAGGAAGCAAAGCTTCCATAAGGTTCTGTGTGTAAGCTCAGAATGACAGTTAAGGTTAAATCACCGCTGTGCTCCCTCTGTATATGTTTTACTATTTAAACTGATATTGAGCAGAATGTGATTAAAGTGATACTCAGTATCTCCTCTTACCTCCATACAGGTGTGAAAGGTGGCTGCAAAAAGTTTAGAGTTTGCTCCACAGCATAACCAGTATGTCCTGACAACCCATATGTTAATAATTCATTACTGGCCTCACAAAAAACTGATGTTCTCGGTTAGTTAAGACACTGAAAACATTTTACAGCCAACAAAAAAAGGCCTTAACTTGCTCGTGTAAGTACTTAAAGGACAGATTTTGTATGGAGTTTACCTGTACGACTGAATGCACATGTACAGTACCTGTTTGTAGAGTAAGGTTCTGCTCTTGGGCTTGTTGTGCTGGGTGTAGCAGCGACCCAATGCTGCCAGGTCCTTCATGATGGAGTTGAGTGCCTCTTCGTCATCTAAAAACAGAAGATACACATCAGCTACCATTTTTTTGAGTATAAAAAAGGGAACTGAAACAGATACACTACTCACAAAAAGTTAGGGATATTCGGCATTCAGGTGTAGTTTCAGGATGAACCTAAAATGCACTATAACCTTTACAGGTGAACTTAATGTGACCTTCCCTAAACTTTTGAATGC
>JAUMHL010000013.1:22078181-22099080 GCA_032362345.1 Sandelia bainsii
TGTGAACTTTTTACGTTTTCCATAAATTTCACCTGAAAGCCAAATATCCCTAACTTTTTGTGAGTAGTGTATATCTGAATTCTTGAAGCAGTACAAACATGCATACGTGGTGACATAAACTGCCCCTGTGACCACTGTGACATTTAGAGTGTCATGGATGAGTGATGAAAGCCTAAGACGGTAAGTCGGTTTCATTATTCCTCATAAGGGTTGCGCTTGAGCTCGACTTGGCAATGAAGCAACACCTGGCATTCGCTGCGTTTCAGTGAATGGAAAGAATCCAGTTGTTCCTCTTCCACATACAGACAACAAAGTATTCTCTTTTAAAATGACAAAACACCCAGAATGCAGTTGTTTCTTCTTAGTGACACTTGTAGAAGATAAAGATAAGATCCTCGATCTCTCTTTAGGTGTGCCAACAATGAGACATTCTAATGCTGTACTATGCATACAAAAAGCTGTGGAAGAGCAAAGGTGTTTAATAAAGCAGCACATGTGTCTGTAAGTGTTTGTCACGAGGGGGAGATGTGATAGCGGGCGTGTAGCCTGGAGCTCAGTTATTAAGCACTTTTCATTTCATTTTGTCAGTGGAGAGATTTCAGGAGCATGTTCCTATGGTTGAAATTTGGAGACTGATCTTTTCTTTTGTCAAATGCTGATAGATTCAAAATGAAAACCGCAGCAGGCATCAAAATTAACTGAGAATATTGACTTATTGAGAAATAAAAGGGTAAACAAGAGCCAGTCAAATATAATTCAAATTCAGGATTCACTCTTTGGATGGAGAAAGTGTCAGGACAGTAGGGTTCATTAAAACCTTGACATTCATTTTTCAATCCAAATCTACACTTCTCTCCTCTCACTTCAGACTCGACTGCCCCACACACCCCACACACTCATATGTAAAAGGCTAATTATGCAGATGAGTATGTCAGACATTACCATATCAAGAGACTTTAACAGACCCAATTATATGAGTGTGGTGATTACAATATAAAGAACAGGTCGTTGACCTCAGCTCCTGCCTGCCTCTCAGATGAGCTCTGGGTGCATTCACTATAAAAATACACACACACAGAACATACACAAGGAATCTGCCCAGGTGTGTGTCATACAACAAAAAGAGCACCTGCAGGACAGACAGCATTTTTCAAAATAACAAGAATCTCTGTGTGTGGAAAGACCACTGGGAATGTCATTCACATAGCATGCGTGTTAGTAGCACAGGGAGCAGATGGAGTCTGAGATGCCATTTGATCTTCTTCCCACTGCTCGGCTCTTGTAGCCAGCTGTTTGCCGACAGTGGGCCAGTCCACTGGGTTCACCACAGCACACACATCACACGGGTTACATATTTGGGGATGCACCAATCTGATTTTTGTTTAAATATTTTTTCCCCCCCATTGTGATACGTCATTTCAGGTTACCTGCAGTTGATGATTCAATACAAGTCGTCACACATTATCTGTATACGTGACAAAAACTGATCTTTTTTTTTTTACTGCTGTGGAAGTAAAAACTACCCACTCCATAACTGAATAAATGATGACAGAACCTATATTTAACTGTGGGTCATGGTAATACATGATCTGTGTAATAAAGTCAATACCATCCTGATAGAAATCTGTTGAATCAGCAAAAAAACTGTATGTTTTTCTGCAACAAGGATGAACTGACAACTTAAATCTAGAAATACTTTTCTCTGGAAAGCTACTCCCTAAACTTTCAACTCTGGCCTAGTCAGCGAGTTAACACAAACTGATGTTGAACCACATCTACAGCTACCCACCGAGGCAGATGTCTTGTTTGACAATCCTACTACAGCGGCAGAAGTGAAGTGAAAGATTTAACTCCCCTCTCCACCAACCCGCACCCTCCCTCCACTCACCGAGGAGCTAAATAAGGCAAGAGCGATAAGAAGTTACACCCACAAAATCTCAGCCCACGATGCAAATAAATAAACAAGGTGAGATCACTGATTTTTTTTAAATGAACTACGCAATGAATTGGACGGTTTATTACATCGAAACACAAAAATAACTGATAATTCAGGACACTTAGTGTAAATACAATAAATATTTCCTGCCATGGTAGGAATGTGCCTGAGTAGCACATTCCTCTATGAAGCAACACGTTTATAGCTACTTGTGTGAGTTGTGTGCTTGTGATAAGACAGGTGAGTCACTTCTGGTGTCTTCCTTCCCCAGTTTAGAGATAAGACAATCACACCTACATATGTAACATATGCCCTCACAGACAAAACCATACAATGTTCCTTCATGATGTCGCGATTACCGACTGTGTCAGACTGAAACTCCCTCTTGGGACTCGCAGAGGTGGCCTGGCCAGTTGTAAGAGAAGCTGTCAGCTGCGATGGATGACTAACTCTCTCTCCTCTCTGAACAGGAAGGAACTGAGTCACTGTCTCTGTTCTGAAATGCGGAGCTGGGTTAACCACGTTATTCCACATCAGGAAATTAATGTATTTTTGATTGAATTAGTCAGTGACTCTCTGACCACACCAAACTATCTGTTTATAGTTGCAGTATTGAAATGCCACCAAAAAGTAAAAGTTTTTATTAGAATTAATTCACAACAAATAATCTTAGATTCAAACTCAACAACAACTTTTGCAAACCACGCTCTGCATCCATCTTTATTTCTCATTATCACAGTCTCTCTCTCTCTCTGTTGACAAGCGTTGTTGATGTTTCAGTCCTGCCTCTACAGGCTCAGTGCGCTCCAGATTACCCTGGGCACTCGCAGTCAAGGATACAAAGCAAACAGAGGCATGCATGTGTGTGTGTGTCTTGAGGCCTTTTCTGTAACCTATGGATAACAGCAGAGAGGGGAGAGTAGGAGTGGAGAGTAGGAGGGTGTTGGTGGTGGTGGTGGGAGGGTTGGCTGGAGAAAGGAGGGGCAGTGAGTGTGAGAAATGTGTGGTGGCGTACAGATCCAGCTGTGATGACTGTCTATAAATGAAGTTATTACATCACTCTGGCCTGGTACACAGCTGCTGCCAGACCGAGGCCAGCCAAGGCTAACCACCAGCACAGTGGAAAGCAACCAGCTCACACAGCAACCACACATTCCTGCCAGAAGCCTCCTCACAAACCAGCCACAGAAACTTTAAGGAACCTCCCGTCCATGTGACTCAGAATCGCTCATTATTTCTTCTAGTACTGTAAGTGGACAGGTTGGGATACCTGCTGTTCATTTCCTTAGCTTTTTTCTTGTGCCTTGGGTTAAATGTGACTAGCATAAGAAAAAGGGGGAATTCCAGGAAACAAAGCAGAGCGTGCAACATTACACAATGGAGGCTGATTGCTGGAAATTTCATCATCACTGCATCTCTCCTTTTTTCTCAGGCTAAACCTGAGAACTGTGAAAGTGGCAGCGGGTGAAATTGAGTAGAAATTCTAGACAAAAATGGTTTGCAAAAATACATACTTTTTTTTCTGCTGTAGCTTTAACAACAGCTTGACCAAACTAGCACAAGCTATCAGAAACCATCAAACTGTAAAAGTTTGAAGCTGAAGATACAGGCACATGGTAAAGCCTGAAGTGCATTTAAAAAAACAGTACTGGCTTTAAGAGGCTAGTGCTTTAACTAGCAAGCTAACAAAGTGTAAGGCCCAGTGAGGCAGTGACTGTGTGTGTGTGTGTGTGTGTCAGAGAGAGACGCAGAGGCAGGCTGCCTGAATGAAGACATTGAGGGGATTTCCTGGTGCAGAAAGACACATCATGGCGAAGGCATCCGGCAGGATTAGCAGCTGGAGCCAAATGTGTCCTCACTCTGCAGCAGCAACAGCAGCATGGGCCGAGCTCTGACGCACAACATGCACAAGCTAAGATACAGTCACGCCAGCTACACTAAGGAACAGCCAATCTAAAGTCTCACACACCTTGCTGTTTTTCAAATTGCTAATTTAACACCTAATGGATGTAATGTTCACATGGCTGAAGTTAAACATTTGCTAAGATTATGACTGATGTAACACATGTATTGTTGTGTGAGAAAATAGTTGCGCAATTGTGTGTGTACATGCAGTTTTCATGGTCGCATATCTGCAAGTATATGCTTATTTTTCCACTGTAAAGTAATGGAAATGTCTTTGTGTACATTGCATTTATGCTAAAGAAACAGTTGGATATTTTAGAAAATGTGCTCATGTGCTTTTTTTTTAATAAAGGCTATACATAAAGTGTGGACCTAGAGCCAGGAGGACATAAGCCTAACACTGGATGTGGGGGGGGTGGGGAAACCCCAATTAGTAATTTTATCTAGGAGGCCTCCCAAAATACACCAGGGACTTGGTGACATAAAGTGCAGTGAAAAATATTTTCCCCCTTCCTGATTTTTTTTTTTTTAATTTCTGTCACACTTAAATGAGATTCAGATCAGGTCTGGCAGTAAGCAGGCCTAGGTGTGGCAAGTGAAACTAAACTCAGCTTTCCAAAAAACAAAAAGTGGTTAATCACAGTTTGCATTTTGTATTAACTCAGGTTATCTTTGCGTAATATTACAGTTAGTTTGATGATCTGAATCAATGAAGTGTTAAGTGCAAATATGCAAAAAAAAAAAAAAGGAAGGGGGGCAAAAACTTTTTTACAGCACTCTATAGACATACCCACTGTACAACAAGCAGGTTGGGGACATATTAGCACAACAGCTCTCACAGCCTTTTTTCCGCCCATTTTCTCCACTGTCATTTACAGTAATTCTTGAGACAGTATTCAATAAAAAGTTACAGAAAACTAGACAAAGCTCCCAAAGCCAGCGAGCTTCCTATCTGTCAGTGTATTTTTTGAACTTAACTGTTAACTCAGCTATTTCCCCCAGCTAACCTAAGCACACTGTGTTTTTACATTGTGATTTAGCAGACAAAGAGAGCGCTGCTGATCTTTTCATCTATCTTTTGCAGGAAATCAACTACGCGTACTTTGATATTAAGCAATTTGAGAGAATTTGCATTTACCCTGTGGGTTCCTGTGTTGTCCGGGACCATTTTGGAGACCGTCATCTGTAGGGAAAAAGGCAACATTGTCTTGGATAACAGTGGAAAAAGTTAAAAATAAATGACCAGTTATGATGCACCATGTGTACATGTATTATTGTGCTTGGTTTTGTATAGTAAGAATGGACAAAAGATATGGATTCAGTGTTTTGTTTGCAGAGGCCAGTTAGCAACAGGTTGACACACACAGTTCCTCCAGGCCTCTGGTTCCTGTGCACATGCAAATATACCACTGAGTAGCATTGTATGGAAGAACACAATACGTGTGTGGGTTGACTCTTTTTGCATAGAAGTAGGAGTGCATATGAGTGTTCACAGGCCTGGTAGGTGTGAATATAAATAAATATGCTACACTGGATTCGTGTTTACTTTGAATGTTCAAGGGAGGTGTGTGTGTATTTAGAACCATCCTATGTACAAAATCAAGCGTCATATGTAAATAGACCAAAACAAGTGTGTGCAAAATGGCCAATTTGGAGCCGCTAACTGCTTCCTCGTACTTTTCCTTTTTCGTATGTGTTATTTTTCTCCGTACTGTTCCTGCCAGAGGAAGTGTGCGAGGTGTGTGTGTGTGTGTTTCCAAGTAATCGCACACGTTTCTTTCTGTATGTGCTGCACAGCAGCCTGCTTTTAAATACTACTCACCCATGTTTACTGTCATCATCAGGAAGTGGGCCTGTTGAACTTGAGCACAAAGCTCAATTTCAATCTGCAAGCGAAGACTTCACCCTGAGAGCAAAAACAATAAAACACAATTTCAACATCAACAAGAACTGTGCCATTTTCCTTCAGTTTGGTGCACATAATATTTCTACGACTGCACAAAACAGGACACAGGTGGTATTTTCAACACAAAGCTTTTTTTCCCCCTCACTTTAGTTTCCCCACTTCTGTTATTTACAGTATTTAATCTTTATTTAACCAGGATGGTCTCTTGAGGTTGATGCATCCTTTCCTGAAAACTCCTGGTAGACAAATAACACACAACAGCCACGTGTTGTATTTGATGCTGGTAACGCAATCGATCTAAATCCTGTAAATGCACTGATGTCTCTTTATGCCACTCAGGCATACAGAGAACAACAGGCAGCAGTAGGTATGTTTCTCAGTTTGATGATGGAGGAGCCTTGTGCCCCTGAGATCCCATGGTGCAGCAGCGAGGCAGGTGTGGTAACTTGCCTGGCTAGTTGAGGTAAAGACAATGAGACAACGCCAGACCTTGTTTAATGCATCAAGTTGTTGTCACATCCCAGAAAAGACTTTTACCTGTGACAGTTTTTTGATCCACTGCTGATTATAAGCAAAACACAATGGGCAAAATACAGTTGTTTAGCACAATAAAATACTCACAAGCCATCTAAAGCTGTTTACGTACGTTAAATAATTTCATACTCCGGGGCAATGAAATGTCGACTTTTCTTAAAAATGACAGTCACATCCTTCTTCACACTGTTGAAAACACTTGTTTTGGCTTTAAATGCAACAAAAAAAGGGAACAGGAACTAAAGAAACAGCTGCAGTATGCTGTACCTATGTTGTCATATTAAAATGTGTACTGTGGTTATGAGCTGGCGTGTTCTTCCATACAGCATCAATTGTGCAGCCGTGTAAGGCCATGTAAAGGAAGCTGCAGGAGTCATACGGCCAAAAAAGGTTTCAGAACTACATAGAGATAAACACAAGACCTATTTAAAGCTACCTGTATTTTGCTGAACAGACACTGTGGCCACAAGTGACAATTCAGAATAATGGTAAAAGCTAAAAAAAAGTACAGAAACAGGACACACACAGGACAAAGTCAACAGATCAGGGACTTGTATCATGGCCTCATGTCCTTTGCACAGTCATATCTATCCAAAGTTTGTTAAATTTATCTAATATTGGCAACTATAAGCTACTATTCATCCATGGGTAAAACCCCTGAGGGTATCAAATGAAGCAAGGGTACATTTATTAAATGTGAACTTTCCATTTGCAAAAGGAAAATACACAAATACGTTTTTACGTACTCTGACTTTTCCGTGCAAAACAAAACAAAAAACAAATGGTTAAAAAAAGATTTGCATAATAGTTCAAGAAGAGGTAGTATGCGAGCACACCGACAACACAGAATCACAGCTGCTGTTTCAGTGGATACAGTTTCACACAATCAGTGTTTAAACCACAGTGATAGGGAGAATATTTGATATCAGTTCTTAGTGAAAGAGAATAAATAAAACTGATTCTACTTGCAGAATCACTTTGTGCCACTCTGATCATCAACATATTCTAATACCAGCTTGTTAGAAAGCAACTAAAGAGCCCCCAAGCCTCCAGAGAGATTAACTACAACAGAGAAAAAACTGCCTAGATGTTTTTTTTCTTCTTGAAGCATCACTTTTTGTTTGACTGTCTCCAGTGTCCATGTCGTATGTGTTTTCAAAGCTTGCACCACTGTGTACAGTATGTCTCTTTTACCCTAAACATTCAGCAAAGACAAATGTTCCAGCCGGTCTGCAGAGACACAAAGAGTTTCTCGTTGTGTCAGCCAGAAAACTTTTCATACAAGCAATAAAGGCAGCCACAAGAGCAATTTACAGCCTGAGGGCCAGAGACATGGGGAGCCAGCAGAGTTTGTACATGTGAGCATGCAGTACACTGCTATCAGTGGCACAAATCACACAGCTGAAGATTTGGAAAACTAAAACTTTGAAGCATAAATTACATAATAACAATAACAAACCTATATTAGGATATAATTATAAAGAACCACATTGTACCAGATACTGTAAGTACAATAATTAGTACAACTAATATGAGGTAGCACAGTGTGAATAGCAGAGGGAAGGTGGTATGATATGTCACAGCATCAGGCTGTGATAGCATGGTTCTGCTGACCACACATGAAAGAGATGAAGAACAGCTACAGGACAGGTGGTCTCCGAGCACCACGTCGCCTGGTCTGTTGCTAACGCACACACACACAAACATGCACACTCTGAAACAGAACAGTCCCCGTCCTGTGCCAGCAAGTCACCAGATGGCCCATCTGCCTTGCCCCCCTGCCCAGCGTGATGCCAGGCTAGTGGTGCCCACTGATCGCCAGCCCAATTCTCCACACACTTCTTGGCAGGCGGGCAATGTGACAGCCCCGCTTGTTGAAGATCAAATGCTAATCGCTACTCACTCTTGTTGCTCTGCTGCCACATGTCCTCCAAGGGAAAAAAAACAAACAACTATCTGTCTGACTCTCTACTAGATCATTTGTGACGAAAATCATAAGACAAACACACTACAATGCTCCGCACATCCAGAAGTGCTTCAAAAACTGTGACGCATTTTACTGTCAAAAAATAGATAACATCATCAGGCCAGTGTTTCATTGGCAGATTCCTCTCCTTTGTCACAGCATAAGGATGGAGGAAGTTAATTAAAAAGGGGACAGCAAAGGATAAAATTTAAGACAAGCATTTTGGGGAATTGCCTGACCCAGACAAATCACAGCCATGCTCCTCAAACCACACACAGCAATTTTATTTTTGTTGGGGCGGATTGAACAGGAATCACAGCCAAGACTATGCAGGCAAGCACGTATATGCAGGCGTGCACGTACACTAACCTCTTTCAGATCTGTTACATCACTCTTCAAGCAAATAGTGTGGCTGTGTATATCTGACATCGTTCTTGTGGAGATTCAAAGAAATTGCCATTTCACAGGTCAACCTCTAAACTTTGCAACATGACCTTTGGCCACACTGGGTTTCCATTCCCCAGACGCAGCCTGTCTGCAGACATCATTTAATGCCAAAATTCTAAAAGAGAATCGCATAGATCATTAGGTGAAGAGGACGATGATGGAAATGCCCATGGCAAAGGATCACAGCGCTGATCCATCACAGGCCACAAAGTACAGAGTTTGACTTAAAAAAAATGGGAAACTGCTTCTTTTCTGGCTAATTGGAATGAAAACTATGGGATGTGTACTTATTTGCTGTGTGGCTGAGAGTTAGATGAGAATAATACAATTCTCACATCTGCACATATAAATAAGTAAATATAAAGCTATAGCCAACAGCTATTATCGCAGCTTAGCATAAAGACTGTAAACCCTGCTGGCTCTGGCCAACAGTAACACAATCTCCTTTCCAGTACCTTTAAAGTTTACTAATTAACATCCTATATCCTGTTTATTTCATCTTCACATGAACCAGTGTATAACAACATGTGTTGATTTTTGAAAGGGCTCTTCTACCTTTGGACAGGAGCCCGTTAGCTATGTCCCTTGAGTCTTTTTGCTGTGCTAAGAAAACTGGATGTTTGGTCTAGCTTCATATTTATCATACAAATGTTACAGATGTAAGAGTGATGAGATCACACATAATGCATCACAGATCTGACATCATGAAGAGACGGTGAGCTTGTCACTGTATCTGCTGGGCTGTCTGAGCTGCACCACGGACAGGAAGTAAAAAGGTGATTAGTGGGCCACGGATATTTAGATGACTTATTCTTTTTAAAAGGTCAATGGTGGGGGTGTCCTGTCTACTGGATGTTGCCAAGACTGTTGTGACCAACCCCCATGAGTCAGAATGTTATACAGGCCGATTCTGGGAAGTAAGACAATATTGTGCGTCTTCTTGCTCTAAGAGCAGACCGAGGGTTTTTTGTATTGGTGTTGGCAAGAAGAACCTCACTCCATGTAAGGCCACAGCACTCATTTATCATCACCTCTTACTATTGCAGAGAAGAGATCCAAGCTCTTGAGTGGGAGACAAAGCTTAACAATGCGTTCCTACAACACATCAAGAGGATTCTTCCCGTCTTGTGGCACTGAATCCATGTAGTTTTGCGCATTATTAAACAAATAAAACAATATTCACAAATGATGACCTGAAACTAGTGAATGTTTGTGCATTTTTTTGCTTGATAAAAAGCTTAAATGAGTCACTGATCATTTGTTTTAGCACTGGTTCCATTACTTCAGTTTAGAACCAATAAAACTCCAAGAGGACAATAGTATCAGTAGTAGAGAATAGCTAGTATAATCATGAATAGAGGAGCTGAATGTACTATGTTAGCTCATTCCAATCATACTTCAGTGTACGTGAACCCTCTTTAGTGAAAGTGATGGATCTGTTAGTTCAGAGATAAGTAGATTTGTCTGCCATTAACGGAAACCACAGAACACAGGCTAAAAATAACCAAATGAAGGAGTGATTCTCCTGCCATCCACAATATCCACTCCCTGGATCACTACAACTATATTCTCCCCTTGAGAGGAATCTAAGCACAATCTGTAAAGTAAGCTGTCTTTTCCATTATGCAGCGACATGCTATTACAAGCACATTTATGTATTGTGTTTCTCCACCCAAATGCAGCCATGCAGAGACAGCTCACAGACTAAACCCATTTCACGAGGCCGAATGTCAAACAGCTGTGGCAAGAAACTATTTCTGCTTTGCCCCACCAAGCTGTTTATCCACGAGGAGTGTCTCAGTTCGGGGCTTTTGATACTCGAGAGGCTGAGTGAGCGTGACAGTGAAAAATCCAAAAGCAATTTCACGAACCCCATGTCAATTTCACTTAACATCTCTGCAACAAATCACAAACGGCCTCACTTATTTATTTATGTAACCGTATTTACATACATGAGCAACAGTAGACATCAAAAACAAAGATGCCCGACCAGTTCCGGTATTTTTGGTAACTTTGTACACAAACCTCTCTTCTGCGTTATCGTATGACCTCATCTGGCTGCGCGTGGTCTATCCGGCTGTCCTTGCAGCCTCAGGCTCTGCTGCCACTAATGGCATTGTCCTTACAGTCAGACAAGCTGTGCAGACAAAGCTCAATCAGGACAACTTCCTTTAGGTTTCCAGAGAGGAGGGGGTTGAAACTTACTGGACTTTCACAAGAAAGAAAAGCAACTCAGACTGACTTCAGAAAAAGCAACACATTTTGTTCTTCTGTAGGCTTCATATAAATTTGATCAAAGTTGTATTTTCCACCTTTAGCCTATTATAAAGCATCCAATTATGATATAGCAACAACATGTCATGACTTTTTGCAAGTTTACTGAAAATAAAATGCTGTAATTCCACATGTCCCAGCAGACCCTTAATCCTGTACCATACTGAGCCACACTGTCAGCAGTTACTGCTTTACGTCATCTTGGGTGTGCCGCAACCAGCTTTGCACACCTGCATTTGTGCACTGTCAATCTTTGCGCATGAGCTTAAACTCTGATGCACTGTTCGGGAACTGTTCTAAATCCACATATTTAAGCATACATCTGTATTTTTCACATGTCAATGCACTCTCTCTGTCCCGACTCGTCTCCCAGTATCTACTGCTGAGAAGTGTGATGCTACTTAACTTTGCAGAATATATGGTATAATCCAGGTGGCCAAAATCTGGTCTTTTGCAGACACTGTGGCTGGTAACCAGCAAATTTTTGTACAATCAGACTAAACAATTATCTTCTTCTTCTTGTGCGGTAAATCCTCTGTACCATCTGGTAATGTCTGACAGGTTTTCTTTAGTCTCTGACCAAAGTCTGGCATCCCCTTAGTCAACACATTAGAAAACCTGGTTGCTGATATTCTCCCTGCCTGCTTCTACTGAACTCTGCAGAGAACTGAAACTCTGTTACAATGCTTACTTGTTTTTTCTAACCGCCAAATCTTTGGAGGTAAGAATGTAGGATCGCAAAGCCAGGAGGAGCGACACTTGTAAAGAAATGTACCATTGTTGTTGTGTTAGATGCTAACGTTCCTGGAAAAAAGGACACGTATACATATGTATACAGCAATGTAATGATCTATGGTGGACCTCTAGCCTGTGGAAAAGCAACCCTTCTTGGTGGAAAAGGGCTCACTATGCTCCTGCAAACTTCAGCAAATAATAGCTTTACATACTTTGGTCCCTGCCTCTAGCTCTATACCATAACGCAACACAGATTCAGAGGTCCTAGCACTTAAAAGCTTGGTTCTGACAGGTAGTGGACTTTATAATGTCCAGCGGACTATATTTGGCCAAAATGGACTCAAGCCTATTAAGACCTGTACACATGTTTGCTCTGTCATTGTGAGGAGACATGTATAAAAACTAATGGCAGAAAAAGACCAACTTTAAGAGGTACTGCAGCAATTTAGCTTCACTTTTCACAAAGTTGAGGGACTCACAAGAGAGTAATTGGAAAATTAATTAATCAATATTAAAAGTAGCTTAGACCTAGACCTAGAACTTTTAATCCCAAGTATGCTCACTCAGCCACTGCATCCTACAATAGCATCTTTCTTTCAGACTTTGCTGATGAGTAAATCTTATGACTTTCAAACACTACACCTGTGAAACAGGTTTACAAGACAACAAGTGAACAGCTGCAAATTCTTTTTCATTGAAAACAACATTTTCCATTGAAAGAAAACACCTCTTATTGTCTATTTTACACATAATAATGTCCAACATCGAATATGTAACAATATAATGCATCAGTCTACCTAATAAGATGGGACACTTTCTTACACATGATGACATATTTGTTTTGTTTTCCTGTGTTCCCAGGCAACATCTAAAATAGTTCTTCAAGCGAGGATAATCAGTCAGCCTATACTGTATGAGTCACAGTAACCTTTGACTCCCATCCCTCTGGTCAGTGGGCGTCTGGCAAGTGGTCAAGCTTCTGTGAATTCAGCAAATGATAGCATGACTTCACACTCCTGGCTGAGCGGACAATGTGAGAGAGACGAGGTCACTCCAATTAAGACGCTCAGCTAAAAAAAAAAGTCAGCATCACATCATCTTGAGAGACAGCAGGATGTTAGGAAAAGTGTAAAAGATGAACTTTCTCAGAGAGAGGGGCTGCTGAGGACATACTGTCTCCAAACTCCAAGACTGACAACACAAGCCATGAATATTATCTCAAAAACTTTTATCGGAATGAAATAAAACTCTTTCTTCAACACAACCTGTAAAGCAGAAAGTCAACACTTGTTTCAGATTCCACTTTTCATTGTTCCCATCAAAGTACAATTAGTAACCCATCGCTTCCGTCTCTGTCTGGCATTTTTTACTGTGGGATCCAGTCCCTTTATCATCAAAACTGATTTGTTTTACTAGAGTCACACCAACCATATCTGTGGGCGGTTTCCCCTTGACAGCTTGACTTTCACTTGAAGGCCATGTCATAGCCCCCGGGGGCACACCAAAGTGCTGATAAACTCATCTGTCAGTTTGCTGAGCAGACTCCGTTCATATTGATTTGATTTGATGAACATGATGGCCTCATTAAAATCTAATTTGGCAAAGATTGTCTCAGAGGTCTGGATGAATCTCACCAGTGTCCTCATCACATGTGCAAAATAATGGTCATGCACCTAAAATATTGTGAAAACGCCTGAACAGGAATGAGAAGGGAGCAAGAAAACTGTTGTGGTGGAAAAAATGAAGCATGTGAAGAACTTTTCTGACAAGAGCAGAGGATTCCTCCTTTCAAAGAAAAACACTGGTTTAACTGACCACTGTGAATCACAGAGGTCTGGGAAACCAACTGCAGAGAAAAGAAGACAAACAGGATGCATGGGGTTACAGGCAAAGGATGAAAGTGACTTTCCAGAAATCACTCACACCTCCAGACATGCACAATATGCCATTTCCCACTGAACAAAAACATGAAAAAAGTCTAATGTATCAGAAATAACTACTAAAATCAATGTGAACCTTTATTTCTAGCAACAAAATCATTCTTACAACAAAATAGATCAGCTATTATGTCTGTGAAGGTTTGTTATGCACCTGAACTTGTCCAAAGTTGATTTTTATGAACTTGCACTGAAATCCATTTGTCCAAGCGACAGTATCCGCTTGCAAAAAGGCCTATTCCGTGAGTTTGTTATCAACAGACATAATGCACACAGCTATGCTTTGTTATATATAACATAATTCATTGTAGCTACACGTCTATTTTAATATCCTGGCATTTCAGTAAGTAAAGTCAGGATAAAACACGATTAAAGCAGTCATCTTAGTAACTGGCACCAAACAAATGAAGAAAAAAACCAGGGCTGAACTCTCACCTTGTTATCTATGTGACTCCATGTTCCAGTCGCGGTCGCAGGATTAACGGAGATGAATTGATTATGGTGTGTAAGTTTTCAGAGAAAAACGGACAGGAGGAGTGGAAAAATCCCAAAAGATGCAGAGCAAGTCTTCCTCAAACAGTGGGCTGAAATCCGGAAACAGAAGCAGAAATTACAATTACAAGCTGTAGTCAGACATTAAAATCTTCTGTTCCCCCAGTGCATAATCCAGAGCTGACGGTCGCCTCCACAGTGGAGAATAACATACAGCGATGCGTATGTTTCACAGTAAAGTTTTTCCAACCTGCGCTTCGCTTGTCTCCACACACAGTGGGAGAGAGGGGCTGAGTTTCTCCCTGGAGCTGCGCCTCTGATGTCAGCAACGACGTGAGCTCCAGGAAGTGGTGACGCTCTCCGGCGGTGCGTCTCCAAGGCAGCGGCGTCAAACTGCAGGGAGTACCGCCCTCCTGCGGACACCTGCAGCAGGTACAGCATCAGAGCCACGACTGTTGTGTTTCCTGCTCTATTCTGCAGCTGTCTACTGTGCAAACTGCAATTCATTGTAAAAAAACCTACATGACATTAACATAGTAACAATAGGTAGAAGTATACAAACTCAATACTCAAGTAAAACCTACTTGCCTAAAAAACAATCCATTATAGCTAGAAATACCACTTCAAATTATTTACTGTAAAGTACAAAAGTCCAAATAATCCACTAAAAACACATTATTGAATTTGATGCTGTTGACAACATAAATGTATTTGTCTAAACCAAATTTGTCCAGCAAATTCTCAAAGATGAAAATTGTGGCAAAGAGAAACTTTTGCAATGATCTGTTGTGGAATAAAAATGACACAGCTATCTTTTTTTTTTACCACTTTATGTGCTGACAGGTGGTTAATCTATAATAATATTATTATTAGTAGGTTTATTGTCTATAAGGATCTACATCTGCAACAAGTGACTGGTGACTAAAGCTGTCAGATAAAGTCGAGTAAAAGTAAAAATAATAAAATGGAATTACTCCAGTAAAGTACAAGTGCCTCAAAACTGTACTTATGTATTAGAAAGTACTGTATATCAGAGAATAACTTGAGAAACTGACTGTATATTAAATAAAACTGATGGGGCATAATCAAGATATTTCATGTATTGTCCTTAAAAAAGTTGATTGATATTAAACTGTGTTTATTGATAAATTTGTTGACTACTTTAATTTATCCTGAAGACACTGGGCATATGTAGGTAAAAGCTCCTGTATAAACATATATTAAATAATAATATTCTGAAACAGAGTTGTAATAATACAAAAAGCAACTTCTTCAGATTATAATGTTCTTACAGCTACTTGTGAGGTCATTATAGGGTTGTGTAAGTCATTTTATTATTTATATATTGCCTATAAATTCTAAGTACAAATAATAAAAAATGTGAAAACACACGTAATATATTATCATTTATCAGAGGTGTATAAACAGAGTGCATTTTTAGCATAACCTACACAGCATAGATGTTGATGGCTTGAGAATAACTAAAAGTTAAGAATTTTTAGCCAACAAATGTGTGTATATTCCATTTTAAGCAGGAATACTGTGAATGCAGAGATGACAGTAGTGTTTGGGATTGTCACCTGATGAGAGAGTCTCTATGTTCCTTCGTTGTTACAAACTTAAAGTTTTGTTTAAACACATTTATACTGCATTTTGTGTCCACCCAATCATGGCCAACATAGCAATATTTTCTCTGGTGGATCATCTGTGTATCACACAGTGATAAGCAGTCCTCATTAGTGCAGACTGCTCTGACTTGATCCCAGTGGACTTCTAGATACTGCGCTTGTCTACAGTCAACAGACAGAAGCTCCTCTTGGCTACAGGCTCTCGTAAACATAGCAGGGAAAAACCTAAATGGCTCAGAAATGACTCGCTCCTCACAAAATGAGCTCCAATAACTAACATTTCCTCCCTTTAGACAGTTTTCAGGATCCATTAGGAAGCCTGACCTTGCTTGCAGGTAAGACACCTACAACACCTGCAAACAATCTTAATGTTTGGACACTCCAGACTAATGGACATTGATAACGAATGCTGTCAGTCACTGAGTTGAATGCAGTAAGATTTGTGTCATTAGACATCTTAACAGTGTCTTTGGTCTATTGTCAGAAAGTTGAACCATTTTCCTGCTGGAAAAGAGGCTACCTGTGTACTAAAATTATTCATAAGGTGCACTAAAAATACAACCTCATTCAGTCCTGTCTCCTCTTTCCTGCATAGTAGACCAGACTATAAGAATAACAAATGCTGTACTGACCTTGGCCCCAGCATTGCACAGATTAGTTCCACACAGTACTGTGTTTTTGTGATCAGACATGCCCTTGTTCTGTGTAAGACTGCTTGAGTGCAACGAATATCAATTGGACATTTGCATCTCTCTGTGGGTTTGTAGCGCTTGTAGAAGTCTGTACCGCTGAATTGTGCTGTAGACGAACACCACAGGCAGCTGTTATGAACAATAACAGCCTGTTTGTGTGTGTGTGTGTGTGTTCACCTCAGACAATGTTTCAGAGAGTTGGGGTCTCCAGAGAACAGCAGGATGCCTTCACTGTCAGTTTTATGAAAAGCCTGAAAGGCAGTGAGGTTTTTCTCTAGCTCCAGGTATAAGGGATAATATTTTGTCATCTGTTTGTCTGACTGTCTCCAAGAATAAAAACGTAATACTAAACACATAGGCACCCATCAGCGCTACACACCCACCTGCACATTCTGTCCAGGTGAACTCCAGCCAGCAGGTCTGTTTTGTCAGTCCTGAGGGCTGCGGTGCTGGGAGGTCACTCTGATGTTATGGGTATTGAACCAGTCTTTGCTGGAAACATGTGCACATGTTTGCATGCTTGTTTTTACCTTTTGGCAGTCTCTTTTAATCTTTGGTAAAAAGGGTCTTCAAGGAAAATCAATTTTCCCTTTAGAGAGAACTGTGGCTGAAATCGATTTGCTGGAAATCAATGAGATCTTTGGCAGTCAGGTGAGCTCCACACGAAATCCTAAAAATCCTGATTTTTTACACATCCAACATAAGACAAAAATGGTGAATTTGGCAAAGCTCTGATTCCTAGTGGAGAATCTCAGTAGAGGAGACATTGGTCTGGGTCATCTCAACTAGTTGTTAAAATGATGGCTCTGACATAGAGGCAGAACATGTCTGCTATTTCTCAGAAAAATACAAGGATTGTTTAATAAAACCACACCAGGAACATCATGCAGTATCAGTGATCAAACAGGATTTCCTAGTATCCATCTCTTGTGATTTCCTGTGTGGAAAATTGTCTCTGTGGGATATGCACATGTTGTCCATGTGCACTGGGACTAAAATGCTGCTGCTGTATTTCCTGGACTGTAGAAGAAGACTAAACCACAACTTGTTATTGTTACTACAGAGTGATTTTAATAAATCAAAGTGATTTAATGGCTAGTAATTTAGCAGAGAATTGGTATTAACTGCCTGAAATTTGGTGCAGTTTTTTTGTATCTGAGATACATTAGGCTAACTCTATTGTACCTCAGACGATAACACCTCATATCAGCACATCAATACTTTAAATGGAAAAATCTGTCATTAATATGTAAACAAATGAAATACAAATGGAAATACTGTAGTTCAGTGTATTATGTATATATCAAAAATAAGTGCTTATTTACAATTATAATAATTAAAAGCACATTAGTACTGTTATACATGAAAAAATGAACTGAATCTGGCAAATTGTTCTGTACATTTATTCACATTTATCCTTCTTTTGTAGGGTGAAATCTTACAAAGAAGTTGATTTAAAGAGAGAGATAAATAGCAGGTGGTGCTTGCGTGACTGCAATGTTATAGGGACATCTTGTTAGACCTGTACATTTCATCAAAGGATCCTGTTCCCTCGAGCTGCAGAGTGATGGGGGTCTTCTCCAATGGAGACTGTATCATGACGATGGCCCTGAACTCTCTGTCCTCACTAAAACAGATAATAACAGTTTAGATATCTGAAACTTAAGCACGTTTTTAATATGGCAGGAAAATTATACTTTTTTAACCTTCACAGCTTATCACAAACCCAGCTCAAACACTGTGGTCTGTGGTTTAGTACCTGGGCGTGAACCTGATCTGTAGACACTCGCTACAGCTGCTGACATTGAGCTTCTTGAACTTGAGAAGCCCCGAGTCTGGTGTCACACTAAACACATGTGAGTCCCCTTCACCTGACTCATCTGACACAAAGGCACATGCAGTGAAACACACAGATACAAAAAGTCAGTTTGATTAAGTTCTAACAGTACAATGCCCATTTTTTCTGATGTGACATTTTAGTCAGAGGTCTTCCTCCATGTCTCTACTCCAATATCATAATTCCTATGTAAGAGAAAACTTTAATGTTAAACTCATTGTGTATATTTAAATAGCCCCAAAAATTGTTATAGTAAAGACAAAGAGTTACTGCAGCAGAAAATAATGAGATGATTGACAGGTACTGTTGTTGTAAAAACAAAAGGTTGTGTCTAAGCTGAAGATTTAAAAAACCCGAGAGGAAATTTAGGAGCACTGAATCAGGGTAATACAGTAGATGATTCAGTGGTTACCTATAACTGATTTCCAGTAGGTGTGAGCTCCGTGACTGTAGAGGTTTACTTCTAATGTCTGTGTCTGCCCCACGTAGCACAAGCCAAAGTTTATGCTGTCACAGGACAGACGCAGAGTAGCAAGATCCAGATAGGCTCGGAGAGGAACTGTCTGCAAGAGCACAGAAGAATTAAAATACGATAAAAAACATTTGTTAACTTTTCTCCTGGTTTTAGTCCTATTTGATATTCACTACAGTCTCTAACCTGCAGGCTGTTATTGCTGTAATGAATCAGGAGGTTCTGCTGGAACCTCAGCTTCCTCTGCCCACTTGCACTGTGGATCAACATCACACCAAGAGGGACTTCCTCATCTGTTTGCTCCACATGCTCCAAAAGACACAGGGAGCAGTGGAAGGCCACTTTCACCTGACAGTTACAGAATTTACAGAAATCTTACTATTAAATATAACAAGATAACAAAATTAAATTTTATCCGGGCTTGAAGTGTCTGTTTTCATTTCCCTCTCTGCATCACACCTGCATGTTTTGTTGTGGTTGTAGCACCAGAGACTTGCTGTCACCAGTAGGTGGGCTGCTGGAAGTGCTGGTCTGGGCTCGAGGCTGAGGCCTGAGCACTCGAAATGGAGGCTGAGTCCCCAGTCTGAAGTGTAGGGGCATCTCTGAGGTGTTGGTCAGCTGAAAAGTCTGTTCGACGTCACATTCTTGCACCACCACCTGTAAACCAAAGAATCCAGAAAAACAACCAAAGAGAATGACTCATCAGAACTCTGCACTCCTTTGGGATCAATAATTCTAGTGCGCACCTCAGTATATCAGAGCAATTTAATTAGCACTGTACATCTTGGACCAACCTCCTTCACTGATATTGCCCTTAGTAAATCTCCAGATGAGGCATGAAACTCCAGCACCCCGTCATCCTCCTCCATCTGCACAAACAGCCTGCAGCGACAGGGAAGATATTTAACTTAATCAGAACACCCCTGAGCTCCTTTAGCCTAAACTCTGCCGATTTTAATTTAGGGAACATAAATTGCGTTGGATGCATCTGGGGTTTGGGGGACATAAATAGTACGATAATAACTGCTTACACTGCAGGTTTAACGGCTGCTTGTAGATCTACTCTGACAGGCTCCAAATCCAAACCCTGAGCTCTTTTAACTTTACCCGGGACCCAGGCAGCTGACTGCAAACACACACAACAAAATACCAAATAAGTTTAACGTGCATCAGAGTTATCCACTGTTGACCTTTTCCGGGCATTTAATATTAAAATACTCTTTATGTATTTATCATATTACCTCAGAATCTAGACTCAAGAAACCCAGAGCCAACCCCACGCATCTGGACTCAAAAGCTGACCCAGAGAGTGTCAAAGGAGTGAAAGATACATGTATTGTGCCACTGCTCTTTGCTGGAATTACCTTGAAATACACATCAGGAACAAAATCAATCAGTCATTCAGGTGAAGAAAACATGATGCTAAAAATTATAAAATTCATATATATATATAATGTATATATTATCAACATACAATCTGCACAGGCGTGATGCAGTATGGGTAATCAGAGAGGCTGCCCACATGAGGTCGAATGTGGACAGAGAAGAGTTTTTTCTTGGCAGCAAAGGGACAAAGAGAGGTTTGCTCTTCCTCATAACCATCCTCAGTGATATATTCCTCCTCTTCGTCCTGAAATCAGTCAGTGACGTGAGAAATCATGCATTCTTGCCACTGTAGCCATAAGAAGACACCAGAAGCCACCTCACAGATGTCATTAAAGTTTATGTTTGTTATGTTGTGGTGTTAAACTCACAGTCACGCTTTGGAGGAAGGCACTCGTTCCCTCAGAGTCTGGGGTCTGATTTCTTTCCCGGACTGTGTGAATGTTGCCATCAGCATCTTTGATGGGGAAGGCATCTCCATATGCCACCACAACATCCACCAGCTTGTGGTCATTCTGATCTATGTTATATGTCTCCCAGTCCATACGAATATCTAACAGTAAATAAGGATTTATATAGGATACTACATTATTATTACTTACCCCAACAAGAAACTATTTTGACTGTTTATACAAAGTGACAAATAACAAAATACACAACAGGCTACATGTGAAAGATACAGCTCTGGAAAAAATTAAGAGACCACTGCAAAATTATCAGTTTCTCTGATTTTTCTATTTAAAGGTATATGTTTG
>JAUMHL010000013.1:22115552-22185556 GCA_032362345.1 Sandelia bainsii
TTATAGTGCATTTTAGGTTCATCCTGAAATTTCACCCGAAAGCCGAATATCCCTAACTTTTTGTGAGTAGTGTACAGTGCTGTGAAAAAATATTTGTCCCCTTCCTGATTTTTTGATGTTTTTACATATGTGTCACACCTAAATGATTCAGAACATCAAACAAATTTAAATATTAGACAAAGATAACCCAAGTAAATACAAAAATTGATTTGTTTGAAATGATTTTGTTTATTAAGGGAAAAAAACTAAATCTACATGGCCCTATGTCACAAAGTAATTGCCCCCCTTGTTAAATCATTAAGTAACTGTGGTTAATTGTATTTTTTGGACAGCTGAGTTAAATTTTACCAGCCACACACAGGCCTGATTACTGCCAGACCTGTTCAATCAAGAGATCACTCAAATAGCAACTGTCAGACAAAGTGAAGTAGACCAAAAGATCCCAAAAAGGCCATGCAAAGGAATTCAGGAACAGATGAAAAACAAAGTAATTGACATCTGTCGGTCTTTAAAAGGCTACAAAGTCTTTTCTAAGGCTTTGGGACTCCAGCAAACCACTGTGAGAGCCATTATCCACAAATGGAGAAAACATGGAACAGTGGTGAACCTTCCCAGGAGTGACCAGCCTATCAAAAATTACCCCAAGAGCGCAGCCTTGACTCATTCAAGAGGTCACAAAAGAACCCAGAAGAACATCTAAAGAACTGTTCCAAGGTGAAAACCACTGGTGACCAAAAAGAACATGAAGGCTTGCCTCACTTTTGCCAAAAAACATCTTGATGGTCCCCAAGACTTTTGGTAACATATTCCGTGGACTGATGAGATAGAAGTTGAACTTTTTGGAAGTTGTGCGTCCTGTTACATCGGGTGTAAAAGTCACACAGCATTTCATAAAAAGAACATTGTACCAACGATCAAACGTGGTGGTGGTGTGATGGTCTGGGGCTGCTTTGCTGCTTCAGGACCTGGACGACATGCTGTGATTGATGGAACCATGAATTCTGCTGTCTACCAAAAAATCCTGAAGGAGAATGTCCAGCCATCAGTTCGTGACCTCAAGCTCAGTCGCACTTGGGTTATGCAGCAGCACGCGGATGTGAAGCACTCCAGCAAGTTCACCTCTGAATGACTTAAAAAAAATTAAAAAATTATGGTTTTGGAGTGGCCTAGTCAAAATCTGGACTTGAATCCGACTGAAATGCTGTGACATGACCTTAAAAAGGCGGTTCATGCTCGGAAACCCTCCAATGTGGCGTAATTACAACAATTCTGCAAAGAACAGTGGGCCAAAATTCCTCCACAGCGCTGTAAAAGACTCATTGCCAGTTATAGCAAACGCTTGATTGCAGTTGTGGCCCAACCAGTTATTAGGTTTAGGGGGCAATTACTTTGTCAAATAAGGCCATGTAGGTTTGGATAGTTTTTTTCCTTAATAAATAAAATCATCACTTAAAAAGTGCATTTTGTGTTTACTTGGGTTATCTTTGTCTAATATTTAAATTTGTTTGATGATCTGAATCATTTAAGTGTTACACATATGCAAAAACATAAAAAATCAGGAAGGGGGCAAATTCTTTTTCACAGCACTGTAGACAGGAGGAACCACTGACTGGTGTTCATGAATGACTGGTCCACCAGCTGATCCATTGCATTTAATTTTAAATGATTAAATAATCATTTTAAATTTTAAGCTTGTTTGCAGAAAACAAACTGTACAAAGTTCAGTCCCACTCTACATACACGTGGAGAACAAATAATGTAAACACTGCCCTGTCAATATTGTCCTTTGAACACACCGCTCTAGCTAATTGCCTCGCCCAAATGAAAAACCACTGACAATGCTCATCTTTGTGAAATGTATGAGGTGTTGTGTTGCACACTCTTGAGTTGAGTACAGAAGAACAGGAAGGTGATGTGACAATGCTCAGGATGACATATTTCACTCAAAAATATATTTAGCCTATTTTTAGTTGTTTTTTTTACTGCTCTGTGTCATCCTCTGTTTTCTGGTCAGACTGATTTAAGTTTGACATCGCAAGGAAGGTTTTGTCAGAGCTCACCTCAGAACTTTAAGACGTGCATGTACAAGCATACTTTGTAACACCACAAATATTTCGCAAACCCAACTATAAAAAGAAAGGAAATGAAATATGGAGGCTTCCAACTTTCTTCACACAGAAAACAAGAACAAGCTTCATGGTGTAGCGGGAAACATATTGTCTCAAATGCTTTTATAGTAAAAATATAATTTCAATCTCAAAATCGATTATTGATTGGAATTATTCTTTCTATCCATGGTGAAAATCATGTGTCAAATCCAAAATAGGGTTATAAATGGAGTGTTGTAAATGTCTTTAAAGTTGGTTGAGATAGATGTCCCAGAGAAAAAAGCTAATTCAGCAAAAAGCAAAACAGGAAATACTTATTAGTGGGATCAGTTCATTGTTGGCCTCTGCCATAGAGACAGCTTGCTATACTTGAGACAACGGGTCACCTGAATTTATAAAATTTGTGTGACTTAACCTTTTGTCTGTGCTTCTGCAGGTTTGGAGGGAGATAAAGATCTCAAGTTCCTGCTTGATGGTGGGGAGCTGGTCAAGATTCGATCGAGCTCATGGCAGAAGACCCGCTTCTTCAGACTGCAAGAAGACTGCGAGACCCTGTCCTATGATTCCCAGAAAATATTTAAAAAAAGCAAGACCTGTAAGTACCATGTCCTACCTGGGTTATATATGTTTATATTTTGTTGGTGAATAAGTGAGGATCTTGTATTTTATTTTACATGATGCACAAAGTGGGACTAGCTCTATAAAACTTAAAAATCCATCTTAGATCCTGTGCTAGTTCACAACAGTCTTTCTGACCTACACACCCTTTTGCTATTATTCTCGCAAGTTGGAGCTCTCCTTTCAGATCTTAACAATGGCTCCCTGCTTTACAGTGGACACACAAACACCCTCAAATTCCACTGCTATTGGAGAATATGTGAGAGAAGGTGGAGGAATGGAAACATCTCACACAGATAATGTAGTGTGTCCAAAGTCAGACTGGAAAATACTGGTGTGAATTCTGACTGTATATTTGTTCATGCGTGTGAGGGAGATAATTTTCCTCTGATTTCTGGCTCAGTCGTCCACTGTCAGGGTGTGAATGTATATACATCCTCTGGGACTCTGGTAGCTCTGATTTCCCTCCTGTCCCAGCGACGAGGCCTGATAACCTTTGCCCCGAGTCTGAGCCTTGAACAAACACTGAAAGATAGAGCAGTTTGCCTCATATTCCCCACACAGACACAACAGATTGTTAAGCAGTGTAAATGATCATATTACATTGCTTAGGGGTGCTTGAACACAGTATTTCCTTTGTTAATGGAAATAAGCTGCGTATTTTATTGCTTTCTTGTCAGCCTGAGTAAGCCATGGTTACCAATCAGCTGTAAACTACTTTGGCATAAAGTAAGAGAGCATGAGAGGCTAGCATGTATTGTTTTAAGCACATTTGGTAGATTTTGAGAGTAAAGAAAGAGTTTAGGCATTTTTTTCAGTGAGCCCTGTTTTCCTTGATGTGATTGTATATTATACACATGGTATGGCACCTGTCTCTAAGGAAAGAAAACCTTCAAGACATCTATAATTCTGGGCTGTATAAATAATATTAACTCTTCTTGACCTAAATTTATCGACCTGCATGTAGTGTAGGATCGTTTTATTTTTTTCTATATCATGTTCACTACAGTAGCTCACTTTTGATATCCATCCATCCAGTATCTTAACTGCTTGTCTTCGTCAGGGTGACAGGAGTGCTGGAGCCTATCCCGGCTGTCATTGGGGTACAGGTCGCCCGTCTATCGCAGGGCAGACATATAGAGACAAACAAACATTCACACTTGCAGTCACACCTAGGTACAACTTAGAGTCACCAATTAACCTAACATGCATGTCTTTGGATGGTGGGAGGAAGCCGGAGTACCCGGCAAACCACACAGAAAGGCACCCGGCCTACCCATGGATTCGAACCTAGGTCCTTCTTGCTGTGAGGCGACAGTGCTAAACACTACACCACTATACCGCCCACTTTTATATCCATATCAAACAATACTTAATTTAACACCTTAGTGTGAGGAATATGAATATTAATTTAAAGTGACAATAATCAACATTTTGATATAATGGGTATTGTTTTTAAATATTATATGAATAATAAAGAATAATCAACATTATGATTGTAAGGGATCAAATGACACTGTATATGTAGAAGGGGTCACATGTAATGATAAATAAATACTCCAATACCTGGTTCTGTAGTTTCCCTCAGCACAGTCGTCTTAAGCTTGTTGTTTTGGTTTTATCATTGTATGCTGTATATTACCTTCTGCAAACAGAAATAGAGTACATCTAAAGGGCTTAATGGAACATTTAGCTGGTAAAGACACAAATAAGAGAATTATTATTATTTAAAGAATGACAAAAGACGCAAATCAGAATTTGAGTCAAATTCTGACCTGATAATTCTGCTAATGTTGGCTTGATCATAAACCAATATTTTTTAGTCAAATATTGGTTTATGATCAAGCCAACATTAAAAGAATTATCAGGTCAGAGTTTGACTAAACAATATGGGTGTATGATCAAGCTAACAGATAAGATAAGTACGGATTATTTTTCTGTGTGCCATTCTTCAAAATTAATTTTGCGTATAATTCCCACCCCACTTTAAGTGCCATAGAAAAAGTTTTTTAGAAATGGCACCAAGAACTTTATCAGATCAGTACAATAATCTCTTTGTTCAGAATTTCATCTGGTATTCAAGCAATGCCTGTGTGACATAGTTGACATGACTTGGATTTGTGATCAGTCTCTGAAGGTGAAATTCTCTGAAACTGGTCCAAAGTCAAAACCCTAAACTCCTCTGCAGTGGTCTGTTGTTGTGGGGATAACATGCGTGCTTAGATTTAAAAAAACACTCCCCTTCTGGTGAGTGCTTTTGAGGTATTTTGCTCTTCCAGAAGTCAGCTGAGTATACACCACCCTGCCTTGGGTGTGTTTCACCACACCGCCCCCTCACTGTTGTGTTTTTTTCTCTTCTAGTAATCTGACATTTAGATTCATTCTGCCCCTACAAAGTCTCCAATTCTCACAGGAACAGTGGCTTCGTTAGACTTCCCATCTCAGTATGTAAAAGGTAGAAATGCTGTGATTGTAGATAAATCCTCCTACTGTACCTAAGCCTGTAGTCTTTGGTGTTTTGTTAAAAGGGCAGTGTTCACATTCAATAGGCCTAGATGTTGTCTAGGAACAAGATAGTTTTAGCCATACCAGTGTCAATCACAGTATTTTTTACATGCATGTGCGCCAGCCTGTGGAATAAGGAGCTCAAGGAGGCCTGATTGCATCAAACTGTTTTAAAGTGCAGCAATCAGATCTCCATGGAGTGTGCGTGGGTTGCCAAAGAATTTAGAGAACAACAAAATCTCTTACACAGTCTCGTGGGACTCTTAAGCTTTGAGACTGGTTAAATGAAATGGCTTAGTTTCAGTTTTTGGTAAACAAGATTTTTGATCCACCAAGTGTTATGTAATGTTTGGTAGCTGATTGTTGGATATTTAATGTGGAAAAAGTGTGTTGTAAAAGTTCATATCTTACCACAAAGTGGATTTTCTAAAAGGCAATCTTTATTTCTTTTTCAAAGCAACACTTTTCGCACCATCTTTATACTATACAGCACAACATCTTGCTGCTATAAAGCTGCAGCTGTCAATATTTTTATATAAACAATGGATCACACACTCATGTGCAACATGAAAGGGTCCACCTGAAGTGAATTATCACCTAACTCTGCAGTTCCCTCTAGCTCTACCACATTTTACAGCATGTTTTAGCTCTTTACTCTGGTTTTCAGCTTATGATTTTATTGTTCTGGTTCACCCTCATTGCTCTCATGAGCGTTATATCCATAAGCAGGCAGTTGTTTCTGTAAAGAAATCTATGATAAACCTGTGGTATGATGCCCACCACCAAATCACAATGTTAGAGGCTTTTTTAGCAATTAGAAGCTAAAGAGGCAGATATTTTCACAACAGGGCAAGTGAATACTGGAATAACATTTGTCACATTGCCTAAAGCATGAATTCAAATGAATGATAATGTTGCTCTGTGGTAATAATGTGTAAATAAGCATCTGTTTGCTAACACATTTTCTATACCAGCTAACATGATATTATGCCAGTGCAGCACCTGTTCCATTCCTCTCGGTTATTGCTGCTTTAAGATACAATAGCAGTGCACTTAAAGGCAGTTGTTTTTATCAGTTGTCTTGCTCATTGTGATTAAAGGCCACAGAAACATAAGCCTTCCTGTTGATAAGATATAAAAACATTTTTTTGTGCACCTGTTTCTTGCTATTGTGTCTGCGTGGCTGTACCCAAATATCACAGTCAAGACTGCATGGTTTAAATCAACCTAGGAACAATTATTATTGCTATTGATGAATATGAAATCAATAGAAAAAGCATGTGAAGCGTTGATACAAAAATATCTGCAATAACAGTACAGTAAAGTATGCAAGGGTTGGTTTTAAACCACACTCGAAAAAATTGTTCTCAAAATATTTTCAAAACCAAATTATGAATTCATAAAAATTTAATTGTGGCATGTCTACCGGTTTCTGTCAGTAGATCATCTTAAAAATTCATGACTCATGATGACTTCATGATCGTCACATTTTCTGTACAGGTTCTATAAATGAGAAACTGGTTTGACTTTGTTTGTAATTCTGACTGTGAGTTTCCAGCGTTCACTTATTATTTTGTGAAGCTTGATTGAGCATGTCAAACTAATTTACTCTGAAATTTAAAGGCCTAGAATATTGGCAATGACAATACATTTTAAAGTATTGTTTACTCCTGTTGATGCTTCTCTCTAAGTGCTCTCTAGTTCTTTGAGGACTTGCATCTGCTCTAGCTCCAACTCTAGCTGTTACAAAAACAAGACTAGGAACTGAATTTTTAACAAACCCTTTCCTCTCCTTATTTCAGACTCTATTGATGAGATTCAGTCGGTGCGTATGGGCCGTCAGTCTGAAGGGCTTAATAAATACACAGACCCCAGTGATGAAGATCGGTGTTTCTCCATCATCTTCAAAGACCGCAAAAAAAATCTGGACCTCATGGCAGCCAGTTCAGAGGAGGCAAAACAGTGGGTCAACAGCTTGGAGAAGGTGATCAGCAACATGAGAAACCTCAACCAGCAGCAGAAGAGAGAGCAGTATCCTTGACAAATTATTTAAATGGGAAATGTTTGACAGATGTTTTTCTGGCAAACTTTTCAGAGGAGATATTGCTAAATGCCCTTTGCACTCTTAGAATTGCTGTTTTACTAATTATCAGTTCAAAGATGTTGCAAAATCCTTACATCTTAATGCCAGCTGGATCATCAGCTGCATGCGGAAAGCAGACAAGAATAGAGACAACATGATGTCCCTGAAGGAGGTGAAGCACTTTCTGAGACAGATAAACGTTGAAGTTAGTGACGCGTATGCAGAGGAAATTTTCAAGGTAAGTCCCTCTCATAAAATGGACTCACATTTGATGGGTCATCATACTTAAAATCTGGTTGTAATGTGGTTGACTGATTGTAATATACATAATATAAAATATACATAATGTCTTGTTTTGTCTATAAAATATACATAATGTCTTGTTTTGTCTATAAAATATACATAATGTCTTGTTTTGCGTAGAAATGTGATGAATCCAATTCAGGGACCCTTGAAGGCTCAGAGATCAAGCTCTTCTACAACCTACTAACACAGCGGGAAGAGATAGATGTGATTTATGGGAAGTACGCTCAAACAGATAAACAGATGAGTGCGGCAGACCTGCTTAAATTCCTGCAGGATGAGCAGAGGGAGAAGGTGACCATGGAGGACGCTCTCAGGCTTATTGGAAAATACGAGATGGATCCGATAGGTAGGGTCACGTGTGTCAGCTTTTACTTCAATGTGTAGCAATGTGTAAATTAGACACATCACATTATATTGATCATGTCTGTCTATCTTCTGTCCACCAGCAAAGCAGAGTAACCACATGACCAAAGATGGCTTCCTGATGTACATGCATCAGGAGGAAGGCTGCATCCTCAACCCAGCCCACAAACCCCTGTATCAGGACATGAACCAGCCGCTCAACCATTACTACATCTCCTCCTCACACAACACATACCTGATGGAAGACCAACTCAAAGGGCCCAGCAGCACAGAGGCCTACATAAAGTAACTACTTTTACGAGCATAGACAGTCGTACATAATGTTAACTAAAGGAGCTGGGAAAGTTGAGTTCCTGATTACAGCTTTTTGCTGTTATAGTCTTGCATGTTTATAGTTTAAACACAGAGAACGAGTCATTCTCCACCAGATGTTGTGTGTGAGTGCAGTCCCAGGAACTTGGAAAAAGCAAATCAGAAAGTAAAAAGTTGTTTGCATAGCAGGGGAAAATGGCTGGCAGACTAATAAATGATGCATTTAAAAGATAAATTAAAATATTTTCCTTTTTAGATGGATTTTTTGCATGTAGAGAGACATAAACACAAAGTTGTATTTATTTTTGAATAAGTGTCAGAAAGGAAACAACAGAGATTGAACATAATTTGAGTTTGGTTTGTGTTTTTTGGTTCTTTTGTATGTAGTATACTGCATATCTGCATTAAAATGCCAAAAATAAGGTTTCTGCTCCCCCCTTTTAAATACTAGTGGTAATTGTAGTAATACTACAAAATCAGATTTAAAGCTCAGTAATATTAATAATTGGGGAGACAGTGGCGCAGTAGGTAGGGCAGCCGGCAATTGTCAATTTTCTATCAACCCCAGGGTTGGTGGTCCACTTCCCGATTACTCCCTGATTCCTTGCCACATGTTCCTGGACAAGACACTGAATCCTTAACCCTTGGTGCCTAAGGGGGCAACCTGTCTACAAAGAATGTCCCCAAAAGGATCAATAAAGTATCTATTATCATTATTATTATTATATTATTATTATATGAATGTCCAGTCCTAAGAACTATTATAATTACTGTTCCACTGACAACCAGTGTGTGCTTTCAGTCAGACATGGACCATAATGAATCCTAGGGCTTCATAAAGTGGTTCTTTAGGAGCAGGGACTGTTTGGGTAACAGAAACTCTGACCCAGGAAGCAAAAGTGCCACAACTCCTTTGCCGTGCAAAAGCATCCCAGGTTAGTAGCGTACAGGTTTTCATTAAGCTTTTCTGTCATTGCAGAGCACTGATGAAGAGCTGCCGCTGTGTGGAACTGGACTGTTGGGACGGGGTTAACGGAGAGCCTGTTATTTATCACGGCTACACACTGACGTCCAAAGTGCTCTTCAGAGACGTCATCCAAGCCATCAAAAACTACGCCTTTAAAGTAAATTAGATGTCGTATAACCTGTGGGACAGGGTGTATCAGGCTGCTCTGGGTTTTCTCATTGATATCATTATGAAGAGAGTCTGAGCCTTACCTCCACTAAATAACTGTTTGTTTTCCAGACATCTGACTACCCAGTGATCCTGTCTCTGGAGAATCACTGCACCTTGGAACAACAGAAGCTCATGGCCCATTACTTGATCTCCGTCTTGGGTGATGCTTTGTTACAAAAGCCTCTGGGCAATTCTATGCCCACCAGCTTGCCCACACCTGAGGTGTGTGATCTTTAACTTCAGCTCACTGACTCATAGTATGTGACGTTCATAGTGCTTAGAGCCTTGCTGTAAAACCCAAAGGAAGGCCACATCGCTATATTCCAACTCTTCAATTAATGAACGACTGTGTCAGATTTATTTAATTCTGATATTAATTTGATTTTTCTGTCAAAGTAAGAAGAAAGGGATTAAGTCTGTCTCATGTGATCACCAAATAAACCACCACCATCATCCAAGTGTTGATAAACCAAAGAAAAAAGAAAAGTTGTTTGGACATTTACCACTTGTCCACAGTTATGCAAGGAATATCAGTCTCAGCATACTTTCTTTAAAACGCTTTTCATCCTTGCTTTAAATGTTCTTGTCCTTAGTACTGGGAGTGACATGAAGACAGCAGAGGAAATATTAGCATGTCAAATCAACCTTCAGTAACATTCTCAAGCCCTTGTGTGCACACTTTCACATGTGTCACACAGGATGAATGTATGTGGCATTGCCAGTCTCAGACGAAATTATTGTGCATTTTCCTTCCTTTCATTGGCTGTTCAGAGGCTGTGATTAGCAATTACTATTGTTTGACTTTTTAAAATAAGAATGTGATTAAATGCATATTGGTTATTTTATGTATATATCTTATTCTCTGCACTTAGCAATTGGGTATCTTTATACACACGGTACTGTTTAGCAATTGTACAACAGCACATGCAGTAAGAACACATTTTGTCTGAGAGCAGGAGCTGAAGGGCAAAATCCTTGTCAAGGGAAAACGACTAAACAAACTAGATGTTGCCCTCAACCATAACCAAACCACAGAGGATGACGCTGTATCTGAGGAGGATGAGGCTGCAGATGTCAGTAAGGAGAATGGACAAAAACCAAAATCAACGGTATGCAAAAAAAAAAATTACTGTCAGATATCATGTTTGATGCGTTGGATGTTGAAAGTGCAGAACAAACCTGCGTTGCCATCCTGTGTCTTTGCAGAAATCGAAGATCAAACTTGCTAAAGAGCTGTCAGATATCATCATCTACTGCAAGAGTGTCCACTTCAATGGCTTTGAACATTCCCGGGAAAACCAGGCCTGCTATGAGATGGCATCCTTCAAGGAGAGTAAAGCATTCCACCTGGCTGAGACCTCAGGTAAACATCACATGTCAGCAGTTTTTTAGCAGACTCATGGAAAAGTCACTGTGATTTCTCATCAGCAGAATATGAAAAGGTGCTAACAAATATTGTCATAGGTACTGCCTTCATGCATCATAACATGGACAAACTCAGCAGGATCTACCCAGCTGGCTCCAGAACTGACTCCTCCAACTATAACCCTGTGCCCATGTGGAATGTTGGGTGCCAGATAGGTGCACATCCATCATCATTAAATGCATAAGTCAAGCCTGTCACCATCACTAATATCAGGTGTGAAGCAACAGTTTCACCTCCTTTTCTCTCTAACTTGATTTTCAGTGGCGTTGAACTTCCAGACCCCCTGCAAGGAGATGTACCTAAACCAGGGAAGGTTTCTGCCAAACAGTTTTTGTGGCTACATCCTGAAGCCTGAATTCCAGAGAGACCCGTCTTCTCAGTTTGATCCCAACAAACTCACCAAAGGGCCCTGGCTGAAGAAGAAGGTCTTTAACATCATGGTGAGAGATATTTGTCATCAAACCTGAAAGACAGGTGCTAGTTAGAGTTCCCTGTAGAACTGACAAAGGCCTTTTTTACCTTCAGCATTATTATGTAAATTGGAAAAGCAGTGGCTGACTCTAACTTGCTAATTACATTTTGCATTAAGTATCTGAATCATCTGCTGAATCATAAATGCAGTGAAGGAAGACGTATCGTATTTGCCTCATAAATGTTAAGTACTATAAAATAGAAGTACCTCAAAATTGTATACTGTATGTAACTACAGTACTTGAGTAAATGTACTTGGTTACTTTGCACCACTGATCATGTCCTTGTGTGCTTGTACGTATACAAACAAAGTGGACCCACACAAAAAACACTAGTGATTCATGTGATCCTACTGGATCCACAGGGTACCTTTGAGTGTTTTTAGTTAAATTTAGATTTTAAATACATCAATCAATAGTATTTCATAATTTGATAGGCGCCTGTATCACACTGAGTATGTTTTATTAATGTTAGTTCAGATGCAAGTTGAGAAAACCAATTGAAACTGCTGATGTGGAGCTTGTACACCATGTCTTGTCTGTAAACTACATGAAAGAGATGTTTAAAATGGTCAGTTAACAGTTTAAAATGAATGCAAAAAATTAACTAAATGATTGCAAGATTGTACTTATACTTAATACTAAATGCGTAAATATAAAGTAAATGTATTTAGTGTATTTACTTTCCACCATTGATGATGTCACCTGTATTTTTATGCACATACAAACAAATTGAGGACTCACACAATAAACAATGCTGCTCAGTGCTACTGTTGATTTGATGGTGTTCTGTATCTGCATTGTTGCATGATTGGGTGTGTACAATTTGTGTCTCAACAGGTGATCTCAGCTCAACAGTTACCTAAACTCAACAAGAACAAAGAGAAATCCATTGTTGACCCTCTGGTGAAAGTGGAGATCCAAGGAGTTCCGGCAGACAACGCCAAGAAGGAGACGCACCACATCGACAACAATGGTGAGAAAAAAACACATATGTGGACACGCACTAAATCTTTCCATACATTAAGTGAGTTGCACCATTTGAACATAATTCATACATGCAGGGTTCAACCCTATGTGGAATGAGTGCTTCCAGTTTGAAATCAAGGTGCCAGAACTGGCCATGCTGCAATTAGTGGTGGAAGACTATGACACAGCATCCCAGAATGATTTCATCGGGCAGTACTGTCTGCCGCTCACCAGTGTACAGAACGGTAAGGAAGTCCACCTCACAAAGCTCTGACGTTTTCTGTGACATGATTTACATAAAGCTGTCAACACCTTGTTGACACACACTAAAGTAAGTCATATGACTTAAAGGTTTGTGTCCTGCTCTTGTCAGAATATATGAAGTGCTTTTTCTGCTGATGAAACCAAAGCAAACCTCCTTTTTTTTTAGGATATCGCCATGTGCCGCTGCTCAGTAAGAGAGGTGATGTCATCAGCTCTGCAAAACTATTTGTGCATCTCTTGCTCGTGGATGCCCAGTAGGCTCGTCTGGGGAAAACTTTCATGCCAGGAACATCTTCTTTTGGAAACTCCAGTTTTAAGCTAAATATGGTTACTATGGAAATATTTCAAAGCCAGAGTTTGTAACATTTTCCTGTCATGGTATAATTTTAACTTTTTAAATAGTGGTTTGGAGCTGCTGTGCTAAACCAACAATGAATGTAAAAGTGAATGAGCAGTGCAGGAAATTATTATTATTGTTTGTCATAAAGGGGAGAAGTACAGCGAATTGCAGAGATGTACTGACAGATACTGGCTGTATAATTATTATAGCTTATGTTATTTGCAGAATCATACAGGTTATAACTAATGGAAATAATGTATTAAGTGTATTTCTCACATTATACAACAATCACTTCACTATTTAATTGTTTTATTTCTGTTTTAATATGATTTTTTTTTTTTTCTCTATATAACTGGCTTTTGCCATGTTTTATTTGTTACTGGAGCCTGTGTGCATGTGTTTAATCACTTTGTACTATAAATGTGATTTATATTTCTTTCAAACAGACTAAAAATGGCTTTTAAATGACTTTTTTAATTGACTATTGGAGGAGCATATTAACTGTTTAATATATGAATCTATTCTAGACATGTTAAACCAAAGTTTACTTCATCATGTGTTTTATATCAAACAAATAATATTTTAAACTCTTATTTTCTGCCCTCTGATGTGCAAAAGCAATTTTCCATAACAAACATGTTACCATCAGTATGTTTATAATCTCATGGCGTTTATATTCATTTGCTCAAATAAAAGTCTGATAGTCTTTGACAGCAGGTTTTGTGTATTTAATTAAGTGATTCTGCAATAGCAAATGACAATAATATGGTGGGAAACTTGATCACTGTATATCACATTAAAGCATTTAAAATATAGATAAATGTAAAGTATTGCAGACAATTACAAAAATCTTTATATAAATTAGTTTATGCCATACTTATAAAATGTATGATTTTAGTAACAATTACGTTAAGCTATAGAATTTTAAGCAACAGTTATAATCACTATAACATGAGGGTTGGTAAAGTAAGTAAAGAAAATTATTCTGATAAAATTACTAAAGTTCTACCACTCATTTTTCAAACAGCTAACATGCTGCCTCAGAGCATGCTTTACAAAGACCTTTGTCTGTATTATAGTGAGACAGGTTTGGCAGCTCTTCTGTTTAACAACTCTTCTCAGAAAAGCCCTGCTTTTTTCTTCAAGTCATTCTGCCGCCACCTAGGCAAGCGCTGGAAGTCTGAGCGTTTGGTGCCAAGCAGGTTCGCAAAATCCAGATCAGACAGGTAGACCTGTAATCAGAGTACAAGCAGGGTCAGAAAACTGTTATGATGTCCCCTACTGTACAGGGAACGTTAGTGCATCAGCTTACACACTGTAATTTTACCATAATTATCACCTCCCAGTGAGTCATCCTTGAAGTTTGTGCCCTGGGCACAAACACGTTACACCCCTGATTAATGGGAGCATGACACTTTGACTGAAAAAGACACAAAAGAACCACAAAGAGACACTATTACTCTGAAATTGTTTTGTTGTCATTTTGTATTAGTTTGTGGTACGTTTGTGTCTCTTAGTTGTCATTGTGTATTTCTTTCTATATGTTTTATCTCTGTTTTTTGTCATTTTGCAGTTGTTTTGTGTGTCTTTCTGGTTGTTTTTGTCTGTGGTTTTGTCCCTCTGTAGTCATTTTGCATTTCCCTGTAGCCAGATGTGTCTCCTTGTGCTTGTTTTGCAATTGTCTGTTGTTTTGCACATCTTTTGGTGAGATTCGGCATGTGAAGTATAACTTTCAGCCGCTGCTAACTGCAGCTGAATTTGTGTACAGAAGAGAGGCTGTCCAAAGCTTCCTGCCACTGCAAATCCACAGTGAGAATCATAATTAGATATTGCACAGTAGATTTTACACTAAATACTACAGCCCACTATACAAAATGTTAGTAAAGCATTAAAGAAAGTAATGTGGGGATATTAAAAGACTCTAATCAGGATACAAAGCAAAAAATGATCAGGCCATCTGCACTTTTATCTGTCCACTCTGTCTTTCCAAAATGCAATGCATACAGAAGCTCTGGTCCAGTGGCCTGGTGGACCCGTTCACTAATCCATCCATGTATGCAGAATTGACACAATTCTAGCACATCTAGCACACGATGACGTATGTTTTTGTGTTACTTGTAGCACATACATGCAGTAATTCTGCACCCACCTCTTTCTGAGTGGGGTCCACTCCCTGTGGCAGCTCACTGGGAGACTTGTTGATGAGGAGCTGGGGGTCCAGATACATCCCAGAGCCTCCAGCAGAGGGGGACATTGTGCCACCATCTACGGATGATTGGTTGAAGCTAGATGCCGGGGACGGGGTCATAGACACAGAGGGCTGGGATCTTGGGGTGGACGGGCTGGTGGGAGTACTGGGTCTGGGAGAGAGATCAACTACTTGGACTTTGGAGAATGGAGAGGACGTAACAGGGCCTCCTGGAGCTCTGTAACCACCCCCACTCACCCCTCCAGGACTATTATTCAGATTAGTGTTTCTCAGGTCCTGCAGACATGAGAGATGAGCTAGTGAAAAATTAAGTGGTTTTATAATAATAAACATTCACAGATCAGTGACATTGTTATATATCACATTACAAATACATTAGAGACATTACTTGTTATTACATCAGTGATATTAGTACATTTAGTCAGTCATGGTGTCAGTTAATCACTTACTACAGTGATCTGTGAGAGAGATGCTGCATCACTCAGCTTTGTTTTCATCTCCTCATAGGAGTTTCCTCCCTGTTGAGAAGATCAGGTGAGCCAGGACTGAAAATTTATCAAAATCATCCACATGTCACTTAATTTCTGAGAGGATTTATTCACCCTAGATTATTCACAGTCCTCATTTTATATTTGTTGCTCATTTCCACAATAATTGTTGGTGTAATGTAAATGTACACTAATAGAATACCATAAAAAGTGATTTTTAATGATTCAATCATGCTGTGTTACTCTCTGTTAATAATCCTCTGGTGCCTTCCATTGTGATCAGAGTGAGACAGTTAAACTCACGCTCCACTTATGAGGATCCCATGCATTGAACCATCCAGTGAACGTGGGCGGTTCATGTCCCTGTTTGACTAAGGTGATAGGTGTGTCAGGGTCACGGCCCGCTGGGTGGGTCCTAAGGTACTCCTGAGAACTGTTCCATGCCTCTTTGGTCTCATACTCGTTTGCTGAGTTTCCCACCCACAAGAAAATCTTCGTCGTCGTCGTGTTGTAGAAGAAGAAAGTAGGAAAATAACAGTAGGACACATTTTAACAATTAATTTCATAGCGCTGTAAGCCCATTGTAGAAAAAAAAAAAAAAAGAAACCTACAGTTCAACTGACTAGTTAATTGCTTTTACTGTATGGCTTACAGCTGACTTCAAATGACATTTCATCTGCTTTGTTTTCTTACTCTACTGCTTATAGTTTGCTTTGCTCTCTCTGAAATTTATATTATTTTTTGTAACTGTATAAAACTGGAAGTTGCAGTTTTATGGGGAGTTATTAGGGATGTGCAGGATTATTTTTGTTGTCTTTGGACAGAACCACGCTAGCTAAAGCCGTGTTCAGGCCCTTCAACCTCTTACCTCCTCCCAGGTGTCCAGTAGCATGACGTCTTCCTCGTCCAGGTCACTCTGGGCAAAGTCATCCACCTCGGTCATCCTAAACTGACCAGTCTGATTGGAGCATTCAAAGAGCCGAGGACTGCGAAGAGGCTCCTCCCTCTGCAGTCTGAAATGACACAGGCCTTTCTGTCATGCATAATCTGCCCTGTTTAAATGTGTGGGCATGAAACTGGCATATTCCACTGACCTTGATATAAAAATAAGCCACACATATTTAGATTTAAGCTTTTGGATAAATTCTGGAGTCCCTGTTTATTGGTTATCGTAATAGTTATATTTAGCTTTCAGGCAAGATGATGGAGCAGGGATAACAAATGAGTTTAAAATTGCCAGTTAGGTAAAAGACTTGGGTTGAGTATTGAAAGTTGTAAACATCTGTCAAGAGTCCCTATCAGGTTCAGATATATTGTTTTGCATGAAAGCAATTTTTTCCAGAGATTGTGAGGAAGAGTTTACCTCTTGTCGCTGGCATAGGGTGCCTTTCCTCCCAGCGCTACCCAGAATTCAGCTGGCTCCTGGCCCTCCATCACCACCTGCTTGTCCTGTTTGGAAAGCACATCAGACATCGCTCTCCCCATAACCCTCTCATCCCCGCTGCAGCCCTGGATACAGAGAGAAGCAAACGACAAACAAATACTGATTTGTGAGAAATTGCAAATGCACAAATATGCATTTTTATTATGTGAAATGGGTTGATGTCAGTCTTTTGCAGCTGTAAAATGGCAAAGAACACACCTTTCCATACCACAAGTAGCATATTTGATCAGTCTTCAGCACGAACACATCATTTGTGTTGAGAGATGAGGCTCTTGCCAACACTTCTGTGGCCTTTGTGTTGAGCTCATTAGTTCCTCTCACCTGGAAGAGCCTGGCACCACTGTCAGGGCTGATTACACCTGGGCGACCTGTGCCACCCTTTAGACACACATACACATTAATAATAATGATATACTTTATTGATCCCCATGGGGAAATTGTACATATACATATTATCGCTACTACAGGGTTTCACTGTCTTAGCCAGGAGGAACTGGGAATTGAACCACTGACCCTGTTGTTCGTTGATGACTGCTCTATCAACTGAGTTACTGCCACCTCAACATAAACCAAATACAGTCAGAGATTTACATGTGTGCAAATATGCACACTACCAAAAACTTGATGTAGTCAAAGTATTTGTGCATTATTCTGATCTTGTAACAGTTATATCTTTCTGTTGTTTTTTCTGGAAACAGCGTGAGCATTTTATTCTTACACTGCAACAATAATTCCTCCAGTCTTCTACTATAGTTCCCCACACAACCAAGATTTTGGTCTTTTTTTTTCCTTTTCAGCATGTAACAAACTAAAAAATAATTTCTGTGAAAAGTCATACTGTACCTCAAAGATGATGAGTTTGCCTTTAAAAATTGCCAGGAAGTGGCGTGGCTCCTTTCCCATGACCACCCTGACCTGCACCGGGGCTCCATTGTATTTGTTATCAATATTGACAGCCTGGTAGGCACAAGCTGTGATCTCATCTTTAGTGGCATGACGACCCTGTTGTACGACATCAAATCCGGTCAGTATAAAGAACCTGTTCTTTGAGTAGTAACAGGGACAGAGTGAGTGTTTAAACAAAATAAAAGTATAAATGCAGTATGATACCGACCTGCCACATGTAGAGTATGTATTGCTGATGGTTTGATATCTGATATGTGTACAGCACCAAGTAGCAGTCTCCTCCATAAAACTGTCCATAGGTGCTTGGATTTACTTCAGCCAGCTCCAACTTCTCAATGCGCCACACCTGACATAGACAAATATTTAAATAAATCTGATATACTTGGTCTTTGTACCATTAACACTGCAGTCAGGTCTGTGTGTTAGGTCTGTGTACTTTAACATCTCCAGAGCCATCATCAACCATGCGCTGCTGCGCTGCCAGTTCAGGACATGCGTGGAGCTCCATCACATCAAACTTCACTTGGTCAACCTTAGCTGTATGGAAAGTATTCATCGTTAAACAAGTACATACAATATAAATAATTAATTAAACGATTCAAATAAAGCAAAATATGTATATTTTGCTCGACCATGAAATTGTAAAAAGGCCCAAATATTTATTCTGCTTTTTTTTTACAAAATAGGCCTTTACTGTTGCTCCAGTTTGAGTTAGCAGACAGCTCCTGATTGACTTTCTGTTTAAGTAGCATTACAAAATAAAATTATTAATAGTGAAAATAGGTGAAAAAGACTAAAAAAGTCCAACAATAAGTTCCTACAAAATTAATTAAATGTTACAGTGATTACCTATCTTTCCCGTGCTGTAGGCGGTACCCAGACCTTGAGTTTGTCCTTTGTCTTTCCAGGATTTAAACAAGTGCTTGAACATTGCTGACTCTCCTCCCTCGTTCATCACCTCCACCGTGGTGCTGGATGGGTAGTTCTTGGCTTTGATATAGCCCTGGTAGAAAACACGAGCAGACAAAGTGCATCTTTCATGATTTTGATAAATCATAACAATTAAGATTAGTGACTCTGGCAAAAGGCAACCATGATGAAATTATATGCTAAATATTTAAATAGAAAGTACATTTAACTAGTACTCTGGTATTTTATCAGATAATGACTTAATGTAGTGTAAGTATTGCTCTGGCTCCATCTCAGATATATTATACATGCAATTATTCAGTAAACTCACCATTGCCCTGTTCAGAGCTTCTCGTCGCTCTTCCTTGGAGGAATGTTTGCCTTTCCACACCATCACATTAGAGCCTCCCTGGTCCAAAATGTAACAGTCCTGACAAAAGAAGAAGAATAAACAATGAACAATGAGACAGGACAGATTTTCTATATCACGGTGAGTGAGGAACATGTTTAAAGGATAAAAGCCAATTACAGAGGAGCTGAGAAGGTCTTGTGTTAGAGGCTGTGTGGCCACTTCTTGAACTACTAGATTCCCACTGCTTTCAAAAACACTGAAGAGAAAAACAGTAAAAAAAAAGTGCATGGTTTTATGAAATGAACAAAAATAATATATTGTACCATGTTGTGGCAGAGACGTCATGGAACAATAAAGAGTTCTTACTGGTAGAGTTTGATGTTGGTTTTCTGCACCTGATCAGGGCTGTCATCAGGGATGGCCTCCTTCAGGGGCCCCGTTCTTTGGCCAAGCACCGCTGTCATGACTTTCATCAGCTCTGGTGAGCTCTTTTCATCTCCTCCCTCGACAACACCAATCTGAGCACGGCCACCTCTCTCCCTGTCCCGAATGTCCTGAGCCAACAAGACTGCCTGAGGAGAAAAGAAGAGGAGATTTGAAGCCAAGTAAGTGAAATCTGACTCAAATTAATATTGAGTTTTCTACAGTGAAACCTCACATAATAAAATACAGTATATAGTCTATTTTTGGAGACCAGCAGATACTAGTTAGTGAATTATAAATATATCATCTTTCCCTTTTTCTGATGTATGCTTTGCACTTTCAATAACTGCAGCTGTGTTTTAGGCAACAATGTCCTTTTTGTTTTTTGTTTTATGTTTTTAGACGTATTGTAAGGTGGATCCCAGGTCGATCCCATGTCTATTGGTACTGTGTAGATGGACAAGCCTGCAGGCGACACAGTTCACATCTTACCAGCTGTTTCATGCAATGCTTCATTGAGCTGTGTCAGTTTGGTGGCAGTAACACACCAACAAACGTAGACTCTTTAACAGTAGTATAAAATAGATAAATTAATTTCCTTAATAATAGAGTTAGTTAGATTTACTTTCCTTGTTGATATTGTGCATTTTTAACCATTGTTTTTTTTTATTACACATATGGAAATATTGGACCTTTTTACACCAGTACAGTCTGTCAACTACAGGACCAGATTTGACATGAAAAACATTTAATCATCTTCTAAAATATAATGGTTCGTTAAGGTCAACACACGCGCGGCGCGTCATTTGAGGCAAGATGATTTCATTTGAATGCTTTGACGCGCGTCAGACGCTTTTGGCCTTTACAGATAAACATGATCAACAGTAGATAAACTGTAAATTTAACAGTAAAATGTTTTAAATATGCTCCACCTTAAACACACAAAATAAAATAATAAATATTGTTCTAACAATATAGTAATATACTAATATATACTCTAAAAGAAAACATTCTGTATATGAGTATATTTTAAGTGCTCTTGTGACAAATCTGAGAGGAGGATTACCTTGAGCATCTCTCTCCTGTTGCTTTGCGGGCCGTTCCACTGCACTATGGCTTTCCCCATATCCAGCAGAAATATATCTCCTTTATTAAAGCTGTTCCACGACACATCCACCTGCACACGATACACAAAGTTATAAAAGGTTCACACATAAATGCTTTCAACATAAGAAAGTATTTTTTCAATACCACACACTCATACTCCTCAGGTTTTGACAGCAATGACAACAAGCATGTCGTAATTTGTTCAAGGGGGAGTGCTGACCCCCCTTATAGTGTGGCTGTATGAAGCTTGTAGCATCAGTGGGGAGATACCAGGTAGGCAGCAAAAATCTCTGCCATAGCACTTTATATTCTGCACACCTCTGTTGCTGTGACATGCTTCCTCCCTTTAACGTGCAGCAGTCGCAGGATGTTGTAGATGTTTGTGTCCACGTGGTGAAAACCTGAGGCAACTCCACCCTTCTTGTGGCTGTGGAGAGATCAGTGTGTACATGACCAAAGTTCAAGTGTAATAAATCAAATTATGAGACACATGAAGCTGGATGAATGTAAAAACACCTGAGAGCATTTCTTGCTTTATTCGTTTTGAAGTTACATAACCACGAATCACTATGGGAATCTGAGGGTTAGTAAACTAGGTGGTTTTCTACTCTAATCTTCAACAAAAAAGTGTAATTTGTGTCAGAATCAATTTAAACAGAAGAATTTGTATAAACAATGTATCAGGAAGATTACAGAATAAGTGTTTGAGCGTAACCAACTAATTTAATTCTAATTTAAATGCTGGCTACTTTTTTCACTCACATGATACCATTTTTGAAGTAGCTCCTGAATCGGGGTGACTCACTGCCCTGCACCTCCCTGTACTGGACAGGACTCCCACCCAGGTACTCATCCAGCTGGGTGGTGTAGATGGCTGCTGCACCTTGCTCGTCCTGAGATGAGGTGTTTCCAATCCAGTAGTGGATGTCAGCTGTCTGGCCTGAACCCTTGTTCTCATTTATCTGGTGATAAACATGAAAAACATATGAGGAAGCACATATGTAAAACTTGGACACATACAAGCCAGGCATCTATAAATCACATGCCTTCATTAATGTGTCATGGGAACTCAGCCATACTAACATTTAGAACAATGTAACAGTCTCCTTCAAAGAAGTTACCAAAGGCTTGAGCTGGAACGGGGACCATCTGCATGTTCTGAGTAAGGAAACAATAAAACATGTTAAATTAGAGGAAATCGTCCATAAAAAAAATATTTCAGCATGCCACACCCTACTTAAAGAACAGCAGTGTTATTGTTCATGATATTAGTATGAGGCTAACTCACATTGATGGTCCATATCTGCAAGCCTGGGCTTCGGCTGACATTTCTGAATGTGTCTTGGTTGTCATCATTCATCATTCTGGTAAACTGAAACACGCAAATGATGTGAGGCAAAAACAATGGTGGTCTATATGGTCTTTCAGCTGTTTAATATATATACATATATATATATATATATACATACACATACATACATACATATATATATAGGAGACATTGACAATGTAACTTAGTAATGGAAAAAGTACATTACTCAAATAAAGTACTATACGTATGGAGAATTTTGAGGTAATAATACTTAACTTGAGAGTTGCCATTTAGAGTTATGCTACTACCATTTAGATTAAAATATTATACTTTTACTCCACCAGATTTATTTAATAGTTATTATAATATATAAAATGATGCATTACTGTAGATTAAACTTGAACCATCACACATTTCACATTCATAGGGCTTTTTCTGTATATCGAGTACCCCCAGATATTTACTGAAGTAATAATCTAAATGCAGACATTGAACCTAATGGAGTCTATTTTAACAGTCTTCTGATTTTGACAGCCCAGGGCCCAACAGACAAATATCCATAAACCATATTTACACCCCATTTACATTAATGACGGGGACAAAATATTTGAAACACCTCTTAAAAAGTAGAATTCATGGCAGATCTGCTGTATTGGATTACCTTAAATTATACAGGTGTACCTAATAAAGTGACCACAGTGGTTTACACATCCGGCACTCATCTACTAAATGATACCCCAGCACTTACTCTCATTTGAAAGAAATATCTAGCTATTTTGCTGCTGAATGGTCCATTGTTTTTACCAACTAATTGCTACCTTTGTCTATTATTTGGTGCTTTTTGGCCAGGTAACATACTGTTTTAGTCTTTTAGCCTTTACCTATAACCTGCTGCGATGCTATGAGAGCATCATAGCGATAAAGCTGTGGGCCAGAACAAGAGCAATGTTTTGAATGACTCTTAAAAGCTCATTAGATGATTAGAGCAACTTGACAATTTAAATACTTGTTGAGATTCTTATATTTATTGCACCTTATGGTCCGACATTAATAAATGTGTTGCACATTAGAAAACACACATTCAATTGTAATTTCTCCAAAGTACTTGGACAGAAAAGACTTCCTTCTCGTCATTGCTCAACCTTAAGTCTTTTTCATCATGAACAGATGTCTCTAAAATGACATTTTAAAAGATTAGATCTCTGACAGCAAAACACCTCTAATCCCCCTAATGAGTCTCAGCTTGGCGCCATAGTAACACACAAGTTCTGCAATCAGAAGTGCTTAAACTGCCTCTTGACTCAGCTATCAGAAACAACAGTACTGATAAGCAAACACGCTGCATGACGAGCTGAGAAAAGAATATAGGCTCAGTGGTGACACGCTATGTGAAAACTGTCTCAGTGGGATGCTATACTGCTTGCAACATATCATGAATACAAATGCAGGATCCATGCATGTATATGTCAAACAGCTGGAGGCTGCAGTTATTCTCCAGAGAAATAACCCAGCAATAATTCATCATTCACATATTGTGCACTCCCTCAGAGTCTAATCTTGGCTCTAGGTACAGGAGTGAAATCTCTTGCTGAGCAGCAACTGATGAAGTGGGTGGTGTAAGGTGAGGTGAGATAGATCAGGTCAGCTCTACTCAACCAGGATGTTAACAACACCCTTCATTAATATTATTAAGGCTCTGGCATCCAGATAACCAGATAAAGAGGTGACACACACAAAGCAAACAGAAAAAAAGATTTAGATAAAAAAAAAAATTAGGGCTTTGGCCACAGTTGTAAAAATAATGGGATTATAGTGAATGTTATAACATGGTGTGATGCTAACAAAAGGCATCCAACTGGCTCAACAATATTAGCTACACAGTAAAAGTGATTTTACCAGCATTAGCCACCAGACGTTAATGATCATACAAAGTGAGGCTGTAGCAGGAAAAGTTCTGTGTGGACTGAGTTGACCAAAAGTGTATCATGCATTGACTCATTTTAAAGATAAATTTCCCTTTGCTAGATATCCTCACTTTCAGTTTGTCTAACATATTATTGCTCACATAACTCATGTGTTGTACTATTATTAAATGTGTTGAGTGTTGTCTGTAGGTTTTACTACAGGTGGACATTAGCCTTAAGCCAACAGTATATCAAATTATAACATCTATGTTTATTACTGTGCATAGTCTGATACAAATGAACAGACATTTAAATGAGCCCATTGCTAAAGATGCTTTATGATCCTCTTCCCCATTTATAAGGCCAAACATATATTGACCACTTTTACAGGACACACCCTGCAGGCGCGTCTCTTCCACATGTAAAACTGTGACAAAGATAACAGAAATGACTATATATATAATATGGCCTACTAGACAGCTGATCTAACTGTAAAAGTAAGCCCCTCTCTCTCTTGCTCTGCTTTAATTGATTAATGTTATTTAAGTAAAACTATGATTTTACTAAATGGTGCTCATTGCCAGTTGTCGAACACATTGTGGCAACTCCCTGTGTTGTATGGAATATAATCCATTGTGCTCTGCAATCTGATCCTAGTCAAATCAAATTATTTCTGAAAAGATGAATTGAAGACTAACATCAGCCATTATCCATTATTCCATCACTGTGACAGGAAAGACTGGTTCCACATCAATTAACCTGCGGTGTCCATTGACCGAATGTACACAATGAGCTTTGTTCAGGTTCTAAATACATTCTACATGTAATATGTTCATCTCCAGCTATTATGAAACATGTTTTATAGATTCCACGTACAGGATTATGTCTGTTTTAAACTGTGTTTCAATAAATATAATAATAAAAATGATACTCCTTGTAAATTGCAGTAATTCTGATTCAATAAATGAATAGAGAGAGGTGTTAAAAATGTTAAATAAACTAAGGAAATATGTCATCAAAATAAAAATATGGATCTTACCTTGTGTTGTGTCTGACGGAGTGAAGGCCTCGCTGTCTCCTGCAAGTTGTGGAGGTAGATAGTGAGATGAGGTCTTTATATAATAAAGTACTGCTGCCTTTTCCTCCTGTGTGCTATGGGTGTGTGTGGCAGAACAGGTTTGGTGTATTTGTCTCCACACCCAAGTTTGAACACACCTGCAATTTCCTGTGCTGATCTTTATGAACCACAGGCTTAACTACGCCTCTTCTCATGCTGCTTCCTGTTTTGATGTAGTAAATCTGGCCTGATTTTAGGCTGTTTAGAGGAAGCCAGATTTATAAAAAATATTAAATCAAAAGGCTTGAGAACATCTTCTATAATAATTCCTGAGTGCGATGGACTCAAGCCTCACTCAAGGTCCTGTCAAGCGTTGTGGTTATGTTCAACTGAGCCCTCAGCAGCATGGTGGGCATGACAGGGGCCACTTGACACCAATTATTCATTTCACAACTGTTACAACCAGCAGATGGAGAAATTGGACTCAAGGAGCTTTGAATGGTTTTGGAAGGGAATCAGTGGCTTTCTGTGGCTAAATCTCTCATTCTGTGCCTACTCACCCACACACTCAGGAACACTTGACATTATTGAAGGTTTACAACACTGGGCTTCCATCTCCCAGAGGAGAAGGAACCGGCAGCTTGTGTTTACATTTGTGAAGATGTGTTAAAAGGCTGTAGCCAAATAGATTTGCAGAGTGTGGAAGATAATCTGTAGTCTAATACTGAATTGTATGCAATGATATGGGTTAGTTGCTTTTATAGCTCAGGATAACCTTAAGCTCCAAGAAAACGACAACCTGTTTCAGAATTGAAAGAGTCAGCAAATGTTGACTGCTGTCATAAAGACAGTTCCTATTATTTCTCCAACTGAATAATCAAACCCTGCTTGTGCTGGCACCCCAGACATTTCTACACTGCATGAATAATCTGTAAACTTATCTTACTACACACTGCAGTCAGAGCGTGACATATGGATCAAGCTCCCTTATGATGTCTTCTGTTCAGGGATACATCTGTTACACTTGTCTTTGTCTTATATAGATCACACAGTTCCTGCCAGTGAGTCTGGAGAACACACTGTTACATAACTAACCTGTTCTTTTTTTCATTAACCAACAGCTTCAAGGCTGAAGTTTTTCTTACCTTTGACCACGACTTTCCATTTTTAGATTGAATCCTTGGCTCCATTGTGAAAATGTGATCATTTCAACAGTGTGGTGAACTGCAGTGCCCACACATCTGAGGAACAAGTGGAAAACTGACGAAAAACAAGAATTCTTCAGGCTGGAACAATAGGCTCTGTAATGCCTAATCCACTGGTACAGTTTAAGTGGCTGCTACGTAAGCGGAAACTAAATGTTAACATCAAGGTATCACATGAGGTAGTTGCACATTAACTAGTTTATATCCGTATAATTAATGCACTCGTAGATCATTTAACTCTGCACACAACAGAGCTTGGGAATTTGTTGAAGAACTCAATTGTGTCCTCTTAAGTGTTTGGTTCATCAACAAAATGCCCTAGAATACAAGTTAGTAAACCACAATATACTTATTAGTTATTCAGCATTTGTTAAAGGAATTCTATGTGAAGTGAAAGTGAAAAGGTGGCATTATTATAACAAAAAAATAATTTGGAAATTGTACTAGTTTATCTGTAATGTAAACAATATGAAAATAAAGGGCAACAAACAAGGTCCATTAAGTAGTTGTTGTGGACATTTTGATCTTATCACATGAGAAAATGATGGATGGGAGTAGGCTTGGCTAGTTGTCAAGAAAATGTAGAAGTCTAAATCTTTGACCATTGAAAGATTTCTTGAAACTTTCCAAGGACAGGAATAAACTTTGAACTTCAAACTCCTGACACTTAACACACTAAAGTAAAATCAAACCATGTCTCAAAACATACAGTAAAATGTTCAAAATGCTGTCATATGAGTGCCAGTTAAACCTGAAACAATAGGCTTTTTGACCACTTGGGGACAGCAGAAACAAAAAGTTGCTTTTCCTTTCCTCTTTTTTGGTCTCCACCAACTCTTGAAGGAAATATGTACCTTTTGAGGCTAAATAATTCACCAGCTAGTCACTGTCTTTGACTGCCTGCTGTTTAGTGCTAGCCAGGTACCATAACATTGGTGTAAATAGTTAACAATGTGCAGGCCTCAAAACCATAATAATGAAACAGCTAAAGTGCTAACTATAACTGAGGGCAATACCAGAGTAAGGTAACAATTGTGTATGGGTTCACCAAGTAACAGTTGTCTATAATGGATCTAATATGTCACTTGATTTAGTACTAATATAAAATATTTTTATAGCAGCTTTAAGTTTGGTTGAAGTAATTTCACCATGATACAAACAGTGACAGTGTGCAAACTTGCAACTTTAATTATGTTGTACAGTACGATTTCAACAGCATCCTTTACAATGCACCCAACCCTCTTTTCCCCAATAAATAGAATTTTCTATCATCTAAACTAATCATTATATTTTCCTGAAAAGTTTAACATTTATTTGTGGACAACAATGTTATCACAAAGTTTAATTTTTTTCATTACAAAGTGGGCTTTCAGTGTATTGATTTTACAGTCACTGTCAAGGATCAAATAATCATTCAGCCACAAATCACACTGGATTGTAAAAATCATTGGTAATTTTAACAATTCAGTGAACTCAAAAGCAAAAGAGCATCCAGTTCTAACAGGCTAAATTTACGTGAATTATTCTTTCCATTTTTCTGAATACTTCATTTTCTCGTTTTAAGTACAATTTAAAGATTTAAAGATCTTCTGTTGGAGATTTGAGTAAATTTGCAGCATAAAGAATGTGCACCCCATAACCCTTCAACAAAATCAGCACAGTAATGAAGGCACTTCATTCTGTAAGAGAAGATAGATCACAGTTGTTTGAACGAAAAGGTCAGATGAGAAACAGCCTGCATAGCACAGCTGAACACAAAATGAAAAGGTCACCCATTCTCAAATAAAACAAAACTCTTCGTCTGTGTTTTTGATTATTTTTGGTAACTAAAATATTACTTGATGGAATAGTAAAACCTCCTCTCTCTGATAGAAAAATTACTTCATGTGTGTCTTGCTCTTAGAAACATATAGTATGTACATGTACAGTAATATAACCTTTTGTCAGCAAGAGTCCTGTACAAAGATTCAGAAAATCCAGAGATCTGTCAAGATGTACTCTCTAGATTTTATTATAGCCAGATAATTTGCCTGAAGTCCTCCAACTGGGATCCGCACTGGGACTCCCAATCCGGAAAGAGGATAAGAACTGGGCTGCAGGGCCATGACTGCAAGTGAGGCCTCCGTGAAATGGGGCTGAGGCAGGAAGGACCTGTTGGAGCCTCCATTTGCTACCTGCTCCTCAGGCTTTGTAACAGACTGTAAACGTCCCTCTCCTTACTGAGGCCCTCAAACAGAGGAATGAGCTCCAGCAGCTCTGTGTCCGTCATGTCATCAAACCAGGACTGCACTGGGACCTGTGGAGAGGCGTAGTAGAGAGAGAATTCATTTGATCAATGCAGAAAGCCCAGCTGACAGTCGATGCTAAAGTGTTGCATTATAGGTGAGGAGCTGGTGAGAGTTTTGTGTAAATAATTAACAGGGGAAATGCATCAAAGGCAGGACGAGTGGCAGCAGCTCCATTGAGCAGCTTCTCCACAAAACTGAGAAATCTCATAAAATCGGGAACACTGCCTCTGGCTCTAAAGCACTGCAGATCAAAACTATGACAGTGCCTCACAGATATAATATTTACATCATTATTTTCTTTATAACTAACTTGTCTCTGTTCTTCAAGTGTACTGTGACTGTGTTTTTAGTTAGGATTCTGGGGTCAAGAACCACACAGTCACATATAAAATGACGAGGTAGCACTCATTTGCAAAGCAGCTTCATCTTGAAAACATTTTACACTTTCATATTAAAAGAAGATGATATTCTAGTAGTTTCCTGATACCTCAAGATCAAGTGGAATTTTTGCAAGTGTAAACTAAATCAGAAAGACTCTTGGGTCAAACATCAAAATATGTCTGTCAACAATAAAGGTTTGGTTCGTCTCTACTGTTTGTTATCAAGTACAAAAAATGACTTACTGCATTCTCAGGGTGGAAGATATAGGAGGCAGGTGAGTTGTCTATGATGATGACTTTACTGAGCTCTCGGCCCAGCCGGCTGAGGTCTTTGACGTAGTTTCCTCTGTGAAAAACACAGGATTCCCTGAAGAGCCGGGCGCGAAACACCCCCCACTGGTCCAACAGATCTGCCACAGGGTCTGCATACTGAAACCAGAAATGAATCAGGTTAACATGGTCAGTGCAAAGCAGCGTACCTTGACTGCTATCTTAGTGTTATGCCATATGAACCAACCTTGGCTAAGCTTGCTGTGAAGAGGACACATTCAAAGAGCTGCCCCATCTTCTGGAGGAACTCATCCACGTGGGGCCTCTTTAGCACATAGACCTGAAACAAAGACACAAAAATAAAGAAAAGGGCTGATGCTTATCAGAAACAGCACAATAGCGCTGAGAATTATCAATATTTTTTTGCCATTTGACAGTGCATCATGTACTAAGGATCAGATTATATTGTCATATCAGACTGTCAACTATTTAAGTGAGTCTTACCCTTGAACCAACTGGACTGTCTTGCTGTCAGTCCACATACTGCATCAGTAGTTATGGTTCATATCAGCAAAATGAGCTGTCATGCTTGGTTGTAACCTCTTTGTTATATGTTGTTACTGATCCAAGTTTGGGTGTGTTTCAGCCTGCTTAATAAAGGATGAGACCGTAAAGAATTCATAATTGTTTATTGTTTGATGATGTATTTATTCTGGTCGTAATAATGTTTGTAAGCTATTTGTGTTGTTCTGTGTATATGTTTTTGAGGCTGTTATACGGTCGTAACTGCTGCCAGTTTCACAAAAACGTCACAGTTGTTACTTTTTTTGTTTTCATTCATGTGTAATCACCTGAAATTTTTTTTTTGTGTTTGTTTAGTTTATAATAAGCCTTTCATAACAACAAAGGGAGTGGCTGTCCCCTTCCACAGAGGCCGCAAAGTTATGCTGTCATGTTTCTACAGTAGCCCAGTCATTCACTTTGTAAAGAAGCCCAGGCTTCTTTTGTAAAACTTGCAAGTACATGTGCTCATATTTGCCATTTTATCTCGTCTTCGTCCTCTTCAGTAGGTCTCTTTGGGTTAGCTGCTGCCCCCAAGTGCAAGTAATCAAGAATAGGCCAAAGCTGATACAGAAAGCCTATCCTGGATTACTTGAACCAGGTTGCAGCTACAGTACGGCTTCTTCTGCTTCAAACAAGGCACAGAAAACAAACCTTTAACATCAATATACTTGACAAATACAAGAACACTATTTCTTGTCACAGTGCAGGTAATGCCTTCCTTTCTATCATCACTTCTTTCACACACACATTTCTGTGCAGGAAAGCATCTCTTCTGCTGCGTACCCAGCAGCATATTTAAGACACCTTGTGACATTTATTTTCCTGACACACTCGTATCACAGCTCAAAGACTAAAACGAAAAGCACTGAATACAGGAAGGAGTGTTTGTCCCAGTTTGACAGAGTTGTGAGATTATAGAGAATGATAAAGGAAAGAAAAAGAAGAGCCACGGGTGCCCTTATAAATATACACATAAAGGATTATTTTATTCACTTGTGAAAGTGCTCCCTTTTAGTGCAATCTTACCTGATGAACAGTCCCATCAATCTCCACTGGAACAATGAAGTCTGCATTGCTGATGGGCTGCAGAAAGATGCAAAACAGAGAAAAGATTCAAAACTTGCACAATTTACAATGTGTTCAAAAAAACACCTGACAAGGCAGTTGCCAGATTACCTACATTTTAGTAAAAAAATAGAGAAAGGTAAAATACTCCTATAAGGTGCCCCAGGCAAAACAGCAAGGCTTTGAACATAACGTGGCTCTGTGCCATGTATTTCAATGTTAAATAAAAACCAGAAGTGAGACCCAGGGGAGAAACCTAGGAGCTGATGACAGACACGAGCATGAGTATAAGGAAGTGCCTCCATCGGAGGGGAGAGGAGAGGTGCAGGAGGTAGAGGAAGATAGATGCCAAAGGGGTGTGGGCGGAAGACAAGTGGAGGGCGTAAAGATGAGAATGACAGGAATAGGTAGGAGGCACAGCACTGTCAAGTTGGAAAGGGAGAGAAAGAGAAACAGGCAACAGAGATAGTGAAAAAAAAAGGTTTCTCTGTATTCTCAGATGCACAAAGAAAGCTCTCCCATAAAAGCTTGACTGTCGCTTGTCAGAATAGGGGATTATTTAGAAGAATATTTTTATTTAATTTAAATATAATAAAATAAAATTATACTTTTTTTAAGTTAAACTGGTTGTTATACATCTGCTGATTATTGATAAATCTGCATTACTTTTTGGTAGAGTAATGATTACTAAATATATTAAATCCTGCGCTATGATCTACTCTACACAAGGAGAGAAGTGGATTTTATATTGTGTCACTTTTTTCCCCCATTATGAACACACTTAATTACTGTATTATTATAATATGTATGTATGTATAAGTTTTGAAAGTCACACTACGGTTACAGATAATACTTGGACCAGCATCTGCCAACAGACTCAGTTTACAAAACAGATATTGATTTATTAATTGCCAAGTTTGTCATGGTTAGGGAGGGGGCCACTGGATTTGGTTAAACCGAGCTTTCAAACCTAAGCAGAGTGAAACTAACTAACTTACAGTTACTGTGAATGACTTCACATTAACACTTGAAATATCATCAATATTAATATCAACCTGTCCATATGGTCAGTGTATGTGCACTGGCCTACAGCCATAAAACACAACATTAACAGGTACATCTCAATGCCATCCAGCTGTTCGTAAAATACTAACATAGCACTCTGAACTTCCAAACATGACCTGTACAATATGCAATATGTCTAATATGACTATAATATATGTGTCAGGGTAACATAACCTCCAGATTCAAGACAGGGTTATTTTATAGATGAGTTTTACAGTATTCAGGTCTGCTTAATGTTGCACCAGAGAACATAAATACTGTGGCCATGACCGTCTAAAAAAGTACAAGTGACAAGACAAACCACTGACAGGAGGAAGAGAGAACAAACAGGCAGAATTAGTTGTACTTTCCCGAAGAGAACAGAAAGAGAAAGAACAGAGGGAGACACAGATGGAGAAAGAGATGAAGAGACAGACTTGGCCTCTTCCTATTTCTCTTCTGCTGAAACTCTCCATCATTAGAAGGCTGAACACACAACAGCTGCTCACTGTGGTCTGGTCTGTAATGGACCAGGATCTGAGACAGCGAGATATATGGATATGGAGGAGGGTGGCAGGGGGAATGTATGTGTGTTTGAATCAAGTGGAGGGAGCAGGGAGAATGAGGAAGTAAGTAATAAGAACGAAAAGAGATTTTTTATGGATCTCTGCTTCTTCTGGGTTGTTTGACTGGCTGTTGACACTCTGGCTGTCTCCAGTGTGTTATACATACATACTGGAACATACTGGCACATTACATCATTAAGTATTATACAGTGGGTCAGCCGCACTCTCACCCCTTCTGACTCCTGATTTAATTTCAGACTTTTCTTATGGTCACTCCTCTGCTGTCCGCCAGATGTCCCCAGACTCCCGTCTTCTGTCTCAGTACCTGACTCTCCACACCCACCTGCTCACCTGTCTTGCATTTGTTAATCACCCAATCCTGACTTTCACAATCTGCTATGTGCCAGTCCTGTTTCATGATTTCATCACAGATTATGAAGAGTTCCTTGTGTTCTCTGAGTACTTAAAGCCGTCTGTTTGCCTGCCTGTTTCGATCTTCTGTTGGTTTTTGGATTCTGCTTTTCCCTGCTTTGACTTTTTTTTTGTTCAGTTGCTCACTCTCTGTTGCAGTTGCTTTTCAGCTGCCTGGACTTTCACTAAACCTGTTTCCACTTTTCATTAAAATTACTTTTTGCCACATCTGTCTGCTTGCTTTGTGTCTGCATTCCAGTCCTTTTCTTCGTTCCCTCGCACAACAAGACCTGATAATATCCAATTGCATCTTCCTCAACTTGTGTGATAAACTAATTCTCATAAAATCACCTTCTTGTAACTTGCTTCATAAAGCTTATTTTCACTGATAACTTACGAATGTTATGCCTGATTTCTCTTGTTTTATGTACCACACACAGATAAGGTTTGTAAATGGCCACAAGTATGTGGACAGAAAATAAGCCGCTATGTTAAAACCCTTTTAGGGCTGCAAATAATAGTAATTTTCACTAACAAATGAGTATGAAAATATTGATAATTAGTTCCCTAATTGCCCACATCAAGGAAGTGAAGGAAGTCTTCCCAGATAAGTGAAGTCTGTCACAGCAGCAGATTGATGCAAGATTATAATCACATGCTTTTGTCCACAAAATGCGTGTTTTGACTTTTTTATTGTTGTTTTTTTCCTATTTATGTACAGCACTTTGTAAAATTGGTTGTGGGAAGTGTTACATAAATATATGCAACTCATACTGTTATACACGTCCAGCTGCTTTTACACATGTACTGTGCAAAATACTGAATTTAATCCCAGTGCAGGTCCATGAATTATTGTCTCATCCATAACATACAGGATAAAGCAGACAGTATGTGATGTGTTACGTAATGTTCCTTTTTTAGTTTTTGTCCATCTGTCCATTGTTTATGTAAAATGTCCCCTGTCGGTTGTGGTTGTTTTTTCCCCCCAGCATTAACTCATATGTTGACGTGCTTACTATTTTCATCCAAAATGGCCTCCAAACCCCACTTCTAGAAAAAAATCATCCACAGGAAATCCTGCAGGGTTCTGAACGGAACTGAAAATGCTGCGTGTGTGTTGCTTTCTGTTTCCCTTTCTTCCTCTTTCAACTGATTTCCATTTACTGCATTCCCTGAATCCATTTCGCCCTGCATATTGGTCTCTGAACTTAATGAACTTGTGCACAACTGAGTTTTATTAAAATGGAAAAGGAACTCCTGTGAGAGTTTCTGTTTTGTCAGTGGAGAAAATAAAATCTATCAGACTATTAGAAGAGATGCAGGATTTCTTCAAAATTCTTCCCCCAGTCATTCAAGGCAACAGTACACTGTATGGGACACACCCTTGTGTGTGGGTGAGCATGTGCTGTATGTGTGTGTGGCCCCATACTGCTGGCATGTAACTGTAATGGGTGGGTCTGTTACAGCATGTGTAAATTTTTTGTTCCCTTTGCCGTTCTACAGCAAATGACAAATTGATTCCATGTCATTTGAAAGTATACAGACTCAGAAGTTATTTAATTAAATAGTTTGATTTCAGAGTTAAAACCAGAGCAAATAGAGCTTCCATATATAGCTGATATTATTCCATAATATCAGCTTCATTTTAGCTTTCCACATTTTCCAGCCCTAAATGATCTATTTATTTGAATATATGAATATTTGAATATATATATCTGAAAAACATCACTGACACACTATCGTATTTACAGTCGGATCCTGCATACCAGGCTTGGAGGAACAATACACAAAGGGTTTATGGTGCACAATGTAAAGACTAAAGCAAATAAAGTGCAATGTACACTATGTACAGTTCTTGCAATATTCAGTCATGACCTTTGTTCAGTTTGGCCCTTATTCATTTTCTTTTACACAGCCAAATTACTGACTTTTATTACAAGTCAGTAAACATTTAACACAGTACTATCCAGTGAACATCCTCTATCCTGAAATTTTAGCCACACCAGCACTGGACTGGTATTGTTCTGATCTGTTGGCTCACCAACTTGGCCCAGTACCTCTTGACAACTATCAGATAGAATTATAGTACATAGGCTCACAGTCACAGAGGATTTTAGAGGTACCTGCGAGTTTTTCTCTTGCACCTCCTGTGGGTCAAATTTAACTTGTCCACGTGCATTTTTTATTAACCTGCAGTACCAGATAAAATAATTTGATTCCCATCAGACTCAACTGTTGTGTTTAGTGATAATCAGTTTTAGCATCCTCAATTAAAATGATGAATATGTTAAATGTTATATCAGCATGTTTATATTGTTACTGTGATCATGATAGCATGCTGACAGTAGACTTTAGCTCAAACTACTACTGTGCTTAAGTACAGGCTCATAGAGCTCCTCGCACAGCTGCAGATTTCCTCAGTTTATATTTGTCTTGCAGTGTCCACAGTTGAATAAATCATTGAAAAGCATATATCCAAATTCATTCTAAGTGGTTGACAAACAAAATGGTAATTTTTTATTATTATATAAGCAGATTTGACAAAGGTCAGCGGGTGGATAAAGGCTGTACAGTTGAGTTACGTGTTTGTCATTGGATAGAGATGATGTTGGAGGTGCCTACTGCCAAGCAATTGAATTGGTTAAAAATAAATCCCAGACATGCTGATCAATTGCATGATGCAAGGCCACAGACTATATGTACCGGTTGCTATGCCAACATCTTGTTAGAGTAATAGCTAGGTCTCCTTCTTGCCTTCTCCTGTTTTAACCGGGGTAGAAAAGCCATAATACCCTCAGGGACATACTTGCCTGTGATAATGTGTACTTCAGTTTTGCTGACACTGCTCAGTGACACCTGATACTAATTATCATCCTACCATCACACCCTTGTTCACAGTAAATGTCATCTTCAAGATTTATTTTTGTGCAATCCTATTATCCATCTAAGGATGTGGAATAACAGCAGGACACAACTTAAATGATGATAAAGAATCACAACATATCTGTGTAATTAAATATGTTAGAGTAGAATGATGAAATACCTTGAAGGAGCTGTGTACAAGGGTTTCGTCCAGGTCGATCACCACACAGTTCTTGCCATAGTCTACTATACTGACCTCAGGCAGGAGGAACTTGGCTGGAGGCTGCAGAGACAACACACAACTTTTACAATATATATGAAAACTGATAAATGATAGCACTGAATTATTCCCCGGCCCTTGGCATAGTTAGATAATCAAAATTTCAAGTCAAAAACACATTTGACTAATCTGCATGAATAAAATGAGCATTACTGTCTATGCTTTGCCTTGATGTCTGAATTACTAATGTGTTATTCAGAGAACATTTCACTCACACTTACACCAACAATGACCTATTCTATTAAATAACAAAACTACATCTTAATCAAGCGATTTGCACATTTTTGTCGAGGTTCTGTGGTTTTGCTTTACGAGTCCCTGTCGATATTTTGTGTACTACCTCATGTTGACTGAGCTCTGTGACTTTGCTGCCTTCAGGGTAAGGGGGGAAAGAAAAAAAACAAACCCTTGTGTCCTCTGCCAAGCAGGCCTGGGGTTACCAACAGGCATGGGGCAGATAGTGTCGTAACACACACACACACCAGTGTTCTGCTTGGTATGTCAGCCATTTTCTGCATGTATCTGTGCTTTTGTGTCTTTCAGCCAGTCTGACTGTATCTATAACGTCTTGTCGTGGTACTGCATGCCGATGTGCAGATGCATCACAAGAAGAATTCCCTGTGAGCAAAGACACTGAATGACATCCTGTTTAGACAGGCCATGATGAATGTGATTTACACATGCAGGTTGAGCAAAGAAAGTCTGATGGGAACTTCACATTTGCAATATTGTTCACCTGAAGCCCAAGGGGCACTATCCAAAACTAAAACTCCTGATCAGAGAGCACCATGCTCACTAATTGGAATTAATTTCACTTGATGACTATGAAACAGATAAAAAAATCCAAAAAAATGTTTCACTGTTACCGTATATGTACCACATTTATCGTGACGGTACCCATATAGCATCTAGGTCTACAGAAGTCTAACAACTACTATTTAAAGACTATAATGGCATATGTAAGTGATGAGTTTGTTTCTATGGAATAATACAAATTAGGTCATGGTGGTTTTGTGGACCAAGTTATAACAAGGTCAAAGTGTACTGCTTATAAGTAATACATAGGGACGGTTCCATTAAACAACTTTATTGTTGGCTTTTATGTATGTGTAATGCCTGTGTGTCTATATTTATTTTTGGTTTTTGGGATGACCTTTTGTTTTGTAATTAATAAAAGATTATTTGGTGCTCTTTAACTTAATGTGTTGTGACTCTATTTGGTATTGTGTTACTTGGTACTTTGGTATTTCTGCAGTAAAAGTTTGCTCAGATGCCTTGTTTGTCTGCTGATTTGATCTCCTGATGTTGGTAAAAACACTGCATTAATATAAAGAGCAAACATAACTGGTCCAGATCATTTTGAGCTATTTAAGGCACCTCCGAGATTCCTTGCCCAGACCTGCTTGGCAATACAACACCACAATCACCACATGCACTTCCTGCTATGGAAGGGAGGTGTCTGCTGGGTGGTGTAGTTTTAAAGCTTGGCTGCAATGTGGGATGCTGTGAGTGTGAATATCTTAAATTACAATAAACCACAGGCATTGCATAGATTCCAAAATAGCTAAATGAATTGCCGTTTCAGCACAAAGCAGGAATCAGACAGAGCAACCTTTCTAGAAAACATCATTGTATCCAAATCACTTTCATTGACCACTGAGTACGTACTGTGATGTTCTTTCTCAACGTAGACAAAGGTCTAATTTAATCAAGTCTCTTAAAGAAGAGTCATCCATTTGCTGACCAAAGCTTTTCTAAGATAAGATTCAACAAATTCAATCTAATAAGAAAATCAATCTTGTGTTTTGTTCTTGTTATAGGAGCAACACAGAAGAAAGGGATGAGAGATGAATTTGGATTACTTGATTTGAATAGTGTGAGAGGAGGGTAACGAACCAAGTTCAGAATGTAACCCTGAAAAATGTCACCAGGGTGCAAAAAAAAATCACCTCTGTGTCAACATCCGCATGCAGCTAGAATGATGAAGCACAGCAAGCAGAGGTAGGAAGTTACTGTGATGCAAGATGAAGAAAAATGAAAGATAATAATACATACACTGGGGATGGGGATGACCTGGACCTGGTCACACTGGAGAAAATAAACAGAGAGAAAAAGAGAAAGAGATTGAGAGAGACAGGGTGGCAAACCAGAAACAGGAAAGCAAAAGAAAAACTTTAAAAAATCATTGCAGGGGAGAAAACAACATCGATATTCTAATTAACAAATGCATAGTGAGAGAAGGAGAAGACAGAGAAAAAAGGACATATAATACACACAGTGATAAAAAGTCTGAACAACTCACTCAAAAACAAACAGAGCTGCCATAGTAACAAATACGTCTGGCTAGAAATCCAGCAACAGTACACTGCTGGGAGGGACTGTGGGCAGGGACCCAGCTAGAAAATCAGCCCCACACTATAACAAGGCTTTTTATGGCAAGGTTCACTAGGTTCACTCCAAATTAATGGGAACTCATTTGTTAAGGAGGGGGCCGAAGCGGGTCAGCGCTGACCACATGTATAGTGTCGCTACGGGGCCACACATTCCTCCCCTGAATGAGAGACATTTACAGGTAAACAGGAGTGGAGTTTGGTATGATCTTGCTTCATTTATAGCTCCGTTGACCTGGCTTGGCAGCAGAATGGCGTGTTTGTGGAGGAGCTCGAGGTTTGGTGCCTTTTCCACGGCCAGAACGTTTGCTTCACACATCCTCACTATGTTGGTCAGGGTGTGTGTGAGGAAAGGGGGAGGCGTGGGTGCCAGGTAATCCATCACGCTGGACACACAAGGCCCACTTTATGGGATTTAAAGAAGCAGCAGCATGAGTGCATGTGTGTTTACCTACATGTGTTGTCATGGGTATATGGTAAGACTTGTGCAAGCTTGCACGAGCATGTGCCGGAAAGATCAAGTGAGTGTGTGTGTGTCTTTTCAGCTTCTCAGCATGCTGCATGGTCTCTGTGTTATTTTGTGTGTGTGGTTGTGTGCCTAGGCAGATATCGAAGAATGCGAGATGGGAAGTGAGCCTGTATTTTCAAGCAGTGGATGGTAAACAACCTCTGGGTTCAACCGGTTTGTAGCAGCTGGAAAAATTTGTGGAGGGAGCTCAGTGAGGCTGCACAGCACCTCAGCCTCAGCTCTCTGCAGGAAAAGGCAAACCCTAACAAGCTCACTGTAACAAAACCAAACAAATGTTTCTCTTTGCTGTATCTCTTGAGTCAAATTAGGATTTCTGTCATGAATTATTAACAAATTCCCTCTTTTGCAATTTGTGCAATTTGGACTCTTGCCAACTATGATGTGAGGGGAAAATAAGCCTCACCTTCACAGGGCTGCCATTCTCCTCTGGTGGCGAGGGCAGAGAAAGTGTCTTGTTGTTGGTGGGTGGTGGCTCCACGTGGTAGTCATTGTAGTTGCGGAAGCAGCAGAAGAAAGGGCTGAAAATGCTCCGGCTCCGGTGCTTCTTTAGGCTGCTGTTGGACTGGGAGACTGGAAGAGACAACAGCCAAAGTAGAGAGAAGAACCAAGATAAGATTAGCCTGCTTTGTACATGCCAACCAGTGATGGAGGAAGTATTCTGATACCTTTAGTAGCAATACGGCACTATGAAAGCCCTGTTACACGTACTGCGTTGAAAATATTACACAATAATTCAACTTTTTGGGAGAGTGAGATGAGAACACTGATGAACACTGATTAATGTTAATGTTATAACATATTCAAGTTACACTTTAGTGAGATATAGAGGTGCTGGTAGCTATCAATTTACTGTCAGGTTATGTGAGTGGTATTAATCTTTTCATCTAACTCTCAACAAAATGTACTCAGCGTATAATAATTAAAAGTACTCACTGAAGAAAAATCTCCCCTTTGAGTGTTATACTATGAAATACTATAAACTACTTTTAAAACTGTTTATTAGTTTAATGCAAAGTTGGAATTTTGTGGGTGGTTAATGAAACCTGCATCCTCTGGAAGAAAAAAGAACAAAAGAGATGCTCGGAGTTGCATACAGATTGTGTTGTCCATGCATCATTGCATTATCATGACAAGGAGAGCTGAGATGTATTTTGTGCAACACAGTGAGGCATCAGTTTATGCGATAGGGAAGGACAAAAATAGCCATCATTAATGTGCCTTCTGGGAATGTAGTTGAGTTAATTAACATCATGAAAGACAGTAGACAGTTTGCTATCATATACTGTGTATGAAAAAAGGCATTAAAAAAGGCAAATGACAACAAGAAAGACAATGTTATAATTTTAAGATGCCCCCAATCATTTAGGATTGAAAATAGCTGTAAACACAACACGGGTTATGTAGTATGTATTATTTTTGGTATGTAATTATTTCTATCATATTCCTGTATTTCACTATATTGAAACCTGGATTGAAATGCTTGACAATACAAATGAATCAGTGGCAGAGTGGCTTAAAGCTCCAGGGAGAAAACAATATACACATATAGCTCTCTGGTTGCATCACTCCTCCTTCGCTGTCTCTGAAGTCCGTGGCCTACTTTCACACTGACAGGGGAGAAAAACTCAGGCTTGAATGGTCTGTGGGCCTCTATAAATGTTATATCGTGGCTTTAGATTTGTATGTTTTCTGTTGACAAGGATGAGAGGATAAAAATAGAATTTTAGGCAGCTCCGGTACAAAAGCTCAAATCTGATAATTATCCCGAGGTGCTCCTGAAGTAGAAATTCTCTCAGTTTAATTGCTTTAAAGGTAATTTTTTGTTATGGAAATTCCAAATCTGTTCAGTACTTTGAAGTATCCATGGGCTGACTTAAGCTGGAATCATCATTTTCATGCCTCGGAGCGGCCATCACACAGTGTCCCTGTTTGCTGCTGTCTCGTTAACGTGTTCATACAGCCGTGTGACACAGGCAGCCCAGTTAGCCATGCATGCCGAGACTGTCTGCATCCTGCTCCTGCTTTGAGTGCCTTCAGATTGATGCCTGGAACTATCCTTGGTCTGCTCCGACTGGATCTGACAGGCTGCGGGCAGTTGGTCCTCTTTGTTCCATTCGTCTTTGTAGTCCAAAGCTTGTTCTGGATCTTCCCCTTTCCTGATAGATGTTCCCAAGAAGCAACACTTCAGCAAACAAACTCAGCTATACACTTGGAAAAGGAAGACAACATGCTGTGTCACTATAACCTGTGTAGTAACTGAAAGAGATGTTCTGCCCTTGTAGATTTGATTCACTCACTGCTGCTACAGAAAACTGGTAACAGTACACTTCTACAACAATAGAGTCTATATTTTTACTATATACAGTATCTCTGAGAATATAAAATTAAACTTGATTTTTTACTACACAGGAAGAGCATTATTAGCTAAAACATGACAGGAATTCATTTGATTAGAGCAAACGGAAAACAACACACACCAAAAGCAATTGACCCCATAACACCAAGTTCACAAGCACACATATACATATAAACATATATCTAGAGAGAGAACCGAGAAAATCTCATTAAGCTACTGAGAGTTAGTGTGGTGGAATTAAATACATGTGCAAACTGTGTCGCAGCCTTTAGGGAACACTGGTAATTGTTAAATTTAAAGGGCTGATTCACACAAATGCAATGTTAACTAGCACATTTGGTTTAATCAGAATCAGAATCAGAATCATGAATACTTTATTAATCCCTGAGGAAATTAAAGAAATATTGTGCATAGTGCCTACAGCATTGAAAAATGTGTAGGTTACCATTTCTAATAAGGTACCATTTATTAAGGGTTTCTAGATTGTAGCTAAAATTTGTTAATTGTTAATAAAACATCACTCTGTTCAACTGACAGATAGTTAGTGTGCAATTGTGATCAATATCAATTATCAAGCAAAACACTACAAGACTTTACTTGTTTCAGCTTCTGAAATGTGATCATTTGCTGTTTTTCACCTTGTGCAATTGCGAACTATTCTGTTGGACTTGTGGTTGAGCAAACAACAAGCAACAATTTCACAATGTCAGCTTTAAATGTCTTTCCTCAATACTGTTGACTCCACTAACATAATTTAATTCACCTGCATTGTATTTGTGTGAAAGCAGAAATCTAAGGGACAAACAGGTAGATAAAACTAAAAGTACTTGCATAGTTATGGGAAAATATTTCTATATAATTTGAGTGATTAAACTCACTCTAACATAGTACGTTTCCAGCTGTAGAGTCATCCCTCTCTCTCCCGAAAGTTGGCCTCACACCCATTGATCTAACTCTTCGTTCCTCCATTTTGGGACTGTCTACATTTTCCCGCCTTGGTCTGTTGCCCTGATTGAGCGTCCCGAAAAAGCATGTGGGAGTGTGAGTGAGGGAGCTGGGAGGGACACAAGGGGCTTAGAATAGGTGGGGAGAATTACTGTGGCAAGACAGCCTATACTTGGGTCTGATTCTTACTCCACCCCCTCCTGCACCACCACCCTACACAAACAGAGCTTTCCTTTCTCCCGGTGACACAAACCGCATAGCTGAGAGATGACTGCCTCTAGAGACTGAGCAAACACACACACACACATACATACATGTTCAAATGTTTAGGCAAATGGCCACATGCACCGTGGTCAACATACAGCAAACTTCACACACTGACACATGTGAAGCAGACAGAAATGCTTTTCTTTAAATGTCCTTGCTCAGGAATGTTACTGGCATCAGTTCGCCTTGCATAGTAATGCAGCTTTCGTCAGCCCTGAGAATAACAACAAAAGGTCCGAGTACAACATTTGCCATTAAGTGCACAGGCACAACAACATGATAAACCTTGAAGCTAATACACTAAAGCACCCAGACTGAAAGAAAGAATTAGCTGAGGGTCTGTGGACCTATAATAAGTGACTAAAATCTTGAAAAAAAGTGGCACATGCAAGTGGTTTTATATCAAAATCTATCTGAAAACAGAGAGAGAGAGAGACTAGCTAAATTTGTGTGTCCTTAGAGCAGGTGCACATTATTTAGCTACTGAATACACTTCATTTGATTCAAAATATTCTTTTGATGTGTCAGTGCTCCTGTTGGGCAGTAGGTATGAAAGCTCTCTAGTCAATCAGAGCCAGCTGGGTTCGGGCTCTCTGTCACATGTTCAGACACAACCACACAACAAGGCCGGAAGAGGCAGAAAACGCAGGAAATTCTCAGCATTCCTGACAGGAAGAGATAATCACCCCGTGACCCACAGCATGGAATAATGCCAGGCTCAGAGAGGGAATATGATCTCTGGCTTAACTCAAGACTACAGAAGTGGCATTTTTATTGTAGCTTTAAAAACAAGCATGCAGTCAAAACACAACATGGCACCTTCAAAATATGACAAGAGATTTCGGTTTAGCTGCTCTTTCTCCCTTTACAGTACAGAAAGTATCTTAGGTTTATGTCAAGACATTCATCACTCTTTAGACAAATGGTCCTTGGTGAGGTGGCAGAAAATTACACAATAACTTGTCTTTTTTACAACTTGGGCATTATGCAGTAACGACAATTCTAACACTGTACTCAACAACTTAGCTGATGAGATCTGTAAAGAAAGATTATGTCTGAAGGTAGAAGAAACTCAAGGTTGAAAAGCAGGAAACAGTTTTTAGTCGGGTTATCTAAACCACTCTTAGAGGTTAAACTTAAAAATGGAACACCTGCAACGTCGCTAATAATCCCTCATTACAAAGGAAATCTGTGTGTGCGCACAAAAGCGACAAGAACGTTAGATTACAACTGACATGAGCCACTGTTCATATCCATCAGAACTACAAGCAGTATTAAACTGGGGTTATCCTTTAATGCATTAATAGTGCCTGTGTGACAGATGTTGAACTGCACTCCAGCAGCAGTTAGTTGACCAGCAAGGCAGGTGAAGTGTATAATACCTGGGGGCATGAAGGTAAATGTGAGAACAGTCCATGTGAAGGTGGCCCTTTAATAATTCAGGTGGAAAACAGGCTGGTTTTAAATGGCACAGGCGGGTACTTAACATACACTAAAATAAAACAGCCGTGAGCGAGGTGACTGTCCATGCTATCTCTGCTGTACAAAGCTACTGTAAAACTTAAAAACTCCTTTGTGATACAGTTAAAAAGTTGACATCACGGCAAGGAGACACCAACAGCTAAAAATGTCACACTAAAATCCTCCTATTGCCTCAGGCAGTGGGCCTGATTTCACAGATTATTTGCCTCCTCCCCTCACTGAGATTTCGAGTGTGGGGTGCATTAAAGTGGGACCAGCTGTCTGCGGCTTATATAACGCCATGTGAGATAAAATACTTATTCGGCTGCAGCCAAAATGAAGGACAGACTCTACACACATATACACCCAGGTAATCCACTGTTCTCTTGGAGCCTGGGATCTAATGTCTCGAGTTTCAAACATTCACAGGCAGAGTGAGCACCTGAAAATGAAGCTATTTCTGCCCCTGACTATCACTAACAGCAACAGACAGCAGAGAGGGAACTCCTATTTGTGCACTGTGTCAGCAAAATAACACAGTTGAAGGTATCCCAGCAGTAGTGCACTATATATCCAACTGGGATGATGCTAAGGAAGGAAACACTTTTATCTTATTCTTAAATTTAGACTATTCTGATTCATCTCATTACTGATTTTTTATTTATTTCTTTGTATTATTCAAATTACTTAAAACAAAGAAAAACAGCTGAAACAATCAGTGTGGTCTACTGATGAACAACTTTGGTTGTAATCTGAAACCTTGAAATTTGCCATGAAATTTAGTACAGGCATCCATGAAGTCCAGATGACAAATCTTAATGACTCTGGTAATCCTCTGATCACTGCTGCCATGGGCTTAACAGTAACCACTTGGGTGATAAACTGGCTTTTTATCTTACACCAGCAACGTGCAGTCAGGGGAGGCAGATTCTCACCTGTCATCATGAAAAGTAAAAAACAAATAATGATAACATGTGTCCACTAATCTGTGCTATAAATGTAATTTCTGACACAGAACTGCACTGAAAAAACATAGTTTTGAATGTACTAACCATTATACCTTTGAGCAAACCACTTCTGTACATGTAAGCACTGCCTCACAGAGTCACCAGCATGACTGTAGACTTTTAGTCAAGTTTTATTGCTTTTAAATTTATTTGATGATTAATTAATTAAATTTTTGTCAGCTTTTTATCCAAAGTGATTTTAAATTGTCCCTTACACATAAATGAGGAGCAATGTGGAATTCATTGTCTTGCTTACAGCACAACAGAAGGTCAGGACTGAACCTGTTTTGTTCATTATCTAATTGATGAATCAACAAATCAGAAAGTTCTGCCCTCGTTCATTAAATATATTGTAGATTATTGACTGCTTCCACGCACGAGAAAATCCCACCAAGGGAGGTGATGATAATCACAACAGATCAGCTTTCAAAACAATATTTACATCAAATGGCATCTGCTTCACAATTCACGTGAGCATGCACACACACACACACACACACGCAGCAAATCCAGACAGCTGAGTGGAGATAGGCAGTGTCAGATGAGCGGAGCTTGACAGTTTAGCCCTTTGAGGTCCTTGGTGGGTTATGTGTGAGGCCATCAAGGTAATAATAGCACAGTATGATAAAATAAACTCCCATTAAACCTCCTCACTCAGCTGACAGCTGAGGCTGGGGTGGAAATTACAGGCTGCGGAGGTAGAATCAGTTCTAGCAGATGCCTTTAGTCTCACTGACTGACCCTGAGCTGCCCTTCTGGCTTTATATTTCCCTACTTACCCAGCAAGATTCATGTATGCATCCTACATACCCTTATATAACTGACATTCACTTTATAATCCAGTTACACTTGAAGTCAATACATGGTTTGCTGGGATTTAAACACATATACTACTCGCTTGGCAACCGTGTCATGCAAGGTGGTAATTCTCCCTGATGCTGCCGTGAACCCTGACACAGAGATGTGGGCAGGTCTGCAGCTGCTTTCCTGCCTTAGCGGTGTAGCAACGTAGGGCACTGTGGTGGCGGTCCCAGCCTGCCTGAAGCCCCCGAGGGATGAGAGCTGCTGCTTCTCGAGTGCTCTGTGAAACGAGGGAGATGACAAGCGTGGGGGAATTAACCCACTGAGAGCTCATGAAGAAATAATGAGGGAGATCTGACTGTTCTGCTGGAGTTACGCAATCAGCAGCAACACAGCCTACATTGTTTGGGGTTGAGGCAGTTTATTATACATATATCTTTTTATATTCTCATCAAAAACTGCACTCAACGCCAGAGGCTCAGTGACTGATGGGAAAACCTCCGTGCCTGTCTTTTGGTTTAAAAAACTGCTGAAGAATTAATGACGATGAAAATGAAAGGCCTGTTTTCAGGCTTCACTTGAACATGCTCTTACATTTGGTGACCTCAGAGTAACAGATGCTGCTCCATGCAGCTGTAAAACTGGTCCAGAAAGTTGATCCAGTGAGCACTTGGGAATTAAAATTTGCTATTGATCTTGAGACAGATTAGAAACTAACAGTTAGAAGCAAATCTGCAGTGGCTGACGCACTCTGACTTATGGTCCCTGACATGAGTTAACCTCAGAAGCTCTTCGTTAGACCCTCCCTGCTTGGTAAATAACAGCATCAAACTCTACATCCCTGGACACTAATGCACACTTTTTATATGACATAATTACTGTAGGTTTGTTTTATCAGACTTCATAAAGCTTCTATAAAAGCTTATAAAGCTGATCCTGAGCCACATAATACAACTGTTTTCACTGAATGAGTAGTACGCCCTATGACAATTTGTGTAAAATCTGTGCAGCGACCCTGTAACTTCAGATTTTTCTTCTCAAATACAAACTCACCCATAAACGTAGCAGGCTTCAACATAACAATAAATCAGATTCATGTGCATTAAAATGAATGAATGAATGGAAATGAAGTCAAGAAGTAGGACATATATTTGTGTGTGCATGTTGGCGTGTGTCTTGCTTGCTACGTTTCCACACACACAACACATCCAATTTAATGACCCTTGAGATTTACAGTTAAACAGTATTCACCTTTACCTCTGGTGAGGCAGAAAAATGCCCCTTTGTGTCTTTTGCAGCCTCTGTATCTGTGTATTATTCCTTGCTTGCTCACCTGTTTAAAAATGTATAAACTACTTATGCTCTTCTGTCAGCTCACACAGTGACGTGCAGCATAATTCAGAAAGAGTGACAAAAAATCATTATGGACAAAACATGATCTCCCTTCTACATAGCCAATTACTGGTGATGAATCTCATCCAGAAGAGGGCAAAATATGCAGAAAGGCCATCCTCCTGTCAGAGCCAAGCTAAGTATTGTACCTGCCTGCAACCCCAGAGACACACAGATGCTATTTGAGTACTTTCTCCTGCTCTCTCTTCTTAATACAAACAAACCTAGACTCTCCCTTCCTTGACCCCTACCTTTCCCTGACTGTATTGATCTGTTTTGACAATGTCCGTTCGGCTGAATGGATGCTCAATTAATCCTAGCCTAAAAGTCATGTCCCGTTAGAAACAAGCTTTTGAGCAGCAGCATCCTGGCTACTGCGCCTGTGGCAGGCGGTCCGGAGAGATTGCGGTTTTTGGAGCATTAATAATAATGGTCATTCATTCATTCACAGCCACTTAATGCTGATGTTTCAAGATAAAAAGCAAAGACAGAGTGACAACAATAGTGTGAATTTAAAGCTAAGTACAACAACCATGCACCAGAAGAACAAGCTCATCAGCCGCTTGTCATCTTCTTGTCTTGGAAGTTTGACAGGGTGAAAGTCAATGTCGGCTGCAGTCAATTAACCAAAAGCTGAAATTGGACTCAAGACAATGGCACTATCCACTGGGGTTAATTAGACATAATAGAGTTTGTTATCTTGTGCTAAAATGTCTATTTTCTCATTCAAATCAATAAAAACAATATTAATTCAGTGCAATCACAACCAATTGTTGCTCAGAACGGAGGTCGAGTGAACAAAACATAAAATATCAACAGAAATTTACTTGACTCTTGCAGGACATCTTGAAAGTCTTTCCTCCAAAACAAGCAACCACAGAATAAAAAACTACACGAGGCCACATTTCCACAATGCCATGAAGCATACGTTCCAAAGCACACAGACATAAAAAGGGCCCAGAAAACCCAAACATTGTTCTGCAGCAGAACCACCTAACAAGACTCAAGGAATCCAGATACGTTTGAGTTTTAGCACACATACATCTTAAAACAAGCCAGTCACCAGGCATTGTATAGAAAAGGACAGAACAGAAAAATAATCTAAACCATCTGCTACAGCTCAAAGAAAAAAACAACCAAATTTGAATTTCCCAGTTTAGTATAGAAACAAACCACTGCACTTATACAAACCTCAGTCCATTTCAAACACAGCAACCCATTATCATCTTGTAACACAGGAATGTAAGCTTTGGTACGAACAGGAACAAAAACAGGAAGATTTCCACATTTGATTCTCAAGATCTATAGTAATTCCTCTCACAAAAACATGCCAAAAATATTACAAAATGTGTTCTATTTCATAATTTATTTCTGGTTTTGGTCCTGTCATGTTGTCCACAAGAAGCACAATCAAACATATTCTTTAAGAAAAATTTAGGCTGAAACTTAACTGGTTATAGTAACAGAATGGTGAAAACTGACCACAGGTGAATGCCAAGCTAAAATTTTGTTTTTTGAATAAACTATGCTCAGGTCAAGCCCATAGATATTAAGAATGCTGAAATTTTTCCCAGCTGCTGCTCCTCACATTGCAACAAAAATCATCCAGCGGCCCCATTATTTCTATAGACTATTATAGATTAGTAATTTTTAAAACATAAGGGTTCTATGCTGACCCTAACCCTAACCCGGAAGCTAGAAAACTTCCGGTTAATGCGCCAGGTGAGTAACTGGACACCATCTCTGAATCGTGACCCAATCCTCCTTCTGCTACATCTTTGGATCAGACCCACAGGAAGAGTTTAATTACATAAGTACAGATTGTTGTGAGCGTCTGTGGATCTGAAACATTCTGGCAACATATCAACAATACAGACTTTGACAAGATAATTAAGCTAGTAAAAGGATTTTAAAACTCTATTTAAAACTGGAAGCCAACACATGGAGCAGGAGTTAACGTGAACTATTTTCTCTTTTGCATGAAGTGGACTATCCACAGTAAGCCGGTGTGGGAGTAAAGAAAGAGTCAACCCACACTATTTTCCCTTGTGGCATCTCCGAGAACGGATTGCAGTGCGATTGCATCTCCTTCACTGTGTCTCAGAATCTATAGATCTACGGGCTGTCTCATAACTGTGGGACACTTTGCTGATTTTTTGCTTGAGTCTTTATTGTGAGTGGGTGTGAAATTCTGACTTAAATCTATGTATTCTTTGTCACGAAAGAAAAAACTTTTATTAAAACAACTTATATCACTTCATCAAAAACAAACTGACATTTTTCTAATTTGTTGTCAGGATCAAAGTTGACTAATGAAAAAACAAACAAAAAAGAGGCAGATGCTTGAATGCTTCTCTGCCAGCTTCTAGACTTTTCAATTTGTGTTTATCTTGAGGTGAGTTCTTTAAATACAACTAACATTCAGGTCTACTTAAAATAGTACACCTTAGTCCATTAAACTTGGTCGACATTTATTATTAACATTCTTTAGAAATAAAATATATCTGTATTTGGATGGAGTCCAATATGATACATCTAAAGGCCAATTCATACTTTCTGTTTGCCATAGGTCTGTATCAACACATGCACATTACAAAATGTGATAGTAACTAGTTTACTTTTCTGGCACAAGCGTAGTAGGTGCACTGGCACAAATTTTTGGACTGCGGGCAAAGGTTCATAGAGTCTGTCCCCAGTCTGTGAGGATTGGGACGGAAATTTATGTCATGGTTACTATAGCAGACACACGGATATTGGCTTTATTTTAATTCTGTTGTTATTTACCATTTCAAGTAGTATTTTTATGTATTAAAAATATGATATTAACATAAAACATGAATGAAACATCTCAGGTGTGGACTGTTTGAGATGGTAGGCACATATTTTTACCTTTGGACAGGGATCTAATCCAAGTCTTCTGGCTGTAGCTTCATGCTTAATGGGAACATATGAAAGTGGTAATGATCTTTTCATTTAACTAACATTTAATATGCTTACAAGCATGTAAAACTCCTTTCATGTCAGCCTCCAACTTGTAATTCCAAGATGAACATATGAAATTTCTAACGTCATTTGATGAAAATAACTACAGCAAACATATGCACATAAATCTAAAAAAAAAGCAAAACACTGTTTTTATCTTGTTTCATTTGGTAATAATCTGCTACAAATACATAACACAACAAAAGAAGCTGGTTTATGTGAGGTGACTACAAAATTAGCAGCAGAGCTAACCGCCTTATAATAATGTGTGAACACTCCCAAGTCAGAATAGGGGTGTAATAATAGGGTGTAAGAATAGGGTGTTTTACATTTTTGTTCTTCCCCTTTATGACAACTTAGAGTGAAAGCTACAATCATCTACTCTGGCTCACAGCTATCACTTTTTCTTTCAAATGGCTATCATTATCAGAAAGATACGAACATTAACAGTTTTTAAACACAGTTTCCAAATTAAATGATACTGATACACCAACAAACACCAAATGGCAAGGGTAAACTAGGACATTGCACCCTGTTGAACTTCAGCTCTGTCTCACAGCTATCACAGCTTTGACAACTCTCACACTTTTAACTTGAACATCACAGCTTTCAGACACTGTCAAACACTAACCAAACAAAACACAGCTAATTTTCTCAGACTTTACTTTTATAACAGCTGTGGCCATCACACAACAGCATATTTAATCTAAGCTATGTGTCTCCAAGCTGAGAGAAAGAACTGTGCACAATTTATGCACGTGGCACAGCAGAGAAATCAAGCTGTGCTCAGGGTAAATCCAGCACCATCAAAGCTGTCACTACATTTTTATTTTCAGCTAAAGTCCTGTTTCCTCCAGAGATATTTTTTGGCATGCCAAGTGGATTATTGCAGAGTTGTTTTTAGTTTTGCTTCATAAATGTGATAATAGCAGTGACATAACTGCAAGCATGGAACTCATCACTCAAGTAAATAAAAGGCAGAAGACATCTTAATACTGAAAACCCTGTCTGCTGTACTCATTCTATAGGTTGCTGTTGATACTGTAGTTACCCTAGTTCAAGGATATGTTTATTTCAACACCGAGAGAGGAATCGTATTGTGTCTGAATTCAGACAAAATTCAGAAAATATTGTCCTCTATTTGCTGTTCTTTATTTTGGGTGTGATTCTCAAAGAAAAACAGGGGTTATTACACCAATGAATCAATCAAGAAATACAATTTAAATTCAAACAAACATTCATGCTCCTCTAGGTATCTGGCCATTTAGATTCAATTTGAGATTTGAGATCAGTCTCTGAAATCTCACTAGTACAATGGAAGTGAATGCATTTAGTTTGTGGTACAGCATCAAAAATGACATTTAGAAAAATCAACACCAACATCTCTTCCCAGAAACAGTATGCCATTACTTTGGATAATCCAAACACACAGATCCCATTGTCTACTGTTTTCATTGGAGGACTTTCCTCTGAAAAAGCAGTCCCTATAGGAGACACTGATGGTGATTTACTGTTCGATTTATTGTATGAGCTCATATATAATAGGAAGTCCAGCACTGGCAAGGCCATTGAGGTTAGTTGCAATGCCAAACAAGCTCTGTTACAACAATAAGTTTATCTGTAATGTAAAAACATTACATTGCGTCTTTTTGTGGGTTTCACAACTGTACGAAACCAACCAATAAAATCCACCACATTCCACTTGAGCCATGTTCATCCACACACTGAGGTGGGGGCTGATCCTGCACATACAGTTAACAAGCTTATCAGCCAGGGGGCTTAAGCTTGGAAAAAAATATTCAACTCTTCCCAATCAGGTGCCCAAGTACGGTACTGGACTAAAGTAATGAAGATGTACTGGGGAACATCTAACGCTCCAACACTTCCCTGGAGGTGCAGATAATCAGCTTTTCTGGGGAGCATTGGCTGAAATAGGCTCATAAATCTGTAATAGGGACTGCACTTCAGTTTTCTATCCCTCTTTTTCTCAGCCAAAACGGGGTCTTGAATATTGACTGCACTGTATGCATACTGCAACCCAATGTGGTTGTCAAAAGAGGTGGAGGGCCTAATGTGTCACTGAGAATAACATACTATATCCTCAAAATATTTCAAAGAAATCAGTGTCACCTATGACCAAGTAAAAGACAGCCATCATCTTTGAACCTACATATTCAGTCATGACAGCAAAGTGCTGTACACAGCAGGGTGGAAACTTGTGCCAAGGGCTCCAGGGCAGCCAAAACCCACAGTAGCTCCCCTCACTAACCCCTGCAGGTGTGGTCCACACATCATAAACACTTTTTTCTTATGTACAGCAGCAAGTTCCAGGAGTAACCTCAAAAACCAAGTGTGTATGAAATCACAGGCCTTTCTCCAGATTAATATATAATTAGAGCTTGAGGATTTGTTTTCTCATTTTCTTCCTGGCAATGTGAAGGTTTTCTACAGCCCTTGAGGAAATCTTGATGTATTAACATGCCATTATAAATCCCATTGTCTTCCTCTGACATTACATACTGCATCATAATAAGAAGTGTTCACAGCTGACCACAGAGATTTTTTTTTGTTTTTTTTCTGAAGGGTGAAGGTTAATGGGATCTGTGAAATATACAGTTTACTGTCTGCACTGTCTTGTTGCAGCTTTGGGCTGCCACTGGAGTAATGGCAAGAGAGAATGACACTATGTCTGTTTGAGAAAATGTACATTACTCAACCTCAGCCAGGAAAACCACACATGCAAAAGCATCTCAATTTTCTTGTTTTTCCCCAAAAAGGGATTTTAAAAAAGCTGACTAATATGCAGCTTCATCTCAAACGTGGCATTAGTTAAGCATCCACTAGGACCTAGAGCAAATAAATATGTAATACATGTCAATAAAAATGCAAGTGATGTCACAAATTAAAGCCAAATTAGAAAGGTTTTCATGTGACTAAGGACATTAATATTATAATCACTGTTTAAAACAACACTTGGTTAATGTACGTGTTGGTCTAAGTCATTGCTCACCCGGCAGGAGTGAAGAGCTAAACTCAGATTTAAGGTAATCTGATTTAGGTAAATGGCTTGTCCATTGATACCTGTCGGCCTGTGAAGTTATCAGAGCAAAGCCTGACTGACTTGTGAAGCGAGACGGAGGCTGGCCAGCCCCTGACTCCCCGCGCGTTGTTAGTCCAGTCATTACATTTCATTGCATCAGACCCTGAAAAGTAAATAGCTGCCAGATGAAAAGCCTAATTTGGATTTGGAGGCTAGAAACACTGTTTTCTCAGCCTCAGTGTGCTTCGGTGCTGGTCCCCGTGAAAAATCTAGAGTTAAATTAGCACAACACCACTCTTTTATTTATTGAACAAATACCCTTTTATGGTTTCTGTAAGTATATGACAGAGCTGACTTTGTAACAATACATGTGATGTGCCTGAAGGAAAAAAAACACCCACATTATGATTCCAACCCCCACCTCATTTAACATAATCCATAATGTATAAATATATAATCACCACCTGACCAAATGTCTAAAAACCATGGCTGTAATGACTTACTATGTCTTTGGTTGGAATGAATCTGATAGGACTCTGAAAATAGCCTCTCAGTGCTCTGAAATATTCAGCATGTCAGTGTGCGTCTATGTATGTGTGTGTGATCATTTCTGGCTTCAGTGCAGCCCAAGCAGGTCACAGAGTAACTGGACAACAAGTGCTGCTTGTTGTCTGCTTTGACAGAGCCAGCAGTGAAGGGCAGGGACTCCATTCAGGAAGCTCCCTGGTGATACTGTGTGTGTCACAGCAGTCATTTGAGAAGCCTGACTGAGTGTGTGTGTGTGTGTGTGTGTGTGTGTGTGTGTGTGTCAGACACTGACCCTGGATTTTATCCTGACAGATTAATTGTCAGATTCCGCATGCCATCTGGGATTTGCTGTTCAAGGCGAGCGCGATGTTGCGGACAAAAAGTGTGGGAATTCTGTGCAAGCGATAAAAAATGTTCTCAAAAGAAAACAGTTTTTTGCCTTCTAACACATTTCCTGGTTATTATTACTCCTCTCTTAAAGCTTAAATATTTGCTTATAGTGACTGTTTTCATCAAATGAAAGGATGCTGATGAGGGGAAGAAATATTCAAAATGTGCGGCCCAGCATGCAGTTCTCATCACCAGTTCTGGAGTGGTCGTTACGGTAAAAACAAATGTTGTAACAAAGCTTTACTTCTGATTTTGAATTACATTTGGCCACACTAACTTAGTAGAGGATCAAGCTTCCAAACTTCATGATCACTGCCTGGCAGGTCAGTGAGTCAGATTCTTGTTTATCAGTGTTGCTCAGTAGAGGGTGTTGCCAGAAGGTGACCTTTTCTCCCATAGACCACTGGGTGCAGCAGGAAGCTGTGCTCCATTTAGCCTTCAGGTACCCTGTGGCTCAGTGGGATGGGTGCTATTTGGCTACCTAGAGGGACATTGAGGTCCTGAGCTCCAAAAACCATGGCCACCTGCTGTGATCTCCCATGTATTACTCTGTATCCCACATGTGTGTAGACAGAACTCCACAGCCTTATTTTCATGTGTTGATATCACATCCACAAAGTGGACTCAAGTCAAAATGAATATAATGTAAATATACAAGTTTCTCTTCTGTTTAGAGCAGCAGAGAGTGGTGAAAACCCCTCTCTAAGTTAATGAAAACTAAAAAGCTCCTGACTCATGAGGGGGATTTGTTATTGATGTCATCACCACATGGTGAAGTGGTGACTCTTGTGCAAAACAACAGAGAGAAAATGTGTTTTCGTTCAGTCTCTGTAATCTGTAGAGCAGCTGTTGAGCTGTTGTTTTCAGGCACTTTTTTTTACACAGAGGATGTTTCTAACATCTACACCCTTATATGATGATAACTGTTTTATCATAATTTATCATTAACTATTATAAAAAGGAACATATGATAGTAATAAACAATCAGGTTGTATTGTACAGGCATTACCTTCCTGTATTTTTGCTTCAGCTTCAGCTTCATGCCTTTATTCTAAAAATGGACAAAGTGTGCAAAACATGTATAGCCAATGTTATTGCTTGCTTTTGTGTTAATAATGTATAAAAAAAACACCTTCTACATCACTCCCATATGTACAATTAGCCTATGTATATATTTGGTTCCCAAACTGTTGTATTTACCCTTCCTATTTCGGTATCTGTTATTGTTGGTATACGAGGCATTTTATAGTGTCAGTGATGCATATAAGGATGTCGCCAATGCAAGAGAAAGGAGTAGAGTACCCGCCCCCTGTAGTAAACCCTGCTCACACAACGCGGATAATATCAGGCTTTAAGTCGCTAAATATTTAAAATAAAATAAAATAAAAATCAGATTCGACTGAAAAACAAAGCACTTGACAATAAAGTTACAACTCAATTCTAACATAATATGTTATGTATGTAATATCTGACAGCCTGGCTGAGATCTGGCTGTTACTGTTTCTCTGCTTCAGCTGAACAATGGAGGTTTTCTGTCGATACTCTGGTTTTCTATCGCAGCCAGAAGCCCTCTGCACTGAGGGCTGCAGATCAGGTTGGCACCGATCGTAAACAAGCTCCAGCAACACCAACATAGATGGAATTTATTATTATTATTATTAAAATAAGGCATGCCAAATTTAAATACCAAAATATGTGTGATATCTGCAAGTTATGCGCCGCTTACCTTTATCTTGACTTGAAGAAATACTCTCCTCCTCTTTCGGATTTGCAACCTGTGTTATTATGGACGTGTTGTCCATGGAAACGGGATGTTGTGCACCTTCGGCTACACCGTTTATTCCTTGGCATACATTACCAAGCGTACTACAGTCCCCCGGCTGTGCACAGGCGAGAGCGTCAGCTCTTTGCACCATTAAAACCCCATTTTATTCGAAGCATGCAGTCCCATTCCCCGGAGCTTACAAACAAGGCGAAATGTCAGCGCGAAAAAGCGGCCACAGTGCGTCCAACATCTGGGGTGACGGTCCGATGTGCAGGAGACACACGAAGCGTCAGCCCTGCATCGAAGTCTTGTGTGTCCGCTGTGGCTGTTGCAGGCAGCATTGCCCCCGCCTTCTGCTGCTACTGTACGCTCCGGCTTCAGTCCACACACTACAATATCAACTGCGTGATACTGTTACAGTGTTTACCCAGAGATGGCGTCCGTCCTCCTACCACAGGGCCATGCAAGCTCATTGCAACAACACGCCTTCTGCATTTCTATTATCCTTCTCAGTCCAGGCTGAAAAAAACCTCTCAGTCCGCCCACCACTCACTGTGTTTTGGTACTCTTTCTCATCCTTACTTTATATTATAAAATATTATGGAAAGATTTACAGAAAATTATTTTTAAAATTATTTAGAGAGTATTGAAAACATTAATTCCATTGTGATGTTGACAACCAGGATTAGTGCAGAGGTCAAGAGTCCAATGCCTGCTAGTGCAGCCCCACCCACATTAACTAATTTTGTGAAATGTTTCTTCACATTCTCCAGGTGCCAAATGATGTTATGGGCAAAAATTATCTCTCCTTTTGTGTTTCCACGATGACAGGACTAATACAAATCCTGTTATTTTTCACTTATTTCAATGAATGTTTCTAGTTTTACCGATAACTTTCCCTCAGGATGGTTTAGTCCTACATTCAAATTTATTTTAAATAACACTGTGTCCGTAATGGCAACTTACAGCCCAGTTTTGTTTGTTTGCTACTACTGTTTATTATATTGTAACACTGAAGCCTAACCCCTGTGGATTTTTATCATATATTTAATCACATGTCCAAAACACAAAATCAAATTATTTTAAAGTGAAGACATTTTATAAGAAGACTAAAGATACCACTTTCTAATACGACACCCTTAATAAAGACATTACAAGTTGCAAGCATAATGTTTTTTTTAAATGTTAACTAATAATTTACTAATACTTTTCAGATCAGCCATAAGGCATTAATTAAAATAACTTTGAGGTAATTAGGAAAAAATATATTCTGCTGTTATTAACATTAACATTATGAACATTTAGAACTGTGTTTTTACCTATGGTGATGTAACCTGTGATGGCTTATTAGAAACCCACAAGATCATACTGCATTTATTCATGAATTGCAAACAGTCTAACAATGCAAAATCTGGCTCCTATGACCTATAAACCAGTAAAGTCCTGTTTAATCCTACATTTCCCATAATAATTTCCCATAATGCAGTTCAAGAGCATCTTGCTGGCAGATCTTTTGTGGTAAATATTCATGTCAACTTCCAAAAATGCAGGTTTCTGGGTAGAAAGTCTCGAGGCCCAAGCTGAAATAACCCTAATCAGGGTTATTTTGTTCGACTTGATAAATAAAAATCCTTCACAGACACAGTTTTAATACACTAAATAGCCTTTACAATGTGTATTTAATCAGAAAGTCTATCCCCCTTTCTTGATCTGATATCCACCTGTGTACAGAAGACCTACACCCTCCACATGTACTGATAAACAAACATTATTCATGCTTCATGCACCGCCTTGGTAACAACCCAAGAGATGAAGTGGTTTTCTGGTTCGATGCCAGCAGTGACTTGTTGTCCCTCTTCACCTTCACTGTCACTTTAAAGGAGCTGAGGCCCACACTGCCCTAAATGACCCCAACTGAGAGACAAGTGTATGATGGCATATGGACAGGAGGAAAACAGCAGTAAGTGCAGGCTGTCATCTATTGATGCTGCTCATAATTAGTATGTAATCTCCCTGCTGACATGAGGCGCTCCTTGTGGGTCAGTACCTCTCTCCTGGTGTTTACAATAATGTATGTGTACAGCTGTCAACTCAACACAAGTCTTTAAGACATTTTACACAATCACAGTCTCTTCCCAGCACTTGACAGTCTCAGTCTCAGATTACTGTGTCTGTGAAGACAATATATCCTCATGAAATCTGATGACACTGAGCATGTGCGTAAGCACAGCTTGGTTACTTTACATAGATAAGATAAACTGTTCCTCAAAGGAAAATATTAAAGGTAGAGCAAAAAATATATTTTACAAAACTGTTGATTAATTTCACAGCAGAATCAGTTCAGATTAACTAGTGAATGTTTCATTAATAATTGCATTTATGGACAAACCATAATGGCATCACTTCATTGGAAGTTGTAATCAATTAATTTATCAATAGTGAAGTAGTGATGTAATAATTCTGTACATATCAGTTATAACAGGTTTCTGCACCATTTTTAATTAGAGGGTCCTCCTGAAGAATTGAAAGCTGCTATAGTCACATATTTTTATATTAACAGTGGTTTCCCTGATTAGTTTCATTCAAAAGGGACACTACAGCTCCACAGAGAATAATCACTAAACTATGAGATTCCTCTCGGCCATACAGAGCATTTGAACATTTTTTAGGCCATTGTTTTGTTTTTTTAGTCAACCAGCAATCCTGCACACAGCTTTACTGCAAAAAGGCTAAATCTAAATCTGTATGCTACTTGCTAAGCACCAAGTGGACGTTACTATTTAGCTGACAAACATAGCATTTAGCAGCTAAAGAGCAAAATATATTTGCCCAGGGGTTGATAGAGACTAAAAACAAAACTGGAAGAGAGTGAATATACATCATAAGGTAAGAAATATGATTCCAAATTAATGTCAGAGTTGTTTCACATCTGTTGGATGTGTATATCAATGCCATATCTCACAGCTCGTTTCCATTTACACCAAAGAATATGAGATGAGATTTCTTCCTTTAATCAAGAGCATAGTTTTTCAATTTAAGAGCATACTTTAATGATTTCATGTTTAAATTTAGTTTTTTCTCAGGCTCAAAACTTCCCTGCTCGCACTCTGATTTTTTCTGCTCCTGTTCAAAACTGTATATGTGCTCTCAGATTTACTGTTACTTGCACAGATTTCCTGTGCTCCTGCTCGAACCTTCCTCCTTGATTTTGATGCTTGCACTTGGATGTTCTGCTGGGATAAACTGTGGTGAGTCTATTGAAAATCATCAATAATCTATCAATCTATCACCAGCCAACACAATTCAACCTGGAACTGACCGCTCTCTCTCAGTAAATCTGAGAGCACAGCTTATAACTGATCTACAAAACATGAACAAATGTATTTATTATTTCCTTACATTTATTAATTTCATGGTACAAAAATAATGAAAGAAATTAAATAAAATACATTAACAAAACAACACTTAGCTACAAAATATTTTTTATACAATAGATCATACTGTATGTCACCAGTGTGTATCTTCTTTTTTTTTTCTTTTTTTTTACCCGGCCCCCGACCAATGTGTATCTTTAAATAAAACTAAGATTACAGTTATCACAGCGGTTTAACACATTAAATTGATATAGCACCAGAGTTTATGTAGAGCAACAAAATCATTCAATCATCACATTTTCAATCATCAGTCACATTACAAAGTGTTACCACACAATAACTTGAATCTGTAAGTACTTTTTCATGATTAATATATTGACTTATTCACTCTCTCTCATACCTGGATGATCTCTCACCTGCAAAATGTTACATTAAGGTTGTTCATATACTAAAGAAGTTCCTCTTTAATAAAACCTGGAAGTGGCAGCTACAAATTAATATTTTTATGGTTGTTGCATTGTTGCTAGACTACACACAACACTTAGCTTGTTTGGGGACACAGATAATCAATGTTTGAAAAATTACAGCATCAGGGCACAAACTCTTCCTCGCAGCCTTGTTAGTAAAGGGAGGGGTGAAGAAAGATCCACACATAATGCATCAATACAAAGACATGAGACCAAACACTGGAGTATTCGCTTTTTAATCACTGACATCAAACCTAGTTGACCTCTGACACTTCTGTTTCTGAGTGCCTTCCAGCACTGTGTTTCTGTTGATGAATAATAAAAATCATATTAACTTTGATAGGACACAGATGATCTTTTTCTCTGGCTTCAAATACATCTGGTATGCTGTCATACTGCAAGTCCTTGAATGTTTTATGAATGTGGGTGTAGTTCAGTAAGGAATTGGAATCACATTATCCCCTCTCTCTTTCTCTCTGCATGGGCCTCTTTGAATTTATTCCCTCAAGTTGTTGAGCCTCTGAGGTCCTCCCCACATAAACAATGACATGATAAGGTTTGTAAAATGACACAGTTCACTTCAGAAAGAGAAGAGACTCTGCTGTCCAGACGTCTTACAATGCGAAGCAGTAACTTTTGTAATAAAAGGCTCTTTTGAGCAGAGCAATATTTCAAAGTTACGTATGCTTTGTTGAATAGCTATGACTAAACTAAACAATAAAAACACATTTTATAAGCGGAAATTTCACTTTCAACCAAACACAAATTGAAGGACTCAAATGATTTAAAAAAAGACATTAGAAATACACGAAACAGTAGAAAAGTGGTGTAAATGTAAATGTAAATACATACGGTATCTGTTAGAGTCCAGTGGTTAGAGACTTTTAAATTTAAAGAATTGTGAAGCATGAAATCTATACATACAACTATTGAGCAATAACAATGTATAAGATGAAGGTGAGGAGCTCCCGCACTCCACTCTAGTAAAATGCATCAACTGGACACTGACTGATGTTCCTGTGGGATACTAGCATCAGAAATAATCATTAATGTGTCTATTGTGCCACCTTGTGGAATAAACTAGGTCTCAACTGGCTACAGAGCTTCATGGGGCCCTACTGTGTTTAGAAATATATGTAACATAAACTCAATTGCCAGTTTATCAGGTACACCCAGCAAACGTCTTTGCAATAGTCCTACAATAAATCCTTTGTTCACAAAGGTGACTATGTTATTTTTTTGTCACCATTTTAGAAAGCTGTATGATCATTTTGGAGAATGTAGTCTCTACTGCATATAAAGTTGACCATATTAACATAATTAATTATTATTACTTAATTAATATAATATTAATACTATATTAATACTGAAAAATTTGGCTGTAAAATGTTCCTTGAAAACACATGGGTGACTTAATATAAAAAGCACTTTGCTATATTATGTTTAAAAAATAGACAATATTGAGACTATATATTATAATAAAATTAAACATAGGAGAGAGAGAGAGAGAGAGAGAGAGCGTGCTCTTCATAACTTAATGAAATTATATATAAATATATATGTATATTATGTATACACATGGTCTTTTTTATTATCTAAATGATTAGATAATAAGAAATTTTAGTAAGCATCAGCAGTATGTCAAGTTTCTTAGTAATAATGAAGAAATGAATAAAGTGATATGTTGAGGTTAGGCCATTTTTTTTCATGTAACTCTTTAGCATAAAGTTTTCTTTTTCTTTCTTTTTTTATAAACAAGATTTGATTATTTTTGACTTCCACTAATTATGAATGAACCACACCGTACTTTTGTCATTTAAAATATTTAATTAATTTTTTTATTTTCCAGGGTATAAATTGGCTTCCACACATATATATTCCAGGTTATTTTATTTTTACAGTTCGTGATGAATCTGCCGAGTCGTGCCCCAGTAACTGTGCTGTGAAGCGAAAGTGCGTCTGACGGAGCGGACGCTGCGTTTACGTGTTCCGGAGATTTCATCATTCTCCTCATCTCGCATTACGGTGGTCCATGCTTCTTCGTAGCGCGGCGTCGGCACTGCTGAGGACCAGCACTGAGATTTCCTCCCTCTTACCGGTGTCCACAGTCCAGTTTGTTCGGCAGTCGCTCCGCTACCCGCCCAGAAACAGGCCTTTTTCAACGTCGGTCTGTTTGTGTAAGAAGAAGCAGAAAAGCCTGTGGTTGCAAGTGGCGGAAGGACAAACCATGGACGGTAACATCGAAGAGATTCTCGCCCCTTTGAGGCTCGCAGTTAAAGAACAGGTAACACTGACTTATCTGTCAGCCCCAGCTGATAAGGACTAAAGCGGCTGTTCACGATTATTTCTTCTTTCTCAGCCACTCTCAGCGTGTTAGCCTGACAGGCTAACCGGCTAACCTGACCGGCTGCTTACTAAACTGACAGTGAATGTAGACAGCCTTTGCTTGCTAGCAGCTAACTGCTAGCTGACAGTCGTGTCTACAGCCTTTGCCACGTTTCATTGCACTGCTAGCAGACATTAGTGAGCAGGGAGGGGTTAAGTGGTTAGGCCAAGTTAGTACTGCTACTATTAAATGCCAACCATAAGCCGATGGCTTTGTGAACATGGACAAGCTTCGGGTGAATTGTAGGTTTTTCTATATGACAGCCTGAAGCCACCTCTCTGTTACAGGGGGACTTGGTGCGCCAGATGAAACAGGAAGGTGCCCCTGATGTGGATATCACTAAAGCTGTGGCTGAACTGAAAGCAAGGAAAAGAACTCTGGAGGCCAAGGTAAGCCATTAAAGTCCAGGGTTAACTGGATTTAATTAAATCTTAACGTAGTATCAGTGAGTCACATTCAGTGACATCATTGTGTTGGTGATAAGAAACATATGAAATATGATTTGTAAGAGCTTATTCCCTTTGTCATTGTGCTGTACTACAAATATTGATATAGTTTTAATGTGCACACACTTAAGTGCATGTGTTTCAGTCCACCATGATGACACCGCGCGTCTCTGACATGGCAAATTTGATTAGAGGGTGTGTTCAATTTACGCATCACAAATCTGCAGCTTTTCAAACATTGAAACCACTACAAGACTACTAAAATTACATCTTACAGTATAATATGAGCTCAAAAATATAATTACTAGCTTGTATCGTGTGGCTGAATGTCCAAACATAGCACATAATGATACCTGAGCCAACTGCTTTTTTAAAATTATATCATCACAGTCAAGAATTAAATTTTATCCCCAGACTTTCCGAAACTGCACCGGATCTTGGGAAAAGCAACTATAAGCAACTCAGTTTCATTGTATCTTGACAGAGAAAAATGATTGTAAATATAATTTTCATTGCAGGAACTGGCACTACAACCCAAAGATGACATTGTTGACAGAACCAAGATGGAGGATACCCTTAAGAGGCGATTCTTCTACGACCAGGCTTTTGCCATCTATGGAGGTGAGGTTATCAGCTAATGCACAAGTGCATACACAAACATATACATAGTGTTCAAGCACTCTGTTACCATGCAGTGATGCTCCCACAGGTGTGAGTGGTCTGTATGATTTCGGCCCTGTGGGCTGTGCCCTGAAGAACAACATCCTGCAGGCCTGGAGGCAGCACTTTATCCAGGAGGAGCAGATCCTGGAAATCGACTGCACCATGCTGACCCCCGAGCCTGTCCTCAAGTAGGTGCTCTGTAATGCTTTTGTTGCAGATATGACACAGACTATGACTGTTAATTATACCAAAATTCATTATCTATCTCTATCCTGGTGTTGGTGCCTGGTGGTTCCTAGAGTCAGCTACCAAGTGCTGAACTGTGGGTTTTTATTAACAGGCGTATAGTGATTCTGCGATTTTATGCATGGAAGCCGCCATATAGCAGCCTTCTATAGCCCGGTTGCAGAGACATTTTTTAAATGGAATAAATTATTTAAACTTTCTTCTGTGATGAATCTGATTTATTGTTTGTTAAATTATTTCACCAGGACGTCAGGACACGTGGACAAATTTGCTGACTACATGGTGAAAGATGTCAAGAATGGTGAATGCTTCAGGGCTGACCACCTTCTCAAAGGTAAGCCTTTTGTACAAGTGCCTGTCTGACTATATTTAGAAACTTGGCTTCCACTGCTGTGTAAACTAAAGATTAGTCACAGCAGCAGAAGTCTTTGTAAGTTTTTCATCTGTATTATTCATGGGATTCTGCAGAGGGAGGCATGGATGTGGTCCAGACTTGTGCTGTCAGTGGCTGCTGCTACTGGTTGGCTGAGCTCTGAGTATCACTGTTCTGCCTGAGGGAGAATGGAAGTGGCTGCACCAGAAGAAATCACATGGGGCTTTCATAGCAATACAAGCTGCTAGGATCACAGGGGCTGGATCTGTGCCAGAAAGCTGTTGGGAAATTTCAGATAAAATGGGATTCTGTGTGTCGCTGAAAGACAAATTGGCCCAGTTGCTAAAACAAATGATGCAATGAAACTTGTCAATGTTATGTATTAACTGAAATTTATCAAATCGTGTTATGCAATATGACATCAAATTTAGTGTAAAACGACTTCAAACTGTCCTGTCTTGAAGCCCATCTCCAAAAGCTGATGTCTGATAAGAAATGTGCAGCAGAGAAGAAGGCTGAGATGGAGGAAGTCATCACTCAGGTCAGTGTTGACCGAGCGAAAATGAGTGACTATGTAGAATGCTTGTTACTGACAAAGCTATAAGTGATTCACTTGTTTTTGTGTAATATTATTTTCAGATGGACAACTACACCCAGCAGGAACTGACTGATCTCTTTGTGAAATACAACGTTAAGTCACCAACCACAGGAAATGATCTGACGGCTCCCATCTCCTTCAACTTGATGTTTCAGACGTCCATTGGACCAGGGGGGAATATGCCAGGGTAAATTTACTCAGAGGAATATTTTTCTTTGATGCTGTCAAATGTACATAGCTGTTGGGTAATTAAATAACTCTAAATCTGCAGCTATCTGAGGCCTGAAACAGCTCAGGGAATCTTCCTCAACTTCAAGCGTCTTTTGGAGTTCAACCAGGGAAAACTGCCCTTTGCTGCTGCTCAGATTGGAAACTCTTTCAGGAATGAAATCTCTCCTCGCTCTGGACTCATTCGTGTCAGGCGAGTAACCGCCAAACTCGCCTACTATTTTGCCAATTTTGGCTATATGATTTGAGAGATTTAACGAGAATATAATCACTCTCTACACAGGGAGTTTACCATGGCTGAAATTGAGCACTTTGTGGACCCAAATGAGAAGGTCCACCCTAAATTCTCTAATGTAGCTGACCTGGACATCATTTTATACTCTTCCAAGGCCCAGACCAGTGGACAGTCTGCACAGATCATGAGGCTCGGAGATGCTGTGGAGCAGGTAGAGAGCACTAAAGTAGATGTAAATTAGTTTACTTTTACTCAGAGTAAAGTTGGTAAGATGGTAAGAGTTGGTAATGTATAGTAATTTGGACACAAACAGATTTTACAGAAGTGTTTTGTATATATCGATACAAAATGATAAAATTTTAAATGTGTGCTTTTGGGAATGATTCACACAAGAAAAGTGATAAATATCATCTTGAGTAATGTTGGTTTGTAACCAAACTTGTGGTTTTTAATTCTTATTTTGAGACTTTAATCATCAAATTCATTATGTGCCCTTTTCAGTAGTGTAATTCCAAAAAAAAGACAACACTGATGGAAATCTTCAATAGATGTGATGTACAAAATGGGTTAAAGCAAATAAAACACTGAACAAAAGAAATCTTAATTCAGAATTCTAGTCTCCTAGGTAATAAATAAACCATGGTTATTTTTGTCAAACCACTGCTTGATTAAGCCACCTGGGTCATGAATTTATTTGCAAAAATGTATGTTCTGAATAAAAGATTCTGAAGTTTATTCATGCCTTCTGTCTCCTTCAGGGAGTGATCAACAACTCCGTCCTTGGATATTTCATTGGGAGGATCTACCTCTACCTTACTAAAGTTGGTATTGCCAAAGACAAGTTGCGTTTCCGACAGCACATGGACAATGAGATGGCTCACTACGCCTGTGACTGCTGGGATGCTGAAGCCAAAACCTCCTACGTATGTTCCATTGCAGTGTTTCCTTCTGGCTTCATAGGTGTATTGCCATATGGGGAAGTTTGAATTCTATTGCTAGCACTAATATTTGTCTCTTACAGGGCTGGATTGAAATTGTAGGGTGTGCTGACCGGTCTTGTTATGATCTGAAATGTCATGCACGAGCTACAAAGGTCCCTCTTGTTGCTGAGAAGCCTCTTAAAGAACCCATATCCTTAAACTGCAGCAGTGCTTAACACTGCAAAAAACGGATCAAACAACCAAGAAATTCTATTACTCACGTGTCTCATAATTCTTTAGTCATTCTCCTTAATTTCTCCACACAAAGTTGTAAATGTCGTCCAGTTTGAGCCCAACAAAGGAGCCATTGGGAAGGCATACAAGAAGGACGCCAAGATAGCCATGGAGTATCTGTCCGTGTGCGACGAATGCTTCATTACAGAACAGGAGCAGCTGCTTAATGAGTCTGGGTGAGTGCTGCTAACAGATCGTCACATTGTACAGGGCAGTATGGGCAACTCATAAAACAATGGTGTTTTGCAATTTCCAAACCAGTGAGTATGTTTATTTTCACTATACAGAGAGTTCACCATTGAGACAGAAGGCAAGACGTTCAAACTCACAAAGGACATGGTCAGTGTGAAGCGGTTTCAGAAGACTCTGCACGGTGAGATTCACATTAAGGATGTGAGGAAGGTGATGATGGGGAAACAGTGACAACTTCTATAACACACAACTTCTGTTTGTCTTTGCTGCCCACAGTGGAGGAAGTTGTTCCAAATGTAATCGAGCCATCCTTTGGCATTGGTAGGATCATGTACACCATCTTTGAACACACATTCCATGTCCGAGAAGGTGACGAACAAAGAACGGTAAGAAGGTCATGTTAATCAACAGTACCAAGTTGGACATTTGGAACTAATTTCACTTAGGCTGTTTCACAGTAAAAGTCTGAGCTGCTCATAATTACTGTGCCAGTGGACACACTTTTACCATTTTAAATGCAGTTATAATGGCAGAACCTGTTTCCTCCAGTATCATAGCTCTAAGTTGTAAAACGGTGTATCTAAATTTTATTGTCTATAAATCGAGTCAAAAAACGCATTGTGAGTTTGGCCAGTTCAAACATTGTTAGAATGTGAGCATAATGTTTGCTTTGTGTTTATTATGTGGCTTAATGACTTTGAAGATAAGAGGTTTCTCTGTGGCAGTATCACTGAAATTGAAATAGTTATGTAGTCATCAGTGAGTCTGACCGTACAGAGTAGATGAGAGGTGGAAATTGCTGTCAAGTACTGATACAATCAAAATTGTCATTTGGCAACGTCACAAAATCCTGAAGCATTTTGCCTGTATCACACACAGCAAAGTTTGCTGGTTGTCTGAAAAAAAATGTGTTTTTTCTTTTTAGTATTTTAGCTTCCCTGCTACTGTAGCTCCATACAAATGTTCCGTCCTGCCTCTCAGTCAAAACCAGGAATTTGTGCCATTTGTAAAGGAATTATGTAAGTACCCACACAGCAAATTAGATACTATATTTGTCTAAAGAGGAGAGATGTTCTAGGTTGTTTAACTTTTCTTTTTCTCCTTTGCTCCTAAGCTGAGGCATTGACCAAAAACGGGGTGTCTCACAAAGTTGATGACTCTTCAGGATCCATTGGAAGGCGCTACGCCAGGACGGATGAGATCGGCGTGGCGTTTGGCATCACCATCGACTTTGACACAGTGAACAAGACGCCTCACACAGCCACTCTGAGAGACCGAGACTCAATGAGGCAGATCAGGGCCGAGGTACACACATACACAAATTTCAGTTTTGTTTATTTTTTATTTTTTGTCTCCACAAACAGATGTGCCTAAGGGAGTTCAAAGTCCATTAGGGAATAATCAACTGTGCTTGAAATGATCATTCTGTACTAGGGCTTCATGAGGAACTGTTGCTATGCTTGAAGTGACCTTGGCATATGTAAACGGTGCTCAGCGTTAAGGGCAATGATGTAAATAAACTGAACTGCACTGATAAATAGTCCTCTCTCAGCTGTGGAGTAAAAGTGATGCTTAGCTTTAAGTGCTGTTTTTTTTCCAAATAATTTGTGTAATAACTGTAAATAGCTAAAAGACCAAACAGAATAATTTAGGGACAAACCCTCCACCACCCTCCAGAGGATTTGGCACAAACAAAAGTGGACAGAGGTGGCTTTTCGGCTGCATTTTTAACTTCTCCATTTCATGGAGCAAATGTTAATCAGCACACTTGCCTATACAAGCCACATAGTGGCTCGTGTTCAACTCAGGCTTTATGCACATGGCCACAAGGTGCTTTACTTGTGTAACTACACTGATTGTGTTTTGGGGTCGAGTGCTGCCAATGCATCACTCAACAGTTACACAGTGGCTGCTGGTGTGCTGTCACTATGTAGAAAATAGCAAAACACTCTCGATGTGCATAAAACCCCATTTGCCTCTTATTTTCTATGCTAGCCTGCATGTAGGTGGCATAATGACTTGTTGACATGTAAAGGTATTCCCCTGTGCCATGAGCCAGCTGTCAGCCCATAGGAATCCTCTAGTAAAGCAGCAGTTTTCTCATATTTCCTATCCAGATTGGCACATCATGACTATGTAGCTTACATCCCCTTGCTGACAGCATCTCAATATATGACAGTTTATTAAATTATAACCCCTGTATTGTGATATGTATCATATCGCCAGATTCTTGCCAATACAGTAACCATTACACTTTACTCTTTCACAATCTTTTTACCCTTTATATCAGGATAATTCAGTTTATACAAACTGTTCCCATTTTGGTTATATTGTTAAAAAATTAATGGCATTGCTGTACTTGACATGTCTTCAAAAGTGTTTTCACTACACACAGCAGTGTTTCAGTTGTAATTACACACACACGCCATGTAACACAATCAAGTAAACTCTCTTTCTCTCTCCTCAGGTCAGCGAGTTGCCTGCGATTGTTCGGGATTTGGCCAACGGCACGTTGAACTGGGCAGAAGTTGAGAGCAAGTACCCCATCTTTGAAGGACAGGAGACCAGCAAGAAGGACACAATCGAAGAGTAAATCTGACTGATCTGCCAGCCGCTCCATGAAAACACACAGACTTTGTTACGTATGCATCACCAGGAGGAATATTGCAACTGTATTGTGATAAGCAACTGTATAGTGGTGCACTGAGGCCCTTCTTGTGTTCTCCACCACTGCAATCAGTAAAAATGTCATGTATTCATCATATCTAACAGTTGTGGAAAAGCTTGCACAGGATTGTTGTTTCTTTCGATGAGCAACATTTCATCCATGTATGAACCATGTCGATATGTTTTAAAAGGGAGAAAATGTAATCAGGTTGTCAGTGGAAGGAGGCTTCCACCATTCCACTTTTCAGGCAGATTGGATTAAGATATTTAACTATTTCAATAAAAACGGCCAGCACTTACTGGACATGCACATACAACCTTGTTTTCAGTGTTGTGGATTCTGTCAGAGATGTATAGAAGAGAGTGTAAAGTCACAGCCACATAGCTCAGTTGAAATATCCCCCCAAAAAAGTTTGCTCGTGAGCTCAGGTTAAATCAACATCTGCTGGTTTCCACCAACACCAGCAAAATAAGATTGATCAAAATAAGTCTATTTAAAGGAGAACTGGAGTTAAAGCCTGAGGTGTTAATTGGAATGTTTGGGTAATATATGCTGCTGTTATTATATTTAACCTCGTATAAATGTCCAATGTATGAACCTACTGTATGTACGATCAAAATATACCTGCAGTATTTCATTGTGAGTGCTTTTTGCAACCACTAGCTGGTTCCTGATGGTTCATCATTAATAGAAAGCTGCTGGTACAAGACTTTCTCCTGCCAGTTTGTGTACTGTTAAGTATGCACATGGCAGAAATATGCCAGAACATATTTCTGTTGTGAGAAATTAACTACCAGCACAGTAGGTTGGCGCAGATTTACTTCATAATCCAATGTTTTTTGCAGTCAGCAGTTATGAGCAAATGCCCATTGTTTTATAAATCCTTACTTTAACCAGTTGGTTTTTTTTAAACTTAGCAGAAAATATGAAATTTCTGACTTGTTGCACAATACCAAGGCTGCAGACCAACAACAGAGAAAAGTTTACAAGTGGCTCATGGCTGCGAGGGCAAATGTTAAATTTTGTATATGCACTACTAAAGCACATTAGGCTGACTTTTAATTAATTGTTTTA
>JAUMHL010000013.1:22185656-22241920 GCA_032362345.1 Sandelia bainsii
TGGCTGCGAGGGCAAATGTTAAATTTTGTATATGCACTACTAAAGCACATTAGGCTGACTTTTAATTAATTGTTTTATTTTATTTTGTTTTATTTTAGTTGTTTGCTCACATCATAGTGCCAAAATAAAAAATGCTATTGGGGTGAGCTGTGGGTGGTGATAGGCCCACCCACTACACTATGAGGTGCAAACCAAAGCCGTATTTTGCCAATTTAAAGTTGGACTAAGATTCCACTATTACATCTTTTATGTGTTTATGGCAGAATTAAGGTTTGTATGAGTTTCCTGGATGATGCAACAGGAAGCTCTGGTTTCAGACATCAAAACTGAACAGACTCTCAGTGTGAAAAAACAGACGCCTCCCTTCCACTCTGGATAAAGTTAGAAGAAAATACGTATACAACAGTTCCTTTGGTTACATTTTGCTCTCTAAGAGATGTTTTGCATTAACGCACAGTCGCAAATTGATTAGAAAATGTAGGAGAGTCTGATGTGAAAAACAAAGTGAAACCAGTCAGCTGCAGGCTGAAGTTTGATTTAAATACGCATTTGATGATAAAAGATATTTTGCCACTTTACAACAGATTTGTTTAATTGACCAGTTCATGCCCTCTGTAGTTAATTACATAATAGCCTATATAGTGATTTTTTACAACCTGATAGGTCGCATCCACCCAAAGCCATCAGCTCCAACTGTCCTTCTATGTGCTTAGTACCGTTGCGCTTTTTTACCAACTGCAGTTGTCTCCCACAACAGTAGTTATTTTGGGGAAATGAAAGGCTGCGATTTTATACTGACTGCACTGCAAATAAGATGCAAAGGTAAAAAAAGAGATTAAAGGTGTTGATGTATGAAGAGGAGTTAAAACGTGGTATTTTTCTGCAGGGTGACTTGGTGCATCAGTTGAAGGAGAAAGGCGCCTCCGAGCAGGAGCTGAGCAAAGCTGCTGCAGAGCTGAAAGCTCGGAAGAAGATTCTTGAAGCAAAGGTAAGAATCTCACACCCACTTTCATTTTTGTATTAAAATGTGAACTTATTTAATTTAGTTCACCATTCATTTGGAAGAATAATGTTATAAACCATCTTGCAATTATATGTCCTCACTTCTAGGAGCTGGCTTTGCAGCCTAAAAATGACACAGTGGACAGAGTGAAGATGGAGGACACCTTAAAGCGGAGATTCTTTTATGACCAGGCTTTTGCAATACATGGAGGTAAAATACTGTAATTATTTTCCAGTAGACGAAGAATCCCCCAGCAACATTTTAAGTTCTAAGCAACTGAATAAAAATGTGATAGAGACAGAGCACGCAGTTCAAGAATGATATAACCCAAAATATTATACTACACAGCTTGATCACTAACTAAAAAAACAGCTTGTTTCTCAGGTGTGAGCGGCCTCTATGACTTTGGCCCGGTTGGCTGCGCACTAAAGAACAACATCCTGCAGGTATGGAGGCAGCATTTCATCCAGGAGGAGCAGATCCTGGAGATCTACTGCACCATGCTGACCCCCGAGCCTATCCTCAAGTAGGTGATAGGGGTTTATCCTCGAAATGCTCCTGACTGAGAAAGTCAAAATTTAAGTTGCAAAGACTTGTCCTCAAACATGCTGCCTTTTTCAGGACGTCTGGGCATGTCGATAAATTTGCTGACTACATGGTGAAAGATGCCAAGACCGGAGAATGCTATCGAGCTGATCACCTCCTTAAAGGTGACTTTCATCATTTAGAGGATTAAAATGAGCCATGTGTAGTCTAGTCTTCTTTTGACTTTCTACAGGTGTCAGATTTCATCCCTAAACAAGCTGTAGTTAGAGAGGAGGCAGGGGTGTGGTAGGTATCACAGGTGAGTACTCTGTAGTTGGTCTGTTACTTCAGCCAACACACCTTTTTATTTATAGTAACACAAGTTTATTATTAACTTAGAGACAGGCTCAGAAAACCAGTTCCAGGTGCTGAGAGGCTTTCGCACAAAAAATACATCAGTATATTTAAATATATTTGTTAAAGGACTCAACATGAAGATGATCGAAGCTAAAAGATCGAAGTTAAATATTTCTTAAACATTTTACTGCTTTTAATGCCCAGAAATTGACTACATCACATTTTCAGGTTAGACACTCATATGGCTCTGGATGCAAATTACTGCAGTTTCTTTCAAGGCTAATATTTGCTTGAATCACTGTAACAGCTGCAAAATGAGGTGTTTGTTTCCTCACAGCCCACTTAAAGAAGCTGATGTCTGATGAGAAATGCTCAGCGGAGAAGGTGAATGAGATGGAAGATGTCATCACTCAGGTGGGTGACTGATCAACTATTCTCATGCTGGCTTCCACATGCAGAAGCAACATCATATGTGAAGGAAATGCTGACACCTGCTGGTAGAGAAATGATCATCTAATGCTTTGCTACTGTCTTTGTTTCAGATGGATAACTACTCTCAACAGGAGCTGGCTGATCTCTTTGTGAAATACAACGTGAAGTCTCCCTCCACAGGAAATGACCTCACGCCTCCCATCTCCTTTAACCTGATGTTTCAGATGTCCGTCAGGCCAGGAGGCAACATGCCCGGGTATTGATCAACATGTCTCAAGTGTCTCTTATGGAAAAAAATTGCTGTATTGAAATGGTGTCAACTAATTGTTTCTGTGCAGCTATCTGAGGCCTGAAACAGCTCAGGGCATGTTCCTCAACTTCAAGCGTTTATTGGAGTTTAACCAGGGAAAACTTCCATTCGGAGCTGCTCAGATCGGAGACTCCTTCAGGAATGAGATCTCTCCTCGCTCTGGACTCATTCGTGTCAGGCAATCAGAAATTTGAGCTCCTCAAAATGCATTGTGTCCAAATTATAACAAACATATAGTGAGACACTTTCCTTGTTGCAGAGTTTACCATGGCTGAGACTGAGCATTTTGTGGACCCAACTGAGAACGTTCATCCTAAATTCTCCAGTGTGGCTCATGTGGAGATCATGTTGTTCTCATCCAAAGCTCAGACAAGCGGACAGTCTGCAGAGATCATGAGGCTGGGGGACGCTGTGGAGCAAGTATGTGTGATTACATTCTTATTATGTGTGTCATATCTTAGTTCTCTAAACATACTTGGTCTTATGTGGACATTAATGCTGGAACAAATAGAAGGAAATAGACCACTATACATTATGCATACACCAGTCAGCCATATTTTTAAATGGTTTTTATGTTATCATGGACAATATTGGGCACAATGACCAGTCTGCAGTCTTAATCATTATCAGATTTTAGTATTTAGTATGATGGATTTTGATCATGATGACATGTTTAAATGTTGTTTTTGTTTTCTGCAGGGAGTGATCAACAACTCAGTGCTGGGTTACTTCATTGGAAGAATCTACCTGTATCTCATTAAAGTGGGACTGTCCAAAAATAAAGTGCGTTTCCGTCAGCACATGGAAAACGAGATGGCTCACTAAGCATGTGACTGCTGGGACGCTGAGTCCAAAACCTCCTATGTAACTCATGTCTCTTTTATTCTCACCTAAAATCAGCAGTTGAAAACAGCAGAACCAATTCGTCCTGTTTTACTCTTCCTCTACACGGTTGTTTCTCTCTCAGGGCTGGATTGAGATTGTGGGCTGTGCTGATCGCTCCTGTTATGACCTCTTTGTCACTCCAGAGCCACCAAAGTCCCTCTAGTGGCTGAAAAGCCTTTGAAAGAACCCATATCTTTCCATTGTTCAAGTCCAAAAACAGTTACTGTATTATAGTTTTTAACACAAATCCTGTAAAAGAAACAGAAAGTGGTCAAAATAATAATCAAATAATCAAGTACATGCATTTCTTGTATACTAACTGCCAGAAGAGGGAACTGTTGTTTATTGTGTCAGTTTATATGTAGCTGGACAGTTTTGATCTATTCTCCTGACTGAGATGGACATTTTGAATATGTTTTAATATTTTGGAATATTACACTTGGTTCCTCCTTAACTTCTTCACACAAAGTGGTAAATGTTGTGCAGTTTGAGCCTAAAAAAGGAGCCATAGGCATTGCCTACAAGAGAGATGCCAAGGCCGTTCTGGAGTTCCTGGCCGTGTGTGATGAATGTTATATCAGTGACCAGGAGAAGTTTCTCAGTGAAACTGGGTAATTACTGGCAACACTGTTCACTACCTAACAAACTGTGTATATGTTTTTTAAAATATGTCTAATTTGATGTGATTGTTTATCTTTGCAGAGCGTTTAGCTTTGAGACACAGGCCAAGACGTTCACACTGACCAAAGACATGGTCAGTGTGAAGAGGTTTCAGAAAACCTTGCATGGTAAGAGATGACATTAAACCTGCTTTGTACTCTGTAGAGTAGAAGAGTGTGTTGTTCTCGTGGGAAAACAAGTGTCTCTGTTTTTCCACAGTGGAGGAAATTGTTCCCAATATAATTGAGCCCTCGTTTGGCATTGGCAGAATCATGTACTCTATCTTTGAGCACTCATTCCGCATCCGGCAGGGAGATGAGCAGAGGACAGGAACAGGAATCATAAATTTTTTTTTTACTGTTCATTGTACTGTTGTAATTGAAGATGATTTCTTTCTCATCCAGTATTTCAGCTTCCCTGCTACTGTAGCTCCATACAAATGTTCCATTCTTCCTCTGAGCCAAAACCAGGAGTTTACGCCATTTGTCCAACAGTTATGTGAGTCTATTACAGTAGTATTTCATTGAAAGGAGCAGTTTGACATTTCTGCAAATACGCATATCTGTCTATCTGAAACTAAAGCCAGACTGGAAGCAGAGGGAAACAGCTAGTCTGACTTCAAAGTTAACAAAATCCACCTACGAGCACCTCTGAAGTCATGAATTAAACTAAGAAAGAAAAAAAATCACAATTCATCATTATATGGGCGGTAATGTACAAGAGGGAAACTGATGAAAAATGCCCATAAGTTACTGTTACTCTCTCTTTGGTATTTGTACAAATTAATTCAGCAAGGTACAAAATGTTAATTAGTGAGATTTACAGGCAGTACGCAGAGAATAAAATTATTATTTTACACAGCCAGACTAGCAGTCTCCCCCATTTCCAGTCTTCTTCATGCTAAGCTAACTGCAACTGGATGTTGCTTCATATTAACAATTGAAGACTTTGTTTTGATCTTCTCATCAACTCTGAGCAAAATATGAATTTCATAAAATCATGAAATATTAAGTCTCCCTTCTAAAACTCATCTCTTTTAACTGAGTAGTAATTTTTTTCTTTCTTCTTCTTTCAGCTGAGGCAATGACCAAAAACAGTGTTTCTCACAAGGTGGATGACTCTTTAGGCTCCATCGGGAAGCGCTACGCCAGGACTGACGAGATCGGAATGGCTTTTGGCATCAATTATCGACTTTAACACTGTGAACAAGACTCCTCACACAGCCACTCTGAGAGACAGAGACTCAATGAGGCAGATCAGGGCTGAGGTAAAATATGAAGCAGCCACGCTTGTAGTTAATAAAGTGACATTTCTTGTCTTATTTTGTAATAATTTAGAAAATTATGTTGCAGGTGAGTGAGTTACCCGGGATGGTTCGAGACCTGGCTAACGGCACCTTTACGTGGGCTGAGGTGGAGAGCAAGTATCCTATCTTTGAAGGACAGGAGACCAGCAAGAAGGAATAACTGAACTGGTTCTTCTACTGTACGCACAGGGGCTATGTTGTCAATAAAGATTTTACATATAACTGTAGTCATGTAGCTTAAAAATTTCCAGCATTTTTTAATTTGAATAGACAAGTATACAGCAGCATCTGAGGATATAAATGTGTGTTAAATATACAGAAGGAAACAACTTGTTGTAGTGGTAACACTGTGGCTTCTTACACTCAGTATTACTGTCATTTGAGCAACTTTCTTAACAGCTCCCAATGGATGTGTGGTACTGATACTGTGACAGCAAATGTCGATGCACCATATACTGTATGCTGAGTGTCTTGGTTGAGCTTTTCAGATAAACTTCTTATTGTGCAGACATGGATTTTGTACTTTAACATGTTGGGCTGCTTTGTGTTACCAGCTGCAGTAATACCTCTGAACGTCACTTGTGTATTTTGTGTTGTTGTCACTAGTTGGTGTCATTACACCATTACAATCGTTCATTGTAGAATGTGAGGCATGGACGTTTGGCCACAGCTGAAAATTGCCACAGACTTAGAAACTCCCAAAACAGATCTGGCAACCAGGAATATGGAAAATAGCAACAAGAGAAAACAGAGAGGAGGTCTTTTAATTTGAATATGTTAAATAACTACAACAAATCTCTAAAAGTACTGTATGTCATATTAAGCGCTATAATGTAGCACAGACATAAATGTTATAAGTGCTGAATATTGTCATAGTATCTTTACTATTTCATAAAGTTGAAATTATAACTGATAACTTATGAACAAAGACTCTGTTTTGCACAAAACAGATCCACGACCTGGTGGGTTTAATTGCAGTTTGTTATCCCTATGCTGCATCATTTACTAAGGTAGAATAAGTTGTAGCATGCCAACATTAAAGACCCTAACAGACTTCTAATGTTGTACGGCTTATAACCTATTATTCTGATTTAACAGTCCTCCTGTTCCACCCTCTCTATGTCAGTGGTCAAAGTATAAATACATCATGTCACCTTTAACTAGTGGCAGCTCCCTCTCAGGGAGTCAGTGGGACCTGCAGCCCACCCTGTGCTGTGTAGACACACAGCAGATGAGGTTTACATTTTCTTACATGTTTTTTTTAACACAGAATTTTAATGTGTTTTCTCTTTTTGAGAAAATTGAAAAGGTTTGTTTCATAGAAAGTTCTTCAGGCTTGCAACTGCTGCATTCAAGGTCAGTATCACAACAGGTGCTACAGAGGACAAACTGAAGTGCACGACCGTGTGGCATTTCAGCAGCAGGCATCTCAAGGAGACATTGTGAGGAGCAAACACACAGTTTTTTAATGTAGGTAATCATTTATAACATTATGTGTGGGTGCTGTTGTTAGGGAACATGAAAAACCCTGCGTTACAAAGCATATAGATGTTTAACTGTGTTTAGCATGCACACTACTGCTGAAAAAGTTCAGAGGAGAGAAGTTGTTTGGTTAAAAATAGCAGGCAGCTTTGCTTTCTTGGTGAATTACCTCTGAATTCTAATCAGTGACAACTGATCAACAAGCATTTGACCTCCACTGTTCTTTCATTGATTCTTTCTCAAGAAAGTCGGGCAGATAAAACTCCTAGTACAGATGAAGAATTTAGGTCTGCACAGTAACTAGTAACTAAAGCTGTCAAATAAAAAAGTTAATGTAGTGGACTAAAAAGTACAATATTTCCCTCTGAATTATTGTGGAGTAAAAGTAACATAAAATGGAAATACCCAAGTAAAGTACAAGCTACTCAAAATTGTATAAAGTAAAAAACTTGATTAAATGTAATTAGTTACTAACTGCCTCTGACAAATGTTTCCTTTAATAGTGGTAAATTATTGTGTTGATCTGTACTAATGTGGATATTCTGAGTAATGCTAGTCAGTGGGGGAAATACTTTTACTTTCCTTGAGTTCTTCTGAGGAAAATATTTTACTAATGATTACATTTATTTCACAGCTCTAGTTACTTTTATTATAATATGACATGTTCATAAGAACACTGTTGTTAAATAAACTATCCAACAGGACAGGAAATAATTTACTTTTGGTACTTTCTGCCTCTAATAAAAAGTACTGAAGTAGAGTACTTTACAGCTGACAGAGATCTATATGTAAAATCAATATTTATTGACAAGTTGAGGTTTATTTTTAGTTACAGTTGGAATATTTGTGTCCCATACAAACAAACTGTCCTTTTTTAATTTACAGCTGTGGGTTCAGGACAGTGCTGTGCGTTGATTTGTCTTCTCTCCAGTGGTGTACTATGATTCAGAAGGTGTTAAGGAGAGATTTGATCAGTGTGAAAACAATCAGTTCTCATAACTTGTAATTTTTGTATTTGTAGGCAAACCTTTATGGGTGTGTTGTGTGCTATTTCAGAGGTTAAACATGCTTAACCTGTTCAGACAAAGTGTTGTGTTGTTCAGGAGCTTCTGTCACCATGGGAATTAAAGCTGCGCTTTCCAAATATGAGATCTATTTCTACAACGTGGTGCTGTGTCTGGCCATGTTCTGGGCCACCAGCTGGATCTTTGAGGTGTCCAGTTGTGAGTATGAAGAAGCACACACACACACACACACACACACACACACACACACACACACACAATAAATAGTTTTAAAACAGTAGTATCACACTCATGGTAAAGTACACCTAATTAGAGTACTCTGACACATATAAGTAGTTCATTTTTAAAAATAATAAAGGTATATTAACATTGGCCAGGCGAGGTAAACAGTATACAAAATGTATTTTTATAGTTTTCATTAAAATGTTATATGGAACCAAACTATAAATAAATAATAATTCACTTTCTGTTACTAATTTCCTAATGTGATGCGTCGCATTTTATTTTTCTGTGACTCTGATGCACCAAATGACGAATGTTCACAAATCTCAGTTTACTGCACATTATATACTAACCATTCAGTATCTATATTTGTCTGCACATGCTCACATTGTCCCAGTAAGAGGTCTGATCCAGACAGTTAAATGACAACAGCTGTGTGTGTAGGTGGAGAAAGTTCTGTAAAGTTCTGGTGCCATTGTTTCTAAATTAATCAAATAAATCTTCACCAATTTCTTGCTATTCCTCACCTGACATGTGCTGCTGAAAGAGAAATATCTGTAATGAGCTATTATTGATGTTAGCCAATGTGGTAACTATCAATTATTCATGTCTCACAGCTTATGTCATGAGGGTTTTAGGTTCAAAACAAACAATAATTAAACATCTTCTTGATTGTGTCATTGTAGTTTAACGATAAGCAACTCTGCAATGCTTATCAATACAAAAGTAGATGAAAGTAATACATAATCATGATATGAAAACTGTGATCCTTAGGTTGAGACATACTTTAAGTTAGATATTATGTCTCCTGTAGTGTCGTCTTATACAGACAACCCAGTGTGCGGTACTGAGCAAAGCCTCTGTCTGTGAGTGAAGACTTAGAACTATGCCGATCATGCAGAGATCAGGTGTCAGTATTAATATCACAGAGCAGAAGAAGAAAATAGGCCCTGTGTTGATCATGCATATTGTTAGTTTCAGTGTCACATCTTCATACAAGGATAAGACAATATAATAGTAAGAGAAAATTGTTATATTAAGTGACAGAGCTGCGCTCTTATATTGGATTTGAATTATTATATTGCAATAATTTGAAAAGAAGCCAGAGAGACAGAATAGTCTTTTTTCACATACTGTATTTCTCATCTTTTCTTATTATAGCCAATGCAAACAGAAAGACATTCAAAACCAATGTGAAGCCGGGATGGTACTACTTTGGGAGGAAAAGGGTGAGAGAACGTTCATAGTTTATCAAAAAACATTTAATGGCAGATATTAATCGCTGCATGCTGTTTTCAACTGTCATTTCTTTCCTCCATGGCTTACAGGATACGACTGATTTTGAGTGGATGATGTGGTTTTCCACATTCAGAGAGCACATCCTGTTTGCTGTTTCTGGTCATGTGCTGTTCGCCAAGATCTGCTCCATGCTGGCTCCACAGGTGCATCTGATGAACTGATTTATTGATTCACAGTTCAGTTATAGTAGTAGTAACTATTCAGCTGCCATTTCAAATCCTCTGTGTCACAATTTATTTTTATAACATTGTACGGGAGCTTTTTATGGCATCAGCAGATAATGAATGTGACCAACTGGAAAAATAAAGACTGAGCATGATGGATGCATGACTCAAAGAGACAACAGACATTTGGACGTTAGGACAGTTAGGTTCAGTTTCTCTCCTTGAGTGCAAATGTTTTACACATTGTGTACTGAAATAAAATGTTGTGTGTCTGGTGCTAAACAAAACCATACAAATAAAAAAAATTAAAGAAACGATCTTCCATGGCACAATTTAATGTGACAAAGTGTAAAGTTGTCTCTTAGTTGTAAAGAGAATCTAAACAATTATTTTATATGGTGTATTTTGTAGTGCTTTGACAAACACAAGCTGAATCACTGCATTATTTTTAGATTATATATCGTTTTTTTATTGCCTGTGTCATTGTCATACCTATAAGATGCAACTTTGTTATGTAGCAACAATGTTTTTCTCTCCCACAGTACAGGTCCTTGGTGTACATGGTGTATGGGCTGCTGGCTGTGTGGACCAGTATGGGCTGGACCTATGTCACCCTCATCCTGTCTCACTGCATCCTGCTCTACAGCATCTCCCTAGTGAAAATCCGCTGGCTTTGCTTTTTCACTGGGCTTTGTACCCTCGCTACATTCAAGTGTGAACCCTTTGTGTCATGGCAGGTAAACTGCTGCCTCTAAATTAGAAGTGATACAGTTTTTGATGTAAATGCAAGAAACTAGTATTGTGAAATATATTTTTTTTTTCTTTCTCTTTAGGCTGATTTTGTTGAAGGCGACTTCGAGCTGCGTCACATTCTCTTTTATGGGGGTTGTGGGTTTACGATCATGCGCTGTATGAGCTTTGCTCTGGAGAACTGTGAAAGAAAAGATGGAAACTACAACATCCTGGAGCTGCTCAAGTACAACTTCTACCTCCCGTTCTTCTACTTTGGACCCATTATGACCTTTGATAAATTTTATGTTCAAGTAAGTTAAACTAGGGCCTAATTTTTTTGTTCAAGTCATCCAGCTACTCAGGCATTGCCTGTCCCAATTTAGTGCACAACATGGTATCACATTTTACTGAAGTGGTTTCTAAACAATTTAATTTCTTAGCCCTTAAAATTAAACATTGTCAGCTGATACATACTGTACTCCTACTGTACTGTTTGTACCGTTACTACCATTTGCATGTCTATAGGGCATTTACCCTGTTCCATTTGAATAGTTTAGATACATGAGGAAGTAAAACTAGTATTTTAGAAGAAGAAGAGACTTCCAGACAGTCCCTCTGCCATGTTTTCTTTTCTGTATCATGTAAAGAGTCTTAAAACATCCATACTAAATAAGTATACTGATCTTTGCATCAGCAACGGAATTACTTCATGAGCTCTACAGCAATGTCAAAGTTAGTGCACCGCTTTGTGTCTGTTGCCCCCTGCAGGTCAACAAGTCAGACCTGACCAGGAAAGAGTGGGAGATGTGGAATATCAGCGTGCAGGGTCTGGTCCACCTGGGAGTCATCATTGTAGTGGACATCCTCTTCCATTTCATGTACATCCTCACCATCCCCAATGACATGAAGCTCCTGAGGCATCTTTCGGACTGGGCTCTAGGTCTGTGCTGCTTCACTGCAATTCCTGCATTCAGTGTTTTGACTACTTTTTTAAGCTTTGCCATGTTAATTACAGCAGATTTGACAGCTTGGGCACAAACTATCATCTTTAGCCTATTCTTAATTCTGTTGAATTATTTGAAATAACAATACAGTGATGAAATAAGTGATGTGACTGCATTGTTTCCAGTTGGTCTAGCCTACTTTAATTTGGTGTATGACTGGGTGAAAGCAGCCGTCATGTTTGGAGTCATCAACACACTAGCCAGACTGGATCATCTGGACCCACCCAAGCCGCCAAAATGTATCACTATGCTCTATGTGTTTGCTGAAACGTGAGTGGTGTTTACACAGCTTGATCACATTTATTCATTACACTTGGTATAAATTTGTAAAATGAAAAATGAAATCTGTTGGCTTTTCTGTCGTTTTAGGCACTTTGACAGAGGAATCAATGACTGGTTGTGTAGGTGAGTGTCTCAGAAAGACCAATACATTCAAAGTCTTAATTTGAAGTCTTATCAATGTGGTTTAATTTGGTTCTGACACTGTGTCATTTCTTACAGATATGTGTATGATTACCTGGGTGGAAAGCATGACAATGTAGTGGAGGAGCTGGTTGCTACACTGTGCACCTTTGGCGTCACCATCCTCTGGCTGGGACCCTGCCATGTGGTGCTGGTCTGGGCTTTCTTTAACTGTTTTGGCCTCAACTTTGAGCTGTGGACTGCCAAGTTTTTCTCCATGGAACCTTTCGCTTCTTTTGAGGTGGTTTAATGGAGATTCTGCTTCAATTTGAATATAAAAAAAATGCTTTTTGTTTATTAAAAAATGTATTTCTGTTTACAGATTACACTGACAGAAGCAATGTCCCGTCGGATCAGAGCCATCTTTAATACGTTCAACTTCTGGTGCATTGTGTTGTATAATGTCCTCGCCTTAAACAGTTTGGATTTTGCCAAGTTGGTTGCCAAGCGGCTGCTTCTCAAAGGTGATTTTGTTTTACTATGTTGATAAGGGTTTAATTTTTTTTACCAAATGAATTATCCATTAAACAGTGATTTTTCTTACTTTTCCAGGCTTCCCCATAACTACCATCATCGTTATGTTTGTGACCTACTGCCTGATTCAAGTGATTAAGGAGCGAGAGAGGAGACAGGCCCTGATGGATGATCCTGATCCTCCTGCCTCACCTCCAAATGCAACCACCACCCCGACCTGCACTGCAGCTACACGTGCTACTGCCCCACCAGTTACAGATCCCAGCAAGGATAAAGCAGAATAGATATTTAATGTTCGTGTAATGATGTAAAATAATCAAGGGTATAACAGCCAACAGTATTATTGTCAATTTAGATTTTATAATATGATGCTGTAATTCTGCTGGTTTTAAAAACATCATTAACTGTAAATGTTTACCATCATTTAAATGTATTTATACCTAAAAGGGGAAAAATATATCCTAATCAAAGATAATCAAATATGTAATGTTATATAATGTACAGTACACATGTACATCTGCTGTTACTGTCACAACCTGCAAATGTTTGTTCAGTGTGGTAAGGATAATGATTGTGTGATATACTCATCACACTGGCAATATTAAAATGTTTATAAAGAGTCTCTCTGATGGAGCTGAATAAGAATGAGTGAGCGTGGATTTTTACACTGTGTGACTGAGTATAGTGTCCTGTCGTTTGGGATGTGAGATATTTCTGTAACATCACATCAGCAGTTTGCAGATTCCTGCTTGATGCCACCACACTGGAAACAATTTTAACACTAAGCAGTGGAACAGCTACTGTCACGTCTGTGGTGAATCACCACCTGGACCTGAACAGTTTAATAAAAGGTATTTAGTGACATTAAAAATGGGATATGGTCCTATTTTAGGACAAATTAGAATGACTTTGAAGCTCATTAGTAGGCTACTAAAATTTCACCTAGCTACAGTAATTAAAAATTTAGATAATTCAAAGCCAACAATATTTTAGTGTTTTCATAACTTTCCGAATACCGCGACTGGGTTGTACTGAAGTACTGGTATTAGTCAGTAACAAAATGACAGGGTGATACTGTTGCTCTGATGACTCAGGCACAGTGACCCCAGAGGACAGTTGATCACAGACCCCCCCTCATGACTCAGGTCCTACGTATCTGTCTGTATGAAGCCATGTGTCAGCTGTCTAAGAGTGGGTACATGTTCCTAAGGAGTGGTTATGGGTGGGGTTAGAGGTGGGTAAGGGGGATTGAAGCGTCAATATTGCATTGCATGTTTCAGATCAAGCCCCTAGCTTTACGCCAAGCATCCAGTCTATAAATAACCTACCAGTTGGAGCTCAGTTGAAGGGTATGGACAGCTGAGAAAGTGGGCTGCCCTCAGGTTCAGCTGGCGTGGGCTAACAGCAGACTCTCAGTGTCTCTGAATACTCCTCCGTCAGACTAAAAATTAGAGCTACTGTGTTAAAAAGAAGATCCCAATTTTGTTTGTCTTGCAGCCCCAGAAAGGCTCTTCTTCCCACCAGGAACGATGGCTCTACCTATAAACCCCATGGACGAGCCCAGAACGTACCAGCAGACTCTGCTCCAGGACGGCCTGTACGACTTGTTAGAGAATGACAAGCTGGTAGATTGTGTGCTGAAGATCAAAGACAAGGAGTTCCCCTGCCACCGGCTGGTCCTGTGTGCCTGCAGCTCGTACTTCCGCTCTATCATTCTGTCTGACCAAGAGGAGAGCAAAAAGAAAGAGATTGTGCTGGAGGATGTGGAGCCTGGTGTCATGGGACTGATCCTAAAGTATCTGTACACCTCCAAAATCAATGTGACAGAGCAGAACGTCCAGGACATTTTTGCTGTGGCTAACATATACCAGATCCCTTCAATTTTCACAGTATGTGTCTCTTTCCTACAAAAGCGTCTGAGCCTCAGCAACTGTCTGGCTATCTTCAGGCTTGGCTTGATGCTGGACTGTCCCAGGTTGGCTATCTCTGCCCGAAACTATGCCTGTGAGCGCTTCCAGCTCATCTCCAAAGATGAGGAATTCTATCAGTTGCTTCCTAGTGAGATGGCAGCCATTTTAGCAAATGACAACCTGAATGTAGAGACAGAAGAAGCAGTGTTTGAGGCTTTGATGAACTGGGTGTCCCGGGACCCTGAAAGTAGAGAGAAAGAGCTGCCAGGTTTGCTGGATTGCATTCGTTTGCGTCTGGTCAATGAGGACTACCTGAAAGAAAAAGTAGAGAAACACAAACTGATCTCTTCAAATCCTGAGTTGCAGCAGAAACTCCAGCTAGTTAAGGATGCTCACATTGGGAAAATGCCAGAGGTTAAAAAGAGCAAAAGCAAGAAGGAGGCTGGTGGAGCAGAAAAAGCTGAAGAGAGAGAGGATAAAGAGGAGGAGGAAGAAGGTCTTCTCCCAGGCATCCTGAACGATAACCTGAGATTTGGCATGTTTATGCGGGATTTGATACTGATGGTGAACGACATGGGTACTGTGGCTTATGATCCATCAGCGAACGACTGCTTTGTCGCATCACTCTCCACGCAGATTCCCAAGAACCATGTCAGCCTGGTCACCAAGGAGAACCAGATCTTTGTGGCAGGAGGATTATTCTTTGATGAACAGAACAAGGAGGATCCACTCTGCTCCTACTTCCTGCAGGTAAGAGAGACACTCTTAAATTTGAGATGAGGAATGAGATGATGAGGAAAAAAGATCTTATCAAAGCCTATTCTGTAGATATTTTATCAAAAATTCAAGTATTGCAGCATTTCTGCCCAGGACTAAGGAAGTAGAACGTTTTTACGTTTTATCTTTATTGCTAAAAAGTAAAATATGATTCAACAAAAAACTATTGACTTTACATTTAAGATTGCGTAGCAAACTTCTTAAAATCCACTGTGCATTTGATGAGTTAGTTAGTGTGGAGCCAAAAACTTTATTTTAAATTCAAACATAACAAAATTGTAGGCTGATTTTTTGGGGAAATGCGTACAAAAAGATGCATCAAGAGACATCAAAAATATAATATTTGACAAGATTCTGTAGCTACACAAATTGCATCTTGAATATTTCTCTCGGCACAAACAGTACAGTATGTGATATTGTAAGAGGAAGTTTTTTTTTTCCAAACTTTGTAGAAGTGGAAAACTGGATGTTACAGTAGATTGGTTTAATCTGAGTATATGTAGTGTTTGCATGCATGGAACATCTAGATACATGTGTTTGTGTCTGTGTGCATTATGGTATGTACTACAATATACTTCAGGTGGCGTAAAACTATCCCATTCACAAATGTTTGACTCTTGTGACCTCAGTATGACCCAGTCAGCGCTGACTGGCTGGGGATGCCACCCCTCCCTTCTCCCCGCTTCCTGCTTGGGCTAGGCGAGGCTGAGAACTCCATCTTTGTTGTGGGAGGGAAGGAGCTGAAGGAGCAGGAGAACACACTGGACTCGGTTTTGGTCTATGACAGACAGTGAGTGCAATTTTGATCTTATGTATCAAAGCTTAAAATCATCTGTTGTTCTTAGGGCTGAATTCTACTTAATTCACACATTTTCTATGTTTTCTTATTTACAGATCTTTCAAATGGGGTGAATCAGAGCCAGTTCCTTACCCAGTCTATGGACATGCAACAGTGTCCCACAATGATGTTGTTTATGTGATTGGAGGAAAGGGAGAAAACAAGTGAGTATATGGTGTAATAAAAATATTATTATTCAGCTGTGGCAGATTAGTAGAGGACTTAAGCCTCTAAGCCTGACTCAACATGATTCAAAAGTCACACAACAGAGACCACTAGGGAATGAGGCACTGTTTACTTTTACGTTCTCTCTTATGAACAGGAGCTGTCTAAAGAACATGTGTGCATATGATGCAAAGAGGTTCGAGTGGAAGGAGTTAGTGCCCATGAAGACTGCACGCTCCTTATTTGGAGCCACTGTTCATAACAACAAGATATATGTGGCAGCAGGAGTCACCGACAATGGGCTAACAGACTCTGTAGAGGTGTACAACATCGCCACCAACAAGTGAGTTCACCAAAAAGTCAAATATGAGTGAAAAGTGCATGTCAGGGCAAAATGGCAATTCAACTTTGTCGTTATATTTTAATATGTATAATTACATAATTAATATCCTTCTTCTTTCTTTTTATATTTGCTCTATGAAAAATGGGAAGTCACATTAAAATGTATTGGTAGGTACTGGTAGATCATTTAATTCAGTTAATTCAAGTTGCAATTTCTTGCTACTCGGCATATATTCAAATGACTAAGTTGATCTGTTGTTTTCTTTGGAAACATAATACTAAAGTGACTATATTACTTAAAGGCTAGGTAATGCTTACAAATATAAATGTTCCTACTGAGAACTTCTCAATAAATATATTGTACTAAATCTTTGTTCATTTATAATGTTCGTTCACATTTTTCAGGTGGTCAGATTTCACAGTGTTTCCCCAAGAGCGTAGCTCTCTGAACCTGGTGTCTTTGGCTGGTTCGCTGTACGCTGTAGGAGGTTTTGCCATGATGCCTTTGGAGGACAAAGATGAGCTTGTTCCCAAAGAGATGAACGACATCTGGAGGTGGGTCACAGTTAGTTCTTTTAATCTAGACATTCATGCATTGTGACACAAAGGTAATTAACCGTAGCAGGTGATTTTACAGAGGTTAGAAAATGAAATCACCTGTTCATCTAGGTTCAAGACTATAATGCCATGTTCAGTTTGTACTCTAAAGTGGCTCAGATAGTTTCTTATAGAGATAATATGTAATCTGCAGTCATCATTTTGCCTAAAACCATAGTATATTGTTGCACATGATACTGAAAAAATCACAAGGCATGTCTGAAATGAAAGTAAAATATGTATATATGGTCCAGTCTTAACCTATATTGGTTATAAATAAATGGAAATTTAAAACCCACTGATATTGATGAAATGTATATATCAGTGGATTTTACATTTCATGACAAATTATCATCTATTAACCTTCTCAGGTACGATGTGACAGAAGGGATGTGGAATGGGATCCTTAGAGAGATCCAGTACTCTTCAGGGGCCACTGTTCTTGGGGTCCGCCTTAACACCCTGCGTCTCACTAAGATGTAAATCCACCTCCAGTTCCTGTTTGTCAACAGAAATCAGTGCTTGAGTCCACAGGAGTGTTCCAGTGGTCAAAGGACACATTCAACCAGGCTTGAGGTCACAAGAACATTTGTCTCATCTAAATGTTTTGTTTACTGTGTTCCGGCTAAATATAATGGAAACATTTCTGTTTTGATTGAAGATATTTTTATATATGTATTTCATTGATTGTAAACAGTCTGTAATCTGCTGACACGTTATGAAATAAAATTAATTAACAGTTTTTATAATCACAGAAAATGTATTGGCGAAAGTTCAGCTATCTGTTTCCCAACAGATGGCAGCAAAGTCGTAATGTATGAACTCTTAGAGATCCAGACTGAGACATGATACAGCTAAAAATTCAGTTTCTCTGCAGAAAAAAAACAAACACGGTACACATCTCTATTTGTAATAATATATCTATGCTGTTTAATATTGAAATGATTTAATTATGCTGTGTTGTGTTACAGACAGTAAACACTAGTCAATAATACAATAAAAGACATAAAATACAGTCTAATGTATTAGCACCTCTAGACACTATTGTCCTTGTACTGTTTTTAGTATTTTAATATAGCTGAAATTGACAACTACTGTCTACACATGGTCTTTGTACACCAGAGTTAACTAAGACATAGTGTTTACATTACAATGTAGAGAATCAGCAAATAACAGTACATATAATGATTTCTTTAACACAGCTGCAATATGAGTAATATGGGAAATGTAGAGGGTATGTGGATAATACATTTTGAAATTACTATGGCACCGGTGCCTGTGGTTATCATCACATATGCTATATTTGGCAAAAAAGGGGAAATGCCAACATGTGGACACACACACACACACATACACACACACACACAAAAAGCTCTTCCATTCTCAAAAATTAAAACTTTTTTCCTCTTCAAAAGAGCAACACATTTCTTTAAATACATACAGTGCTTTCTCTCCAGTATCCAGTAGTTTTACTACTAAAATAAGGTACCGATATTCCCAGCACTTTTCGTGGAAGCTGAAGGCCATACAATCAAATCTGTTAGGATGCACACGTCAGCAGCTGTTAAACCCCAAACTACAAGTCCCAGCAGAGACCCAACTTTCTGATCCCATGAGCATCCTCGGCTTGGAACCAAATGCCATGCTCAGTGCTTCACTGAGTAACAAACATTAGCCCTGGAAGCAGTGCAGAATGTGCAGTCACTGTGATGTCTGGGCACCCACTTAATCAGTGACAACCCCTCATCTGAGGACAAGGGCAGGTCCACCTTTGCTTAATCTAATACAAGCCTTTGGCTGCTAGCTGTAGTAAAGAAGACTGTGGCTAATTAAAAACCTACATGCCTAGAATATAGGATTCCTAAACATTGTGCAAAGTTTCCTTTTTTTAGAATCTCAGTTTTACTTCCATTTAACTTTCAATTAAAACACTCAATTAAAAAAGGCAGTTAAATATGATTTGTTTTACAATTCATGTGCTCCCAGGGTCCACAAAAAGTGTCTCTTTAAAGCATTGCTTTCATAACGTCGCACGTGGGTTTTGTCTTGTTTGCAACTAGATTTAGAACAAATTTGTTTGCTAAATAATCCAAGACAAAAGATTAACACACTTTCATAGCTGGGGTCAGTCTCTATACGTTCGCTGGATACTGTGTCATGGAAAATCACAAATATGATTGTTTATTTTACTTTAAGTCACAACAACTGGTAATAAATTAAATTGGTTTGGAAGCCTGTGGTTTAAGTAGATTCTACTGAAACATGTTGAGCAGATTACAATAGGACTTATTTTTACATTCTGGCAGAAACTGCATTTTTGTAATTTCCTATAATCTTATGCCATGGAAAAAAAGAAACAAACAAACAAACACACATATCATCAACTGATTTGAATTCAAATAACTGCTTTTGAATCAGCCATCAAACTCTACAAGCTGAACTGGAGTATAAAGTGCTCACAATAGTTAATATCTTTTTCATGAATCAATTTGGCAACTTCATTTGATATTTTTCATAACACGAAATATAACAGTCACATATTAAGACCAAAAATGTCTCTTGATTATGGAAACAATCAGAGAACAAACCAACCAGAAATGCAATAGCTGTAGTGAATGCATGCACCATCAGGGGGGAGTCACAAATACTTTGCAGCACAGTGCAAAACAGGCAAACCAAAACACCAGTTTAGCTGCAAGGTGACACATAAGTGACTGCTCACCGCTGAGTTGTTATCAGTGTGCATGGTGCCAGATCACAGCTAATGATCCAGCATGTATTTAGGATACTAAACACAGGTCAGGCCCAGGTCTGCCACTTCTGCAACTTATTAACCACAAACTCTGATCAATTTTAAACAAATAACACACAGAAAATCACTGTGATTGGTAGATTATGTTAATAATTTATAAGCATCAAAATCCAATACATTTCAATGTAAAATGTATGCCTTTGAATTTAGATTTTTCCACCATTACACATCTCTTCATTATAGTTTTCATCTTGTATCTGCAATCATGTCCCCATCATGGGTTAGTGTGGCAATCAAAGTGCATAAATCAGTAGTATCAACTACTATCCCTCCTCCTTAACCATCAGCTACTCTAACCATCTGTAACACAAAAACATTCAAAACCCTCCAGGTAAAAGGCAAACAAACAAACTAGAGACACAGTATTTCAGTACTGTCTTTTGGGCTAGTGCTTGAAGTATCTTGTGATACTACAAGCTTTTTCAGTGATAACTAGTCAGAATATAAATGGTGATGCACTCAAAATGGATGGAAGTGTTTATCTTTCTTTAGTATAGGGTTCAATTTAGTGAGTCGCCACAAGAGTGCAACAGTCCTTATGTTTGTGTGACATAGTTAAGTTGCCTTTATACCTCTCTGAGTCAGCAATCAGTTGCCCCCATCTACCAATAAGCAAATGAAATCTTTTGAGGTTAAAAATATGGGCAGTTACCTCATCAAACTGGTCCAAATATCTAAATTGTAGCTCATTTCTGACCCCAGTAAGGCTAAATTTTATTTATCACAGCCAGAATATATTCAACAGTTCAACAGCTTTTCATTCAAAGGGTCTAAAACTGGACCCTGTACAAAAGCAGCAAGTCAAAATACAAAATGTGTCTGACACATGAAGAAAAAATGTACCATTATCAAATAACATCTAATGTGGCCCTAACCATTTAATTTAAGAAATACATGTAACTGGGGTGAGCTAGACATAAGACTGCACTAAGGTGCATACATTTGTCTTTTAAATAAAATAACACACAGCTTATTACATTTACAAAAAGCTTAATCCACAAATTCCAACTTTCGCTAGTACCAGCCAAGACACATGTGGGGGCACATTCAACCGAATCTCTGAATGTAAACACGAGGAATTAATCACAAGGAAGAAACACATCTTAACATTATTTACAGGTTAATGCTACACTACGAGTAGGCTAACTATAGATAAAGTGAGCGGGAGTGCATCGATAGTGCACAGACTATTTTTGGATAGGAAATGGATTGAAATATTAACTTTGACCTTTTCTGAAATAAGTTTATTCTCCTTCTTGTCAGAAGTTTGATGTGAAGGTAGATTCTTGTCAAACTATAGCTCGTAACTGCTTTGATTAGTTTAGTACAGACTAGAAACTGTGAGTCAGTAACAGCACCTGCAAAGCTCATTATTATCTCACTAAATTATAAAATTTTGTGGAGACTCCAATATATCATACATATGCTGTTAGCCCATTGTCGGTGACTCCTGCTGCCACATAGCCAGCCAAGAAGTAGTTAAAAGTGCACAACTTTGTTTTTTGTACATATTAAAGAAACTAAATGTAACTTTAGAGATAGATCAGGATAGTTGTCTCCTTGTATTTATAGTATTTCCCAGAATCTTTACTGACATGGATTCTATTTTCCAGTAGATTTGTCATAAATAACTGCAAATATATCCACAAGTGCTGTATGTCCCAACTTTGTTGAGCTTCTACAGATGTGTTTTAAAGAAATTGTTTTTGTTTTGGAATTGCACATGGTGCTAAGCGTTAAAAAGCTTCAAACCACTCTCATCTCTGTAAAACTACAGCAAGAATACATTTAGCTTAGCATAAAGATGTTTTTGATAAGCCTACAGGTATTTCAGTGGCATCAGTCTTCTCATCGAACTGCCAACAAGAAATCAGATAAAAATATTTCCTTGAAATAAAAATGTAAAGGTTCCAATTTTGCAGATCTATTCCAGTAGATGTATTTTTATGACATATAACTGTTAAAAGTGCTAAAAAACCACAAACTCAAATACAGTGTATTACACCATATTATACTGCATGTCCCAAACTTTTGTGATTAGTTTCTAGAGATTTTTTTTTTTACAAAAACATATGTAATAGCAAGGAGCCCTTTTAGTGATGAGCTCTATTCTGCCAAAAGTCATCACTGTCAGTGCTCTTTAAGCAATTTAGATATTGGAATATAATGTAGTGTATATCATTTCACAATATGGGCCACATCAAGATGAAATGTTTACACTTAATTCAGCTATGTAAGCAGGTTTTTGTGCATATTTTCCCTACACTACTAGGATTCTGCAAACTAATTACACAGATCAGGTTTGGTTGGGAAATGAGCTGTAAGTTAACATTAGGATTAAAGCTACAAATATACTGTAGGTTGGATTACATTAGGTTTTACTAACAAGTCACAAAAAAGTGCCATATTGTCTCAAAGCCGAATCTACGGGAGAGGAGCGCTCTTGCTTAATGTAAGCAAAAGATGAAAGTCAACAAATGACTCCATTTCCTGACTCCGGGAAGCTTAAGCATTGATTAGCTGAACGTAGACCTGAGGCTTCACCTCCAGTCTCTGCTTCATGACTCTCACACACAAACACACCGTCACAAACATCACACGCTGCATTACACGGCCATCTCCCTGCGCGTCACAGCTTCTCTCGTGTCCTTACGAATTGACGTAACGTGCCACAAATTACACACTATCACAATTATAAAAATGAAGACATGTAGGAATACATTTTAAATATCACTAGAGTTAAATGTAAGGTGCAGGATCGATTATAAATGCTGTATAACACTACCTAACTATAGCAGGTGAGCTAACAGGATTTGGTTATTGGCAATGCCATATACATGTATATGCAGCATTTGGTTATTGCTGGGTCAGACAAGAACCACTGGCTACATCTTGGCAGAGAATGAAAAATAAAACATGTTTTGTCATCATTGTGTGGTTCTCACTCAAATGATGTGCCCTAAATGAGTCTTAGGAAATCTTAGGAAACTCCCACTTTGTAAAAGATGCTACAATCAATGCATTGTGCAGGCTCTGGAGAGATGTGTGTAGTGTTGGAAAATCCCAAATGAAACCAGGACAAGGGTTATGAGAAGAGTGATGACAACATGTCCTACTGGACTCTGAGGTTATCTATTGTATTCAATAGAGTAAAAAATAACTATTTTTTTTTATTAAGTGTGTGTATTTTTACGAGGCCTCCATGTAGCCTTCATTCAGTTTTTTCTTCTCTGAGGTGCATCGCTCTCCCGCTGCAGGAGTCCTCTGAGACGCTCAAAGAAAAACAATAAAACTAAAGTAACAAAGTGCTTTCAATGCTACAGAGATTTGTTAGTTGCTGGAGTTCATCCTACTGGCAGAGAACAGGGGAGGTGGAGGGGGTAAATGTGGGGTGGGAGGCAGGCCCCCCATGGAGTGCAGCAAGGGGAGAGACAGCTGGGTGCCATGGAGTGGGTGGAGGCTAGAAGCAGCAGCGGGTGTGGTCACAGACGTGGCAGTGAGTGCCATCCCCAGCTGGACCTGACCGGAAGAGTCCACAGCAGATGAGGCTAGAGGCTGGTCGAGGCCAAGAGGGTTGTTGCTATCGGTAACCATGGGGTTGCTGATGCGGAAGCATTTCTCCCTGTGGGCTTTGAGCATATTGGAAAAGCGGAAGCGCTGGCCACACACCTCGCAGGGGTAGGGCTTCTCTCCAGTGTGGGTGCGGCGGTGGCGTTTCATGTTGGGTCGGCTCGTGAAGCTCTTCCCACAGATTTCACAGATGTACGGCTTCTCTCCTGCAGACACAGAGACACAAAGGACTGAAAAACATGCCATCTTAATTTGCAACACTCACCATAACTTTTAAAGGCACTTTAATGTATATTTTTATGTAAAGAATGCACAAAATGACTGAATGATGTGTAAAATGAAAGGGATGATTAAAGAACCCACAGAAGTTTACCACCAAGTCTACATGGTCCACTTTAGCTTTCAGCTCATTCTTTTGGTTTTATAGCCAGTAGTTTTATTGTTTTTATTCTGTCTCAGCTCAAACTGTTTTCCAACAACTTTGCCATATCAACTTTATTAGCTGATGCATGAGCTACTTTACCTCCAAAAAAAATCAGTTAACGTTGGTTGGTGTGATTCAGAACTGTCCAAATCAGCAAAAGCACTCCAAGAACTGACTCACCAGTGTGTGTCTTCATGTGTTCATCGAAGTACTGTTTCATGTTGAAGTCTTTTCCGCACCACTGGCACATGAACTGCTTGTGTCCAATATGGATGCTCATGTGGGAACGCAGCTGGTATTTATACTGGAAGCGCTCACTGCAGTTCTGAAATGACACACGATGAGCAGGTAGTCAAACATGAAGGATGGTATTGCAATTCACATTTTGAAGAAAATGTGCTAAAATAATCTCCATATATGTCGTACAAAGATGATATTCAACAATGTGAGATTCTCTTGAGAAAAATTTAGTTTTCACTTTGTGTAAAACACATTTAAACAGAATTGTGAACTGTATTACCATGGATCAACTGCTTATTTTTTGCTGAGGAATTTAAGTTGTACTTTGGATGTTGAAGTGTCATTCCAATTTAATGTGCATTCAAATTCCAACGCATTGGAATTAGATGAGAACATTTTATATGGCCAGGAGCTGGTTTTCCACCTTTGGACAGAGCCGAACATTTCCATCCTACTGTCTATGCTAAGACTATCCACACAATGTCTATAACATATTCCCACATCACATAAATGCAGCTACACAAACATTCACAATAAGAGAGGGGCTATTCATTAAACACTGTGCCACAATGAAACACAAATAAACCAAATTATTAACTGTCTTAATGGTTGTACAGAGAGATCTAATATGATTTGTTAATGATAATTCTGTTTGACTAATTTACTAACAGAGGTCATCAAGAGAGTGATGCAATCTAAACTACATTCCAGATATGCATCAGTTTTAAAACTACACGTTTTGAAAGCTGAAAGATATCTCAGTCTGGGTTTAAGCAGCAGTGAACAAAAAGATCTCAAACCTCACACTTGAAGGGTTTCTCTCCTGAGTGCTGCAGAGAGTGAACCTTCAGGGACATGCTGCGCTTGAATGATTTCCCACACGTCTCACAGGTGAACGGCATGTCCTTTGTATGAGCTACGCACACACACACACACACAGAGTACAAGATTAGTTAGTGGAGAGGCTCTTGATCAAATAGCAGAGGGGGACACATAAGCAAACTGCTTTCCTAAAATAGCACTTAAGAACAACACTGATATGCTTTTTCACTGGCTAATTACTGTGATGCTAAGGACAATAGATTCATCTAGTAAATAAGCAATGTCCTGTGAAGTTTCTAACTCGCAAGTCACTCCATTGGTGGAAACATTATATAAATATTTCTTTTACTGTTGAAACACACATGTTTATCTCCCCCACACGGGGGAAGAGGAAAGCAACAACCCTAAAGTCAACATGCAACACAATAAATTCAAATTAACAATCTTTGGGATATGGAGAAGGAAAGAAGGAACAACAAGGATCAGTAATTTTTACTGCCACTCACCAACCATGTGCTTCCTGACATGCGCCATGGTGTAAAACTTCTTCTCACAAATCTCACAGGAGAACTTCTTTTCAGCGTAGCCATGGACAATCTTGTTATGCTCGTGTAACGACCACAGTTTCTTAAAGGCCTTGCCACAAGTTACACACTTTAAAAAGCATAAGAGAGGGCAAAATGTGGTTAGCACTGCAGCTATTTGTGCATGAGATATGAAGAGAGTCATTATCTGGAACAGTCTTTACAAATACAACCCAGGTGTGTGTGCTTACACAGATACTTGAACATGCACTGTACCAAAAAAGCAATTAGAGTCAGTAGATTAAAGCAGCAAATGATCTTCAAAACCACAGCAGGAGTCCAGCTGCTCACTGTGAAGGGGTAATAAAGGAGGTACTGAGATGCATCAGAATTTGTTGTTACTGACTATAATCAATTTTGATATATTTACATGACCACAACTGAACTAAATAATTATGTTTTCTGGCTGAGAATTGATGATCTATGTATGAATTAATATTATAAACTGGAGCAATGTTAATGCTTTTTCACTGCTGCTCATGAAGCTCGAGTAAAGAATAAAAGCAGACCCATGTGACTGTGTCCGCATTTTAAAAATCATAGCTTCTATTTACTTCTGTGTAAAATCTGTGATGATTTACTTCACCACAAAAATCCCATCCACTGACTACCACTGAGATAAACTGATTTTGTAGCTATAATTTGCTGTTCTACATGTTATTGTGACTTGAACTTAAAATTGTAAAAGTCAGGGGAACAAAGTTGAGGTTTTAAATAGTGTATGTACACGTCTTTCACCACCATCGTACCTGGATGCTCTTCTCACAGTCAGTCTGTTGGTGCAGCAGCAGCTCACTCTCCAGCAGGAAGCGTTTCCCGCAGTTATTGCAGATCTGCATGCGGTTGTGAGTGACGTTCATGTGTTTTTCCAGATACCAGCAGTTGTTGAAGATGCGAGGGCATTTCTTACATGGGAAATGTTGCTTCTCCTCCAGCCTCACTTTCTGGCCCAGGCCCTCCGCATGCAGAGTCCTCTTCCCGCCCGGCCGCTGGTTGGCTAGAGTGGCCTCTGCCAGCGTCTGCCGCATGGAGGCTGTGGTACCCACCATGGCTAATGCTCTGGTGCCGCGTCGAGGTCGATCCATCATGGCAGCCTGCTCCAGGCCTGGAATGTTTAGGGTGTTCTCCTCCTCTTCTTCATCCTCTTCCTCATCTTCATCCTCACTGCTCTGCCCCAGTATGTCTGACCTCTTCAGGTCATCATCATCTTCCTCAACTGCATCATCATTATTCGTCTCATCATCCTCTGAATCTCTCTCATTGTCATGGCAATGGCTGAACATGGTGGTTGTCTCTGTGGTGGTTGTTGATTTGCCCTCTGATCCCTTGGACACGTTAAGGGTCTGGTTGTTGAGGTTGACTTCCACAATGATCTGATCCCTGTTGAAGGAAGAGTGGCCATCTGCAGTCTTTGATTCCTCTCCATTACCTTCTACTTTGCAGAAAGCATCCGTGCCTGCTCCAGCCCCTGACCCCTCCTCTTTTTGGTAGTACTGCTTCTGCTGGGAGGTCGCCTTGCCTGCGTCCTCCACTCTAACAGAAAATGGGCTGCTGCCCTCCTGTGTATACACCCTGCCTAGCTCTGACTCCTGTTTGATCTCACGGTACATCTGACTGGGGGGCATCACCGCAGCAGCTGGGTCACCACTGCCAAGTGCTTCCTGATTGGCCATATCTGTGCAGGTGGTCCTCAGCGAGTGGCTGCTGATCAAGTCGCGACAGGAGGCTGCAATTTCGCTCATCTGAAGCAGAGTAGCTGCGTTCAGCACGTCGCGGACAGTGCGACTGCTCACCAGCAGCTTGGAGGTGTAAATGAAGTTGAGGATCTGCTGCAGGCCCTGTGAGGTTAGGGCATCGAGCGACAGGTCTACCCGCCGCAGCTGTTTGCTTTGGGCAAAGAGAGAATGAAAGAAAGGGCTGTAGGCTGCCAGCACGCCTTTGTGGGCTGGGAAGGTGCTGTGCTGGCGCACTAGAACAATGTCAACATCACACAGGTCAGGCTGGAAGAGGCGCTGCTCGTTCAGCCTGTCCATCAAACAGGTGAAATGTAGAGCCACATCCTCCACCAGAGAGAACTCAGCAGAGGGGAAGTCTGTGGTCTTCTCCACTATGAGCTGAAAGAGAGAGACAGAAAAGGAATATGAAAGAAATTACTTTATTATCACATGGTAATAAATATTATAGCAACATTTTGGATTAGAAGAGACTTAACATGACATCTTTGAGGTTTCAAATTCATTCTTGACCTTGGAAATAGCAGCTGTGACTGTATTTTAACTAATGTCTGTCTGTCAGCAGAATCTATATACAATATTTAAATATAAACATTAAAAACCATATGATACCTAATAGATGCTTGATGATACATGTATTTTCATATTCATGCAAAAAAGTAATTTATCAATAGCTGATTTTGCCCATACAACATGGTCATTATTCTGTGACAGTAACATTTAACATAAAAGAAGAAGCATAAATCATCATTTCAGTTTTTTAAGTGTACTGTACAAAGTCACAGACTCCATGCATACGAGTGAGTGAAAAATCAAAAGGTGTAATGCTCAACGCTCTGTGAAAGGTCCTCAACTTCCCAAGGTGGGTTTATTTTAGCACAGGAAGGGCAGGGTTTCGATCCAGACGGGATGTGAGTGAGGACAGAGCAGCAAACAGAGCAAACATTCAGAGACACACTCACACACATATGTGATGTGCAACAATGCACAAAAAACACAAATGCACACACAGACAAACAAACACAAACACAGTGTCTCATCTCTGCAAGGACTGACTGGTCTGTGCATTGGTATTCAGCGCCTTCCCATCCCATTAGCTGGCTCTCTGAGCACACCCACTCACTACACTTTCCCCGAGGAACGGCGAATTATGCACAAGACAAAACACGTCCGGAGAAATAATTAGGGAAACCATGCTGAATAAATACTAACTAACCTTTCAGACAATTAATGGAATTTATCATTCTAAGCATATCTCAAAGGCAGAATTTAAAAAAAAAGTATTGATAGAAGCCTCGTTGGGGCTAACAGGCTGCTGGAGATGATGTAGCTGTGAGCAGTAATTACATCTCTGCACAGGTGCATGTGCAGGTCCAGACATACAACAAAGAAGAACTTAAAAGGGGCAAGAGATTAAATTAATTAATTTAGTTTGGGACAATGACTAATATGACATTTTATAATATACTGTAGTCTTAGCAGGAATTACGCTAAAATTGCTGTTAATTGTCTTTTAAATGTTGTCTTTCTTTGCTGCTATAAAACATATTTTCCCCTTAAGATAAATGAAAATGAATATTCGTTGTTCAGGCTGGAAAACTGGCTTGCATTTGGGTCTAACCTTGAAAATCTGGCCCGTTTGAAGAATTCAATTATGGAGTGTTAGATTTATTCATAGTTTTCAGTTGCTAAATTGGAGTCTGAGCCAGAGACAAGTGAAGATCAGGTTATCTCCCTCTATGCAAGGCTACAGACACTGCCCAAGGGCAAAACGCTGCTGCCTTAATCAGATCAAGTATAAGATGCAGATTGGAAGTTATGCTCCTATAGTGATAACGATCTTCTCCTTCTGGGATACAAATAGGACAGCGCAGTCATAGATTAAATTCTGCAGAATGAATTGATATGATTTGAAAACATCAACAGCTTTGAAAAAAATCTGGTTAAAGTTAAAATACGGTAATAATTAATTTCCATGGATTTTTACTTTTTGTTTTAGTATATTTAGTTCTTATTCCTTTACAACAAAATAAACAACTGAATCAATACCTTAAACCTTTGACCCTTCATTTAGTTCTTCAATACTGTAATGTCTGCTCTGTCAATAATCAGTCTGACTTTTTGATCCCGGGGATCTGAAATGCAAAATAATGATGTTCACCATGTGCACCTGTGACACAACACAAGTTTCCAAATCATTTCACCACTGTCCTCACAAGTATAAAATGTATGACCTCAGTACAGAATCACAGTTTCTTTGTTACCTATAGTTTACATGCCAGCTAACATGACTAGCTACCTGCAAGGTAATAAAGTAGATACAAAAAAAGTGAATTTCATTCAGGTAAAATATAGCTAATTACCATTTTGTAAGTAATTCCTTACATACACAGTAGTCCTGAGTTTGTTTGTTTTTTAATGGTGGGTGGGATGTCAAAACACATACTTCATTCTGTGTTTGTTACAAATTATAACATGTCATGGAAAATAACAAAGTACATTTCCTTTATCAAAACAGGAGAAGGTACAGTAGTCAAAATAAGCTCTGTTGTTACAGCTGCAATAAGTGAACACGTCAATGCATCAATAATTATAATATCATATTCACCAATGTGAAAAAAGCCACTCTACATAAAGGGTATTTTTCTACTTATGTTAATGCATAGCTCGTACTTCTGTCATTTTACTTTAGTAACACTTTGAATGCAGGACCTGTAACAGAGTATTTCTACACTGTGGTATTGCTACTTTTAGTTAAGTAAATGATGACGATGAGTTTTTCATCACTTCACTTTTCACCACTGATTTAACTCCAGGTTTGCACAAAAACATATTTTGTTTCTTGTTTTCAAAATTTTCTGACATTTCACATGCCCAGAATAAAAGCCTTAATATAATTGCACAATGTTGAGTTTGGTGATTCGTTTAATAAACTGCCCATATCGTAATGTGTCTTTGTACAGCAGAAAGATTCAAATAAAGACTGATATAAATGGTAGCAAGTGAATGACTTTATTTTCATCTAGATGAATGCTTTAAAACTTTTTATTCCAACAGTCACCATACTGCTGCATCACAATATGCAATAAAGATGAAGCCATTTGTCACATTTTATCACACACTGTAGTCAAACAAATTCTCCATCTAACCCTCTCTATCTCTGTCATTACACCCCCCCCCCCCCCTCTCCTCCTCCCCTCTCTCCTTGGAAATGTCAGCAATGAAGCATGTTGGCTGTAATTAGAGGGAGCACCACCTTCAACCAGCCTCTCAGTCAGATGTCTCCCAATACATTATTCATATCTGGTCTGACCCATGACAAACACGCAGGGGGAGAAGGGAGGTACTGCTGATAGACCCAACAAGAGGTGTCATTTAAACAGGCTTCAATCAAAGCTCCTTACACCCTTTCCACGCAGATCATTTCGTCATCTGTGAATGTGAGGGGATCCTCTCATAGAGGCCTCAGAGGGTCTGATTCACAGCTCTTCTAAAGGTTGTTTTAATCCAAAGGGAACGGGATTTATTTTTTATACCCTACTATTTATGATTCAGAGAAAGAGTTATTCTTATAGATCAGTGCGGTGGATTTTAGTCCATATGAGGAAATCATGACCACAGTCAAGTCATCTTTGCAGTGCATTTAGACCTAAACTACACTGACAGTTCTAAATTAAAGCACTTTTGTTAAAGTTAAACATGTTACTGCTAAAAGGTTAACATTACTTAATGATTCACACTAACAAAAACGAAAGGAATGAAACTATGTTAACATCAGATCAAAGTATCCACTTATCCAGTCAAATATCTTGCATATCTTCTGGATGGACTGGCCCACAATTGTGTAGACCCTACTGAAAATCAGTGGTTTCTAGACATGGTTTCTTTATCCTGATGAGTTTGGTGACCCTCCAACATTTCTTCAAAAGCTCTCACAAGGTCAAAAGGTCACTTTGTCTGAGGTGTATGAACAAATACTTGCACAGCTAATGATATTCCCATCAGCCTTAATTGTACTTTGTCCTACTTACCAACACTGAAGACTCTCCGTCTCTCTCCACTGTATTTTTTCATTCAAAAACTAATTAGCCTGATGGAGGCTGTGTAATTAAATGTTAAATATTCAAACTCTGAAAACTACAACTCATACAAACCTAAATCCAGCTGTCAATTGTGGTATAATAGAATGCTAAATAAAAAAAAACATTTCATTCAAGTATGTGTAAATTGTCAAGTTTGCCCAAATTTGGAAGGATGATGCATTTTGGGAAGATAATCAGGCATTGAAAAAATATTTCCCTGATCAGCCCGATGGCAATGTTTTAATTAAAATTCAGTTTAAAATTTTGAAACTACTTGAGCACTAATCCAGTTTTGATGAAGCTGTGATGGATGATTCAGGGGATTACTGCTTGGCCCAAGAGGAGCAATCAATCATTAGAAACTAATTATTGCAGTTTCTTTGGTTATCTTCAGTGATGGTCAGACTCAGAGGTGCATGTCAAGCCCCAGTCAAACAAAGCCAGTAGTAAAAAAAGTAGGTTTTGTGTAAGTGTTGAATCCTCACCCAGCTCGGCCAAGTCAGAGTCTGTGGTATGCACTTGGCAGTGGCCCGACTCCTGGACCTGAGCCAGAGAGAGCAGAGTAGGAGAATGAAATCCTTCTTTCTAATTTGACTTGCGATGGTGAGAATGCCCTTTCTCTCCAACACCTTTGCACTGGACGATCCATGTAGATTTACTACTCTGTAAAGTCTGCACCTCCGTGCAGCTCAGCGACAGACCGTGGTTGTGCTGTGACCTCCGCAGAGCTGCCATTTTAAACATTGCCCCCACTGTTCGCTGTAATGTGGTGGACACATTTCTGTAAAAATGAGGCATCTTAAAAGAGTAGCACATGTAGCTATATCTTAGACAGCAAAACTGAACAGTGTTTCAAATGCTCATCCTTATCAAGGTTTTGTGTTAGAATAAAGCTTCTTATATGCTGTACTCCTGACATCCAATTCTGTTACTACTTTGCACACACTTAACAGTAGATTTATGAGCAAGGAACTAAACAACATCTACCTTCACTGTCTTGTTTGCTTGCTGACCAGCGAACAGACTGAGCCATTAGCGGGGGCCAATGTCAGTGTACAGCACAGAGTCATGGACACATCAATAGTGTGAGGGAGGGCAGGTTGTATTCAGGCAGGAGGGAGTCCCAGGGGGAAAACACTGCAGGGGGTTAAAGCGTTCTCTCTGTCTGCCTCCTCGACTGCACTCAGTGTCCTCTTACATCATCGTCTTTACCTTCTCAAACTCACAGACTAATGCTGGGTGGTATGAACAAAATTAATATCACTATTTGTGTATTATTTACACAAAACCATGCCAATTAACACAACAATCGGTTTAGTTTTGAGTACAGTGGCTCACATTATTGCTGATTCCTAAGCATGTAGTGTGGATATGCAAAATGAGAAATGCAATATGATTAAAAATGTGCACTATCATTGCTTTGTGGTAAGTTAATGATTTTGATTACTGACTTTCAGTGAAGTTATGCCACAAATGTATTTGTTCAAAAACAAAACTCCAACACACAAATTGAACATTTTTGGGTCATTTTTTGTCCTACTGCTGTTTCTAAGTTTAGAAAAAGCCAACAAACTCATCTATTAATATTGCCTAATTAATTTCAAATCTCACATTTTGGATTAATTAATTAGATTAGGACTACAGCTTTGTGTATTTCCATTAATCATTTAAAGACGAATCTGTTGACTGTTTTACAAATTAATCAATTAACAGTTTGTCTGTGTAAAAAAAAGTCCCAAGAGCCCAAGGTAGTGTATTGTTTTTGTTGTCTAACAAATACAAAAAAATTGATTGTCTGTCAAGTAATAATTACTCAACAGGTACAATAAACATAAAATATAGCACTAAACTCAGTTGTTAATAGTTGTTTCTTTCATTAATTCAGACTCGAACTAAATTAAGTTGAATACTCAAATCTTTAAAGTAGTTAACCTGCAAGCAATTTAATTATTGTTAACATTTTTCAAGCAAAAAGGCCCAAAGTCACTTTTAAAATATAGGATTTACTCATCTTACACCATGTTAAACTATTAGTAAATCAACTTGCTACCAACCACACGTCCATATGCACAGTGAAATCTCTATTACAGTTTATAGTATAGTCTCTACTGCACCTTCATCAGGCATCAAAAGAAGATCACCCAGCCATCCAATGTCACGAAGACAGCAAACCCATGAGCTCATGACCTGGTGCTGTTGTCACCCAGTGGGGATGTGGGGGGGTTGGGGCCTGTGCTACTTCCACCCACGGAGCACTTCAACCTACAATAAAGAGCACACTCAGCAGCCCTCTTCATAGCGAGGCCTCCTGCAGAGAGCCCCAGCACAGGGCTTGTTGTGACTGACACCCGGAGGAAAGCGAGTGGGCACCGTGTCAGGCCTCATCTCACTCACTGGCATGGAGATGGCAGGAGAGCAGCACCCATCCCCACACACACATCCACATATATCCCTGAGTCATCAGCAGCGCAGATGATAGCGCAGCATGACGGGCCTGAACACAAACTCTTCACAAAGAGATCACCACAGTTACAACAGCAAGTCTGTCCTCATGGTAACATCATAGTGCTTTTACGTGGTGAAAAATTGATCAGTTCACACAACCAAATAGAATGAAACAAGAGTATGTAACTTCTGGTGGAGTGCAATCAGACAGCCATTCAAAAGTCATCAGGGTAATGACTGACACTGTGTCCTCTGTGTGCTCACTAGACCTTCCCTGTTGCTGACGCCAAAATGAGAGACAGGTTTAGTCCCAGAGATGTTGAGCCTTTGATTCTCTGGGTGAAAACTGTGGCATCACTTAATCCTTGGTGTGTTATCTGGTCTAAGCTACAGGCTGGGTATGACTGGCATGGATGGAAAGCAGTCTGCCAAGTTGTCTTCCTGCTTTCAGTGTTCCTGTCTAGTCAGGGATGGATTGCTGAACAGGTTTACAAGGTACCTTGTTTGCCTGAGCCAGAGCCATTTGCTTTAGAGGAACTGTCAATGCTTTTGTTGGAAAGTGAAATTAATCAACCACGCAGCAAGGCAAAATAACCATGAATGGCATGACGACGATGTGGCTGTATCATTTGTGGTCACTCATTTGTGGTTTCTCTTTCAGTCTAGAAGCACTGCTCCAGTGTAGGAAAAGTGAGGGGCCTTTCACATGTCTGTGTCCAGGGACTCTTTGTCTAATAATCCATCCGTGTCTGGTGGAAGATTTCTCCTCTGTGTGCAGTCTGCACGCCCTCCTCTTCTCTCTAAATCCAATCAGCACAGAGACCCAGCACTGACCTTGAGGTAGATGTAGCATATATACAGTAGCAGATGCATGAGCACATCCAACTACATGCCTGTAATCCTTGAACGCCTATGCATGCATACCTACATCATAATCACACACATGCCAACAAGAAATGAAGAAATTTTGTATGCAGGATGACACTGCAGATGCAAAAGCCTGGAAAAAAAAAGGATCTGAATGTGTCTGGACTCACATTATCCTGTTATCAAACATGTTTCTATTGCACACAAGAGCCAGACTGGTAATAGCCCAAGTGACAAGGTCTTGGTTTTAACAAGCCCCGTGGTGATCATTACAGCACTATGATAAAACATGCTAATAAAAATCAATGTTCAGCGACTAAAGGGGCAGCCATAGCGACGGGTGGAAGCACACTGACTGCTGAGGTCACACACACCATGGTCACATGCACAGACACAATTAAGTGGAGTTTAATACTAACGAGATGGCACTGGTTATCGGATAATAATGGTATTAAGGCTGATAGTTACACCTTGAGATATTATTTGCTACTGGACTGTATAATCCAGTAACATAGTGTTGCAGTTTGGTGTGAAAACAACCACTTTGACCACTTTTTGTGATATATACCAACCATAGTTATTAATCTTTACGATATGTAAAGTGTATTTGCAACAGAAAATCATCCTGTAACTATTTGATAATTGATTAATTGTTTAAATTTTTTTTTCAAGCACAAACAACCCCAAACATTCCTCTGGCTCCAGCTTCTCCACTCTGATTTCTGTCCATTAAATTTGCAGTGGGAAAGTGCAATTGTCATAGTCCCTCCTCAGTTTTTGTAAGTACATTAAAAATAATTAATATAATTAGTAAACTTTAGATGTGACAGAGAGGCATCCTCTACCTCTGAACAGACCCAGGGCAGCTGTCTGTTACCAGTCTTTACGCTAGACTCAGCTGTGAGCAGCCCCATATTTACTGTACAAGTAAGTGTGTGAAACTAGTATTCTTATCTGACTCTTGGTAGATTTTAGTCACGGTTGATAAAAAGTTAATACCAGATCTGTAAAGGGACAATAAATCTGGCCTCCTGCATAAAAGTCAAGTGAGTTACACACCAATCCACTATCCCAACTTTGGCACCCTTTAGTTGCCAGCTCAGTCCCATAGGATACTAATGGGAAATCTGTCCTCCAACCTAATGGAAGTCAAAACTAAATAACAACAGTATCTCTTTAATAGAGAAAAGCTTATTCATCAAAAATTAAAATAACTGATAGTTGCAGCTCCTGTCTTGACATTTGCAAATATAAAGAAGAAAAAGTAAATTAACTCTATATGACTGAGCTCAATAAGCTAATCTGCCTCTACACAATAAAACTGAATGAGATTTCAGGTAATTTTAAATATAGCAAGAAGCAAATCCTAAGTTACTTTAAAATGTGCTGCTGGTTATTCAGTTTTCTCTTTCCACCACTTTAGCTAATTATTTTATTCCCCTCAGCGTATTAAAACATTTAACTTTCTCAACCACAGCATTCACTGCTGGCTGCAATTAATAAAGACAATATTATCAGCATTACTGCTGCTCTAATCCTAGACATCCAATCTCCCCTCCACATTACAGGCCTCAGACTTTTTGCTGTCCTAATCTAGCAGGTTGGACTAGCCGTAGTCTTGCCCTGGTAGAGTGCCACCAGCTTTCACTATTAGATTTAAATACATTTCAATCTATATGTTAATGCAACCACAGGTGACAAGCCAACCTACAACTGATACGTGTTTACCCGAGCATGAAATTGGGATGCACAAACAAAAATAAGGATGAGAACACAGCATGAGCAGAATCTTGGCAACATATAGTACATTAAAATTTGACAGTGCGAGCGGGAATACCTGAGCTGCATGTTTTAAAAAGTCCTTTCTACTGACTTGTTCTCTGAAAAAACTAGACAAAGCTGAGGACACTGTGAGTGTGTGTTGCCCAATGAGAAGTGATGCTGAAAGAAGATATCAACCGGCGGTCGTCTGAAGTTGAGATGACGAGCGGTTGGATAATCAACAGAGTTGCTGGGAGGCGCGTGTTTGTGTGTGTGTGTGTATGCAGGGTGGGGGTCAGCGATGAGGTTATAGCGTCCGCACTGAAGCTTTGCCAGGAAGTTTGTGTCTGGGCCAATGAGCTGGGAGAGGAAGCGCTGAGTCAGGAAGCCTGGCCAAGAGAGGGGCCCGTGGTGCTGGCATCTCCTCCTCACAAACACGTTACAACGCTTCACACACCACCGCTCGGCTGGAGCCATAACACACTGTTCCCGGACCAGTGGTGTACATGCATGTGCACAACGTGGGCACACACACTCGCCTGCTGTGCATGCATTCATCAGTAAACACAGGGCTGCGATGCCAAATCCCTGTGGCACAATAAAGTGTGGAGGGTTGTGCAAACAGAGATATTTGTAAAATTCACACAACAGTGTGAACTTAAACAAAAGTAAAAAAATAAAAGCATGAAACAAAGGGTGAAAGATGCACCTTTGAAGTGATCATTGTAATGTGCAGCAGTGAGCAGGTGCAGACATACCCATGGGCTGTTACACAGAACTAAACTGTGATATCTTCATTATCCCTTTCATAGCATGACACAAAGAAAGAAGAGGCTGACACAAGACTCCTTATCAGGGGAATCTCTTCGGCGTGGCAATACTCTTTCTATCCATGTGTGTCTGTGGAGGCAGCCTAGATGTTTGATGAGAAGGTCAGAGAGGACAGAGATGAAAAGAGGTAGAGAAGGAGCATCAGCTTTCTATAGCAGAAACTAATCAATAGAAATAGTGAACGTGAGCTTAAAGGAACAGTTCAAATTTTTTAGAGAGGTTCGCTTTCTTGAGAAGATGTAGAAAAGAAAACTGTCACTCGACTGTCAACAGTAAATATGATGTTGCAGCTAACGGCTGGTATGCTTAGCTTTGCACAAATGCTGTAGATGAGGAAATGGCTAGCGTAGTTGCATCAAAGTTAACAAAATCCACTAGTACCAGTACAGTAAGTCAATTCACAGTTTAACGGGACGTGTCAGACTTCTCGTTGCCAACTTAGGCAACTGCTCAGCCAAGAAATAGCCTGACATAACCTTCAAAAAAGAGGAAATTGTAATTTTTACACTTTACAATTACAATTACACTTAACCTATATAAAGTGCTTTACTAGTGAGCTTTAGAGATGTTGGTAGGCCGATTTTGTTACCTTTGAAATTTCTGGGGGGGGGGGTTTATAAGCAAGGTTTAGCAAACTGGCTGCAGCTTTTAACTAAGCAGGAGAGTGGTGCCAGTCTTCACATCTAACCCTTGCTATTCCTTAAATATAAAATAATAAAAAGCATAAATACATAATTTGTTTTTCAAAGCGTTTGTAAGCAGCTAGAAAATGGATATCTAGTTGAATGGATAGATAATGATATCATTCCTGTATAAAAACCAAAACATTACTCTATGTGTGCATGAATAAAAATCAAGCAAATATTTGAGATTACTATCAGATCAAAGATCCCTACTTTCCTGCCTGGCAATTCTCTGAAACAGCATGAAAATTCATTTCCCTCTGCTTTAAAGCTCATCCTAAGTCTCTCTCTGTCTGGCCTGAATTCAGCTAAAAGCTATAAGAACTCTTTGGACGAGCCACTTTTTTAAATCTCTCTTAATATCTTCAAATGTCTGACAATGAAAGGCTAATAGAAATCATCATATGAGGCTGTATGAAAAGAAAAGGCTGTTTGGCCTCTTTGATAATGAAATTCAAAGTCATTTTTAAAAGAGCGCCATGGGGTTAAATTAGAGTAACTGCTTTCACCAGATGAAAAGACACCCAAGCTGGCTGCCACTGCTGTGAAACAATGCAACTGTGAATTTATTTAAGGAGTAAAAACAACACTGCTTACTTCAAACAAACTTGTGCCATATGAACCAACAAGAACAAAAAGAAACCTTACATAAGCCCTGTGAGTTTGACCTTGCTGTCTGCAGGCTTTCCCACTGTTCGTAATCTCAGGGGCATAAATTAGCTGCACCTTTAGTATGGTCTGCGTTCCCAAGGAGAGCGGCCTCCTACCAGGGGCCGAAGATGTCTGCTGGAGTTAGTTGCTGGGGCTTGGGAATGGCTGCACTTGTCACAAGGACTAAAGACAGTTTCCTTGCTCAGCACCCAGAGACAGTGAAGCCTCAAAGTCAAGGGTGGGCAGGAATGCCCTGAATAGGCAGTTACGTAAATCTCACAGCACCCTGTGAGGATAGAGAAGGAACTACTCGGGACCTCACAATGCTGACTGAAATTAAACTGTATCAGACTGCCAAAAATGTACAGTATAAACATCTTTAGTCTGTGTGGAACTGAGACAGAGTTCACAAATCCAAAAATTAATAGAAAAAAACAAACAAACAAAAACAATATTTTCATTCCAATAACGGCATGAACGGATTATGAGACAACAAGCCCCTGGGCACAGACATGGAAAAATCCTCTCACCTCTCCTATGTACAGTAAAAGCAACACTAAGAGACTGAAAGAGACACGAGTCATTATAGTAGCCATAAGCATCTATTTTGACTGGTTTTGTGTTTCTTTATTATCATTTTGCATCTCTCAACAGTTTTATGCCATGTCACGCTAATTTTGTGTCTTCTTTTTACTTGTTTCACATGTTTTTCTGGTCACTTTGCAGGTATTTTTAAATTATTTTGAAACGTACCCTTGTTTCACATGTCTTTGTGGGTTTTTGTGTATATTTTTACTCATGCTGCTGCTCTTGATCAACTTCCCAATACGAAACATTCAGGAGCCCACTGACCCTTTGAGCCTCTGGGCCTATGCCCAGTATACTTGTTCAGTAATCCATCCACGAATAAGGGAATTTATGGGATAAAAGTTGACGCTATTGATAAAAGCAAAATTAGCTGTGACTAATCCGCTTTTGATGTCAACAAAGTAATTGCACAAATTATCTGGGGCATGTTAACCAAAACAGTCAAAAGATATGCAATCTCTCTGATGTATTGCATTTACTCAGTATACCTTGCACTTTGTTTATCACAGTTTACTCTCACGTGCCCACAAAAAAAGCAAACAGAAAAAAAGAGAAGAAAAACATAGCAATAATCAAACCCTCTCCCTCTTTGCTCACACCAAGAGACACCCGGCGATCACCAGGGCTAACCCCGCTGACCTGACCCAGATATTAACCCAAGCCTCCAGATGTGAACGCGCGGTGGGATTACTCCACCACTGCATCAAGCTCCACATGCTTCCCTATTGAGGCATCCTAACATGACCCTGGAGACAGAGCAGGCAGTCTGCCTCACTATTTTCTTCTGTTCCCATAAGTCTATGAGTGTCTCTGTGCAGAATAATCTTCATATCTGTATCTAAATTTTAAAAAAAATGCAATCTGGTTGAAAATGTAACTTTGTCATAGTGAGAAAAGGATATTAGTCTGTAAAAGTGAATGGGACATTTGCTAAAAAAAACTAAATACAGCAGGCAAAAAAGATTATAAACATAAAAGTCATCCGATAAAATATTATTATTCCTTCACTATCAAATTTTATTTCCATTTATGTGTACATTGGAGCTTTAGCCAAATCAGCTAGATTTTATGTGTCAAGGACCATTTCACCTCTACCAGAGTGTCACCTGCAACCAAGTGAAGTTACTAAGGCAAAAAGAGTAACATCTACTCCTCTATAAAACTACACTGTTCAGATCTTCTAATTTATGCGTGAATGTCAAAGCCCGACAAACTTGTCCTGCACTGACTGTCTGGCTTGGAGAAAAAAGGGCCAGTTTAGTTTCACTCATCTGTCTACATATGCACCAGTCACGACCTAAGCCTTTTTGCAGAAGCGCCCTGATATGAAAGAATTTAACTCCTTCTTTGCATCAATGTAGCTATTGTGGCCAGTGCATTCTTTCACCAGCTTCAATTTCCAACTTGCGCCGTGTCGGCAAGTTACAAACTTCCCCGCAAATGATACAAAGCACAAAATACACGTATGACAGCCAGATGTGCGAACACATAACGAGACAGAAGTGTGGCAAGTTTGATCGGCCTGCTAAGTAGCCCAAATTTGCAAGAGATCAAGAAGAGACAAAAAATAAACAAAAATGCTGCGCTCCTCTGTAGCCTACCATTTTGATCCAGCGCTTCGAGGCTCCAAGGAGTCCCAGAACAACTCCTTTCGCACCAGTTTCCCCCTCGCCATGAAAATGACCATTGAATTGTCACATTTCTTCAGTTTTTGCCTTATCCTCAATCTTTTTCCCCCCGTGCTGCTGTAGCATTCAGACAGACAAAAATGCAGAGGCTGCTTTTGCAGAAGGAATTGGTGATTGGAGCTCGGGGATCATATGGGCTTTTTGTCAGACGTTTTTAAAGGGACACGGTACTGTTTAACGTCGAGTTGCGAGACAGGCGCATGTCTTTGTACTGTAGGCATCTTGTTTGGGTTTTTTTTAGCGTGAGGAGGACGACTATAGGAAGACATAACAGCCATATGGCGCAAACCTGGTGCGCTTCCTCTCCTGGTGCGCTCTGCAACAGTGTGACGTCAGACGGACAGACAGATGCGGAGGTCAGGGAGTTCACTCTTTTCACATTTTACAGAAGTCAATGCAACTTAACTTTCCACAATATATGCCCACTTATCATAACTTCTTCATGACAAGATTATTCACTCTTACATAACACATATGGTTATATTTGCACAATATGCAATTGGTTACTTAGGAATATAAGCGCAAGAGGAAAAAATATCAAATGAAAAATTCCATTTTACTGCTTCCATACTCCAGTTAAATATAAAATTACAAAAAAAAATTACTCCTCTCCTTTGCAACAGTGACTGATTAAACCTGGAAGGAACATCTGAAAAGTGTAAAAAAAAATTAATATATATATAGAGGACTGAGATTGATATAAATAGAGAGAAATATATACATCTTGCTTTGTCTGACCAACAAACAATATCTGAAGATATCCAGCTTACGATTATAGAAAACCAAGGAAAGTGCAAATTCTTCACTGGAGAAGAATTTTCTTGAAAAATGACTTTTAATTAATCAGTGAATATTTAGGTGCTTATTAATTTTCTAATTAACCTGGAGCATCTGGGCCCCCAGAGATTTTTGGGCCCTGAGGCACCTGCCCACTTTTCACTTTTGGTAATTCAACTGAGGGCCTCTGGACTCCACTTGTATTGATCACTCCTGAGCAGACTGTATGGAGTGGAAGTCGATACGCTCATAACAAGGTGGGGAAAAAATTGATCACAACCTGGAGCAGGTCCCATTTATCACTTCATGTCCTGGACTCAGCAGAGCCCACAACATCAGTGTGGATACAATAAGTTAGGGAAGCTGCCAAGTGCCAAATCCAGAGACAAAAATCTTCACATGCATTTGCACTGGGATAAAAAATGTGGAAGTGTAAGCAAAGTAGTCAAAATTTACTCATATAAATTCAGGTATTAAATGTGAAACTTATTTTCTAAAATAATCCTTTAATCCTTTACGAGACACATAAAATGCCTGTTGTGTTACCATAGAGGGTAAAATAGGAAATATTTTTGTGAAGAAAACATACCCAGACATCTCTATAATTTAAAGGTGAGGTATGAATAACATGAAATTATCTGGTTAATGAAATGTTTTGGGGGTTTAAAAAAGAACTAGAATTATCACATTGCGGTTGTATGTCTCCACTAACCAGTGAAGTTGTAGTTTACATGTATGTCTGTCTAGACTCATATTCTAATATGTTTATGCATGAGGCCAAGTGGATGTTTGTACTAGATGTAATGAAATTCCTCCCAAGCGTTACTGGGATTTAGCATTGACAAGAATGGGAAATACACGAGGTCACAGTGATCTTGACCTTAGACCACCAAAATCTAATCAGTTTATCGCTGAGTCCAAGTTGACAGTTGTGCCAAATTTGAAGGAATTCCCTTCAAGTGTTCCTTAGATATTGCATTCACAAGAACTGGGTGGCCAGATGGACAGATGTATGACTGGACAACCTGAAAACATAACGCCTCCGGCCCTGGCCATTGCCGGGGTGGAGGCATAAAAATGAGCTATTACAAATGACATGCAGTGTGCAACAGATTATACAAAGGTCTCTCCCAAGAGAAGATAAACAGGGCTGATAAAACTAGAAAACATGCTTTTTTTTTAAAACTAAGAAGTGACACTTCCTTCACCAGTTTATTTCAGTCTTGTTTTGGAGGCTTGAATAGATTATTCTAAATTCCACATAAAATAAAATACATAAGTTTTATGCCTTTTATCATTTTATTACACTCTATTAGTCTTTCCAAATGTGACCAGGGGTTTAGGCTTTTCTATTATTTCATGTTACCTGCACTTTAGACAGCTTCCTAAAACTCACGTCTTGTAAAAAATGCCAGTAACTGGAAAAATCTTTTTGACAGAAAAGCTCTGTCAGCATCAATTTCATCCATCTGTGCAGTATGTTGTGTATTTTGGTGGTGATGTACTGTTGTAAATCCAGATTTGTACTGAAAGCCATCCAGCAGGAACAGTAGATAATTCACAGTCTGCACTTGCAGATAAAAATGACACCTGCACTGTAGCAGTTAAATAGTACCTGATAGATCATTCCTAGTTTCTAATGTGCAGCTAAAAATCTCCTGTAAAATACACACACACACTAGTAAGTGTATGCAAATATTAGCAAGAAGGGAACCAAATTTTCAATTAATTCTGAGTATGATTAATAATTTAATGTCATTGTCTCTTTTTCTTTTTTATTTCAATGAAGTACCCCGATCAGGGAGTAAAATTATACCGTAGTCATGCATTAATCAGATTCACCTTATCACTATGACACCTAATAGAAAAAAAAAATAACTGGATGAATAATCAGAAAACTGCAATGTCTTTCTGGTCAGTGCATTTATGGCAACTGACATAAATACGAGACACACACTTAAATCTGCAAGCATAAAGACATTACCCTGCAGTTTTCTAGGTTGACCTCAGGGGTACACACATATAATGCAGTACTGTATTGAAGGGTAGATGGCGTCATTGCAGAGGTAAAACACTCCATGTACATTTGAGGACTGACATCTCTCCACTGCTATCTTCTATATACTGTATAGTTCAAGTGCAAAAACAACCCGAGGAATAAGATGTGCTGGAATTTATTAACTGTAAACATTCAAAATAGTATGAATAAAACCAAAATAGATAGATATAGTCTACATTTTTAGCACAATAAGACAAATAATTCAAAGACAAATGACAGCTTGAAACTGGAACAAAGTTATTCTTCCATGCAACAAAGACGTTTCTTCAGAGAAAAATACGCCAGTCTTGCTAACACTAAACCTAAGTAATAACCTCAATCCATAAACACTGATTACATTAACTTCTCATCCACATTAGCGCTGAGATTAGACACTTACAGTATAATTTTTGTCCATTTCAGTGAATAAAAAACACTTAGAAAATGGAATACACAGTTCTATAAGAATAGAAAATATTTACAGCTTCTTTCTCATTTTTTGTAACATATTTCACAAACAAAGACAAGCATCTGTTTTAGTGTAAGCTTGCAAAGTGGCTTATTTATTTACATTCGATAAAATGTAGTTCCTCAAAGGCCATTATATGAGCTTATATAGGGAGTACATACAATACAGTATTAATCTAAACTCTTTCAGCTTTAATTGTTGATCTGTGATTACTATTGTTTGTGCATGGTGTCCAGAATTTGTGGTTCTGTTCCCTCTCTGCAGACGAAAACTCATCAAACTTCCTTGTTCAGCTCAGCTGTACCGACTGCGGCTTCTGCGCCTAGAAGAACTGCAAGTGGAGGAGCGGTATGACCTGTAGATGACAATATCACAATAGTTTAACAGTTTAACTTAGAGGCATGAAAGTGATACCTGCACTGTGTAGCTGGTTGTGTTTTGTCTAGAAGCACAAACAAAAGTGAATCAAGTGGTCCCAAACACAGAATGTCAGTGATTTGTGTAAAACAAATATGTCTTAGTATCAAACCATCTAACATTCAGCTGAAAGGAAAAAGACAGAGGGTAGAAAGGCTGAACTGGGACCTGTGACTATGTTAGTGTCTGCCAGGGTTCACATGGGAGCAGAGAGTCTTACCGGGATCGACGGTCTGAGCTCCTGTAGCTGTCACTTCTTCTGTGCCCTCGTCTCCTGCTCACACTCCGACTGGAATAGCTGTCATAGGAGTCTGACCTGCATTAACATACAGTACGATGAAATCATGATAATTTATAAGGAATAAGTACATAATGGCATTTAATTATTCAATAATGTTAACCATTAGGACCCATTGCTGAGTTATTTATTTAACTCACTGTGATTTGTTCAGGGTTTCTGCCAAGCTGACTGTAGTCAAATTCAATTTAAGACTTTTTAACAACTCTTTAATAACCACACAGAATGTAAATTAATGCCATTTAGCACCTATGTCACCTATTTCAACATATTTAAGTAGGGAAAGAAAATTATACTATACTACTACAGTACTTTTATCATTTTATTAAGTCTTTCAGTGTATCGTAATAGTATAAAACAATAATTCCCAATGTTATGATTTATTTTAATGAATTTAACGAACATGGATAAACCAAGAAAACATTTTTTTTTTTCTTCAAAAATCAATGTGCCTATTATGAGACATTGATCTTCCTACTGTAGCTACTGTAGCAGTAGTGACAATGTTTGCTACAGATCTGATGAAACTGACTGAAACTCCATAAAAATCACTTAAAAACCTGCAGGCATGATCCGCCATTAGAAAAAGTCCCACTATTAGTTTATATCTCCCACAGCTCCTGTCAATCCGCAATCAGATACCAAAGCATATCACAAACTAAAGACCGAGGCCTTTTTGAGGAAACTGAATTTAGTGTTTATTGACTTTTCAGCATCTGTAACCTGCTATTTTTATTCCTTTCTCTGACAGTCACCGTAATCTTATCAATCATGTTTGCATTCATAGTGAAAATGATTGATTTGTTATTGTTCCTACATGCAATTGCAGATACTACTACTACTGAAAATAGGAATAATCTCTTCTAGGACTACAACTAAAGATAAAGAAGTATCCACAGAGCAGAAAACACAAACAGAAGATGAATCTAATTGATTCATCTTTTAGCTTATGTCAGAGAGGGTCAACAATTTTGTAAATCCCAAGCTGAGGTGTTATTTAGTTTTGTCTTGTAAACTTCTAAAAAAAAGTATTATTTTTACTGCCACATAAGAGAAAGCAGCATATCACACAGAGAAACTGTAAATAAGTAATATTCAGCATGTTGCTTGAAGTATTCCTTCCCTAAATAGTTGCCAATTAATTTGCAGTTTTGAATAATCAAGCAACTGTTTCGTCACATGAAAGAATCAGAATTGCCCTGCTGTTATTTAAACTTTTCCACTCACAGTTGAGAGGTGTATAAATATACTTTAATGCTTGCATTTAACACTGCTACAACCCACACCTAATTCCTTATTTAGCAGTGATTTATCACCGCCGTGTTGGTTTTAATCTCAATATACTGTACACACAAATGCAACTGAGCGTAATTGATATTCAGTGACTCTTTACATAAACAATTAAAAAGACATTTTTATTTCTGAATTATAAATCAAGGAGGCTCACAGACCTGGATCTCCTGCGGCGACTATACGAGCGACTTCGGGAATGACTTCTACTGTACGTCCAGCTGAGGAAAAAAGAAAACACTGTGACACAGACAAGTTTTTAAATAGTCAAAAACTAATGATGACAAAAAACACAGTGCAAAAGTATAATGAAATGTCTTGGAAAGGCTGTGTAAAGCGTTAAAAGATTATTTAACATCTACCTGATTGATTAAAATGAAGTGCAAGTTATTACAACCACCCCACAAACGCCAAGGTTTCTCTGTGTGGTTTTCACTGTTTTTAGCTGAAAACCCTTTCCCACTGTGATCCATTAGATGCCACAACATATTATTAAATTGGCGATTGTGTACATACCTGTGACTCCTGTAACTTCGATATGTGCTGCTGCGAGAGCGCGACCGCCCTCTCCCACGCCTCCTCCGACTCCTGCTACGGCTCCTAAAATAATTAGGTGGTGTTATAAATGACTTTTGAAGCTAGGTAAAGGGTTTGTAGACAGATATTTAGTACTACCATCAGTAGTTAGATCTACTGATGGTGCCCTAATGGTCTTTATTTACCTGGATGAGTAGCTGGAGTTGCGGGATCTACTCCTGGACCTACTATAGGAGTGGGACCATCCTCTGGAACGGGTCTGGTGACTGGAAACAGAGCAAGACTTCCTGGACACAGACCTGGTCTTTCCCACAGAAGGAGATCTTTCCTCGCTGGAGCTCTCCTGGTTCCTCGGCCTCTGGTTGAGTCGTGCTGTCTTACGAACCTCATCAAACAGAGATCCTGGTCTGACCCGACTTTTACTTTTTATCTCCATTCTCACTCCTTGTGTGCTGAGGGTCTGGTTCTCCTGAATTTGGATGTTATTTGCAGTGACAGGGGGTACATTTTGGAGTGTTGATGTTCCTTTCAAAGGCCTCCATTTGAAATTTATTACAGTGCAAGTAGGTTTGCCAGTGGTTGTTTTGTCTTGAGGTCCACCAGCTGTTGTTGTGGAGGTAACAGCAGACTGTTCTTTGATGTGAGATAAATCACTCTCTTTATTTGTCGTATCTGAGGACTTTGAGGTAGATTTTAGGGTTAATTTGGGGTTGTTATAAGGATTGTGTGTAACTGGAGGTTCTGCATTTTCAATTCCATGTTCTGGTGTACAGATGTCCATATCATCCAAAGACTCTTGCTCCTTGACACTGGGTAACTGAGCACTATCAGCAATGTTCCTGTTGGTTGTCTGATGAGGTTCTGTGTGTTTTGGGTTTTTGTTGATACATTCTTTTGCCTTTTGTTGCTCTCTGTCTTCTTCTTTAGTAGAATTCCTGTTTAAAGAGTTTACATTTTGGTCCTTTTCATTCATACTGTCTACAATAGTCCTTTCTTTAGCAACTCTTCCAGGACTATGTTTCTCTTTTTTGGATTCATCTTCATCTTCCTCATCTCCAAATTCTAAAGGTGGTTGCCAATGAAAAGTCTCTTTCAGCTTTTGATGCTTCCTCTTAGACCTCTTTCCTTTATCCTTACTGTGATGGGAACCAGTTTTGTTCTCACTTCTTCTCTTGTGTTTATGCTTGCGTTTAGCTTTCTTCTTGCTCTTTTGCTTCTCTGGCTCGGTGGCCTTTTCAGGGCTTCGCTCCATTTGATCAGAAGCAATAGCAGCAGCAATCTTGAGTTCTAAAGCAGTCACTGCCTCTGATGTCTTTCTGCAAGTGTCAATATCCGACTCTGAACTAGCCTCCCCTTCCTCTTTTTCAGATATGGCTAATGTCTTGGCAGTTACATTTTCGGAATCACTTTCTGAATTCCATCCAGTAACTGCAGAAGGCTTCTGCAGACAGGACTGAGCTGCTTGTTTCCGCTTTTTTGATGGCATAGCACTGTTGTTTTGGTTCACTTTATCACTTTCCATATCAGACTTGCTATTAAAGCTCTCCACTTGCACTGAACTGTAGTGTTTTGTCTCTTTTTCCTGTGAGCTGCCTTTCTCTTTTATTTTCTCCAAAGAACCACTTCTCCTTGAAGCACTGATAGCGGGACTGTGCTCGCTGCCTGTCCTGTGCTCTGATCCTGACTGAGCATCTTGACTACTCTTGAGTGAAATGTACTTATCTAAGTTTTTTATCCTACTCAGAGAGCTGTAGTATTCTTTCCACTCCTTGTCTAGTGATTTCTTTTTGCTGCTGCTTGTTTTCTGGGAGTCTTCAGAGTCTGATCTGCTGTAGGAGGATGACCTGCTGTGATACAGATGAGGGGATCTAGAGTTGGACCTGGATCTGGACCTACTGTAACTTTTACTTGAGCGACTGTATGATCGGCTGTATGACTTGTGTCTAGATGACCAACTGCGTGAGCGCCCTGCAGGTTCATGATGTTTGTCACTTTCTGAATTACCTGGCAGAGACTTTGGTATGACTGAGGTCTGAGCATTGTCTGTAACACTATTCGCTGCTTGTCCAGTTGAGGAAAGGGCACTGGGAGCTACTTTAGCTTTAATTTCCTGAATATGGATGTAGGAGGGTTTCCAGGGTTTCTGACCTGGTTTCCAGCGTGATGGTGGAGGACTGTCGCTTAGTGGGATCACAGGAACATTTTCAGGAGCCGGAACAGTAGAGAGTCTGGGAACAGATGCTACTTTGACCTCAGGAAGTTTCTCTGTCACATGGACACTGATGTCTGGTTTGCTCTTGCTGGATTTTCTCTTTCTTGGGGATCTGGATGAACCCCTCTTTGTAGATGGAGACAAAGACCTGGATCTGTACTTGGATCTTGACCTTGACCTGGATCTAGAACAGGATGTAGATCTGGATCTAGACAAGGAGTGACTTCTTGATCTAGAAATACTTCTGGATCGTGAATAAGACCTGGATCTACCCCTAGATCTGGATCGACTGGATGTGTAGGATCTAGAGTAGGACCGTGAGTGAGATACTGAGGACCGGCATCTTCTTCGAGTTGACGAATGATGCTGACTTAAAGAAGAACGAGAAGCAGAACGGGATCTTCTGGACTTTCTTCCAGAAGACACTGACTTTTCACGCTCTGACAGGTAGGACTCTTGTCGTCTGCTCTTGGAGTTCTTCTTGCTGCGTTTCTTTTTTTTGGTCTTCTTCTTGTGTTTGGCTTTCTTCTTCTTCTTTTGTTGGCGTCGCACGCTGGACCTCTCCGAGCTGGGGTCTGAAAAGTGTTCTGCAGACCTGGACCATGCAGAGTCACTTCTGTCGTCCCATCTGCTTGAGGAACGGTCATTCAATCTGTTAAGTCAACAGATGCATGAAGAAAAATAAAGATGAAAAAAAAAGCCATATGTTATTAAATATATTACTATATTAAATAATAAGTCATACTTGTCTCCTTTGCTCCATCTCTCAATGCTTGGTGGTTGATAAACTTTGGTTCTCTTCATTTCTTCTTTCCAGTGTGGTGGTGTTTCACTGCTGCCACGCTCTTCCACAGATGCAGAGCGTGATTTAGACCTAGTGGGAGTGCGGTATCTCTGCAGAAAAAAAACGTTATATGTATAAAAAAATATGTCCCACTTGCCCCTGTGAGCAGTCTTTTTCCTTCAAGCTCAGCTCCTCTACCAGAGACCTGGGAGCTTGAAGGTCCTGCCAAGTATCTTAACTGTTCCTTGGACTGCGCTTTTCTGCACAGAGGGCTCAGATGTTGTTCCTGCTGGAGCCACATTCCCATTTTGAATGTCACAGCCCCAACTGTTTTGATTACCACGAGGACCACTTTTGCCTTTACCTTCCATATTTTTTCTAGCTCTTCTTTCAGTCCTTGGTGTTTCTCAAGCTTCTAATGTTCCTTCTTTCTGATGTTGCACATTTGTATCAAAATGTCATTTGAGAACTAAACTTTGAGAAAACAAGTAGTTTCAGTGGTTTGTGATTTTTTCTTTTTTTCTACATTTGAATATGTTTCAGTCCTGAAAAACTAAAACTATCCTGTAAGTAGTAAAAAAAAAAAAAGAAGCAAAGATTAGAAAAAAAATTATCTCATTAATCCTCTTGTAGTCCCTCAGATTTGGTTGTCATGCTCTGAGGGCTCCTGAACCTTAGGTTAGGAACCTAATGGTGAGCATACCATTGTTCCTCTGCCTTTGATCTTCCGTCCAGACTTTGAAACAGCTGGTTTCTGGTCAGCTGAAACCGAAGTTTCTTCTTTCTCAACTCTAAGGGAAATAAAATTAACAACTACTGTAATTAGTTGTGTAAGACAAAAATACTACAGTCACTGTAAATGAAGCCCAAATTTAAACTGACATCTCTGTTTTATCTTCTTGAGATGGCAAGTCCCGTCGCAGCAGGAAGCGGTTCTCTGGCACTGGCGGGATTTCCTCTGGTCGAACTAAAGGCTTCTCTCTCTTCCCACCCTGCTCCTTCTCTCCTTCCACTTCAGTCTCTCCTTTCAGTATCTCTCTGTCCTCTGAACTGTGACAGCAGCAGCCAAATTAACACAATGCAAAACATAACTTCGTTGTAGTTTACTTTGTTAAGTAACTTGTTGCAGAAATCCAACAAGTTACTTAACTGACATTGGTTCATGTTAATATTTAAATTAATACTTTTATATACAGATTAAACTGGATTAAAACCATGGCTGTGTTCCTTTCACACACATGTGATTAATTATATAAGCATGTCAAAAGAGGCCACAAATAAGAATCAAACCTACCACTGCTTAGGAAGTATAACATCAATGTTCTTCTCTTTCTTTGATTCCCTCCTTTTCTTTTTTGACCGTTTACTCTTTGCATGTCTCTTGTGTTTGCGATGTTTCTGCTTTTCATCAGATTCACTTTCAGATTCCACTGAAGAGGAGAGCTGAGAGGATGAGTCATGGGAATTGAGGGATGAGTCGGTGGAATGATAGGTCCTTTTCCTTTTGCCTTCAAGCACTGGAATAAGAAATATAACATGTATTTTAATAAATGAATATTATCCTTTTTAAAAAATACAACACTGACTGCATTTACATGCACTCAAGTAACCAGGTTTCTCGGATAATCAGGGAATGTGTTTACATGAACTAAAGAAACCTGGTTAATTGAAATCCGCGTATACATGCAGCAGATGAGTAATCTGATTTCTCCTCTACCTTGGGCTTATTTTGGAAGCATGGTGAGACTTAGACAGAAAAGACAGCTTTTTCTTTAACGTGTCAGGGGAGCTGACTGACAGCGATATGAGACACACAGACAGTGATAGCAATCCTTTTTACAGTGCAACTGTCTGAATTAAAGAAATACGGCGAAAAGTGACTTATGTAGACATCGATGGGGCACTTTGTGTTGGTTTCAGTTAAAGTGCATTTTGGGTGGATTTAAAAACGAGGCACATGCGGTTATGTGAGAAGCTAATTAGAAACCTGGTTACACGTAGACATGGCAGAGTAATCAGAGTTCTCTGGGAGAAAGCTACCTGGGGAAAATCAGGTTTCGCTAATCCCCAATCCTGATTACAGTAACCAGGTTTCCTGTTTACATGATAGTTAAGAAATCAGCTTACTCGAGGAAGCCGATTGTAACCCAGGTACTAAAGTGCATGTAGTGCACTGACTGATGCAGTCAGTTAAACTTAAATGCGATGCAAAGTTTGAATTCCCGGGTGGTATGATTCTACTACAACAAAGCTAAATGTTTGATTGTTCTTGGTATGTTGGAGGCAATGAAAACAGGCCTGGCAGAGTCAGGTGGGCAGATGCCAACTGAACTCCACAGAGATCACCTCACTGATCCTCATTAAAGAGAAGATCAGGTTACACACCCCATACTAATGCCAGTGGGGGGAAAAAGCTGGCATCCAAATACCAACGTCTTGCACACAGAACACAAAATATAACCCACTTACAATCACAGGCAACACATGTTCCCCACAGAAGAAAGAAACAAAAATTTCAATGAAAATGAAAAGTCTTTGTGTGGATTACTACATAATGGATAATGTCTGTTTAACTTTAATAAATAGTATGATAAGTCGCCATACACACCAGAGACCACATTCTTACTACAGTGATAAGATGGCAAATAATAAACACTTAAACTAGAGAGGGTTTCATTTAGCAGCAGATCAAAACTAATAGGAAACTGAAGTCTGTGATTGCTCATCATTTTCTTGTCAACAAATTCCATAAGATCCCAAAGATAAAAAACAATCCATTGAACCTACTTACAAGTATTGTCTGTGTATTGAAAGCCTGATATAAACTGCTCAAAAAATTTAAGAGAACACTTAAATCACACATCGATCCTGAGGAATGAACTATTCAAGTTGCATGCTCATGATGAGTCAGCAGACGGTGTCCTAGGTCAGGGCATCAGTGAGCTCAAGGATAGGTCTGTAGTTGTACTTTGTGAGGTAGGATACAACAATACATAATGACCCATAGGTGCTCAATCACGTCAGGAGATCGTGGGGGCTATTCAGTGTCATCAATGTCTTTGTCACCCAGGAACTACCTACACACTCTGACAACATGAAGTCGGACACTGTCCAACACCAGGAGGAACCTGACCCACAACTTGACCCACCACCAAGCCACTCATGTTTGATGATGTTACAGGCAGCACATGCTCAGTGTGAACCTGCGCTCATCTGTGAAGAGAATGGGCCGCCAGTGCCAGACATGCCAATTTTAATGTTCTCTGGCAAATGCCAATTGAGCTGCACAGTGCTGAGCTGTGAGCACAGGTCATATTAGAGGACGTCAGGCCCTAATGACACCATCATGGAGTTGTGGGTATGACCACACCAATAGCCTGCTGGAGGTAATTTTGTAGAGCTCCTGCAGTGCTCCTCCTGTTTCTCCTTGCACAAAGGAGCAGATACTAGTCCTAGTGCTGATTTGTCGCCCTTCTATGGCCCTGTGTGGCTCTTCTGGTGTAAGACCCACTCTCCATTGCTCTGTTTACTTCCTAAATGGACAGATGGTATCCCCAGTGTTTAACTGACTTGGTGTTGGTATACTGTGTTGATAAAGTGTTCCCTTAATCTTTTTGAGCAGTATTTCACTTTGTCAGAGAGCTCTATTGTTGCCCACAAACTATTAAAATACAAAAATGAGACTCTGTGTTTTAAATCAGTGTCCAAGTCTCCAATAAATGCACCACTTACTTCTGATAAAGTAATATTTTCTATATATGTTCTACAATGTTCAGAATCCATTAATTAAGAATTATGTCTTTAGCAGGAACCAATGAGCATAGGGCTGAGCCACAAGAAGCATAGGAATAGCAGAAATTATTCAGACAAACAAATGCATTGTAGGTTTTGACCTTTTTATAGAATCTATTGACACAGAAAAATACAGAATAAAGCCACCCTTACCCTTTATAAAAAACATCAAGGGGAACTCACCATCATTTGCAGACTTAGTAATCAGCTGGCCACAGTCAACCACTCTCACATCAGCATAGGGTCTGCTGGCTGAATCAGTCTTAAGCCCTTCAATCTTCTTTATCACTTCAAAGCCAGAGATGACAAGACCAAAGACGACATGCACTCTGCCCAGAGGAAAAGGAAATATGTCACAACTATACAGTGAGTTTCTAATATTTATTAAAAAAATAAAAACAAAAACTTTATTGATCCCTTTAGGGAAATTGTTGTTGGACATCACAGCTGCCAGACAGTACATGTCGGAGCTACTATGGGGTTTCAGTGTCTTGTCCAAGGACACCTCAACATTTACCCAGGAGGAACCAGAAATCGAACCACTGACCCTGTGGTTAGTAGGTGCCTGCTCTACCAACTGATCTACTGCTGCATGTTATTAGTGTCTTCAAAGGCCCTGAGAACATATTGATGGAGTGAATATTTCATATTCTTTTCAATGGCTTGAAGCAAAGTGGCTCAACAAAAAAATTGGTGATCTATTGAACAACCATGCACCAATCAGAGTTTAGCTACTTTTGAACTACAATCAGATGACAGCTGGTGGATTGTTTGGTCATTGTCAATGAAATCGGATCAAACTGCACCCACACAGTCCTGATGAAGACATATATATATAATCCTTTAAAATCAAGTCAGAAATTATGATGAACTATTATGTCCATCTATAATTCTAATTCTATAATACAAAATTGCTGAAGTGAAGGTAAATTATACCCATCAAGATGTGGTGCCATCTTGGTTGTGCTGTTTGTGAAAATCCAGCAAACATGCCAGGGAAGATCAATCAGTAGAAGTGGTGGGGTCATGGAAAAAGGAGAAAAAGGAGGAAAAGAATGAGAACAAACAAGTAACTTCAATAACATCTGGGATACCACGGGAACAATTTCAACAGTACAGAAGTTGTTTAATGATATCTGATTGCAAATCGTTTTAGTCAATTCAACATGTTGAACTGCTAATAATTTTCAGTTCAATTTTCAATTAACAGCCACAAACATATGTGTGCAATCAACAACAGGATGTTAACAAATGTATTATGTCTCATATTTTGATTATATAAAGTAAGATAATAAATATGACATTTCCTCCTCCATGTTTCATGAGTGTTTAAGTGAGGTCACTTCTAAATTATGGTGAAAACCTGCTAAAGAAAGTCTACAAAGCCAAATAACATAAATCACCTCAAGCCATTTGTGAATACTGTTTCAGCATGTCCAAAGTTAACACTGTTGTCTGAAGAATGCTTGCAAATACAAACTAATTAATGATATATACAGTCAGAATAGAGATAAACACAGCCTTGGAGACACATTACCTTGGAAGAGCAGGATGCTAGAGTTTCTGTAAATTTTACACAAAAACGGCAAGAGAAAAAATGTAACACATTTGTAGATAAAAAAGAATGAATCCATGTTTCTCTGCACTTTGAAATCTAACTGCACACAGAGAGGGCACTGTGATGGTCACACTCAATGACAAATTCTACTCTACAGTTTCAAAACATAAGAAGGGACAGAAATCCAAACCAAAATTTAATCAAGAATGAGAATTAAGAATTAAGTTGTAAAGAGAATTGTCTGATGCTCACATGAAAAACTGCGAACCGTTGGTGTCCTTCCCACGATTGGCCATCGACAACAGGAAAGCTCGGTCATGTTTGAGAATGAAGTTTTCATCTGTTGAGAGCAGAAAAAGAAGAAAGTCTCAGAGTGCATTCTCTAATTTGTGCTCACAGAAGTTTTCAGGGAAGTACAGGAAAAAAAATCATTTAAATCCACTGAACCTAATCACTGCCTCGACAACCAGTCCTTACACAAAGTTGGCTGTTTTATAACAGGTTTTTCGTGAGCCAATTTTTTTCTAGTCCTCTGCTAAAGCCCCAAGCAATTGCTTTTGTATGATTTAGAATGTTAACTCCAAATCGTATACATTTTACATCATTCAGAATGTGTCCAAAGTACATATTTTTACTACCATTAACATTATCATCAATGACAATTTTGAGCATTTAAAAAATGTACCATGATGGTGGAAAAAGCTAATATCTATGAGCTACACTGTCAAAATGTTAAAGGCAAAAGAGAATTCAATCAATAAGAAAACATAAAACAACAGAAGTGTCTGACAGTCATGTAAATTAAACAACAATCCAATGTAAAAAAAAATAGTTTAAAGTCTCCTGAAGATAAACACAGGATATTAAATGAATGTAAACGTATTAAATGCTCATTGGCCATTTTATCAGGTATTGCAATCTAATACAGTAGCTCTGCCACAAATTCTACATGTGGTTGTAGTGTGTGTGTGTGTTTTTTTTTTTTTTTTTTAAACTTATTTACATAAATGAGGTGGCCAAAACATTAGAAACACCTCTTCATATAATACACTCCAGTACAACTTCACCACCCACTATGACTTCAATAATAAACATATAGTAGAATTATGATCTTTCTGATAGTTTCAACCTAAACTGTGAAAATTATACCTTTGTAAAAGTAGAATTAATTGCAGAGCTGCAGTATTGGATTGCATTAGACTGTACAGGTGTTCCTAATAAATTAGCCAGTGAGTATATCTCAACTAAAAATTTAACTAATCCTTAACATACACTACTCACAAAAAGTTAGGGATATTCGGCTTTCGGGTGAAATTTCAGGATGAACCTAAAATGCACTA
>JAUMHL010000013.1:22242020-22259399 GCA_032362345.1 Sandelia bainsii
GTGAACTTTTTACGTTTTCCATAAATTTCACCCGAAAGCCAAATATCCCTAACTTTTTGTGAGTAGTGTATATTCTTAATGTTATGCTGAATATTTCATCAATGTCATCATTAAGTTGTTAGTATATTTAAAAATAATTCTGATTTGTAAACGTTCACTACATCTACATAATACTACATACATGTTCCAAGGAAGTTATTTCATACCCACTGTGGTACTCCACGCTGTTTTCATATCGAGCAAAGAAACTGCAACTCTCTTTCCAACTACATAGCATGGCATTCATGTTAAGGGTGCCATAACTATAAATAGCACATAAGCAACATAAAAAGTAATTTTAAGAAGCCTGAGGCTTTGGGGTCCAACAGGATAGATGTTAAGAATGGAAAATCCTTTAGTACAAATGTGCATCTGCGCCTTTGCAAACATTTGCACTTTTTCTTTTTCTTACTGAATAAGGAAGGTGGTAGGGACATGTTCTCATGGTGTTACTGAGCTGTGTACATCTCTTACCTTCTCATTTTGCAAAAGACCACTCTATAAATAAAAGAATATGTTGAAAATTTTAGGCAGGAAGATTGTAGCTTTACATAAAGAGAATGCCTACTCTCCATGCTGATCTGATAAAGCCCACTGCTATAACTAAATAGAAGAGAGCACTAAACAATGGAAAAGTGAAGGTCAGCTGAGTCATTCACAAGAAACTCATGATTATCACGATAAGCACATGCAATGTTATGCTCATGCAAAAGTATTAAAGTATTTAAACATATATTAGAGATATTAGCAATGTATACTTATTAGATCACTAAAAAGATTTTCTCATTACCTTCAAAGTAGCCACCATATATGGACTCTCCGCCTCTTCCATTTCCTGCAGCGATTAAATTAATAAAATTTGTAAGACTAAATGTGTACACATTCTATCACCTTACATTAAAACATGGGTGGCCAACACTGGTCCTGTTCTGCTTGTTTTCCAACCATTCCTGCACTTACATATTCTGATTGGCTGAACAGGTAATCAGCAGTGTGTCGGGCAGGGATAGTTGGCCTTCAAGGACCAGGGTTAGACACCCCTGCATTACATAGGGGCCGAGTTATACTCCTGTCAGCATGACTCAAAGTATATTTTTGCACCTTTTTTTCCCTTGGATTTTACATGAAAATCACTTTGATTGTGAACTTAAAAAAACTTATAAGTTAAAAGTATAAGACAATACTGTGCCTGAGCACATCCTGTATAGACAAGGAGCACTAAATTACTGTTGCTTATGCTACACCACCTGGTATGCTGATGACATTAATAGTTTTTACAAATTTTAAATAGTGTTAAACTGTTACCTGCCTACATTTCCAAAATAGGAAAAGTAAATTAAAATTCTACATTGAATGTTAGACATCATTACCTTCAGTGAAGTCACCTCCCTGGATCATAAAGTTCTTTACAACCCTGTGAAACGTGGAACCTTTGTAGCACAGCTTTTTCCCTGTGATTTTGCCAGTTCCCTTTTCACCTGCAATTAGATGTGTGTTAGCAGAGCCCTGGCCATACAGAACAACAGGCCTAGTACTGTAAATGTGTCTTTGTATATACCAGATGTCCTGAGGTGTTGGTTTTAAATGCTACCATGTGGGTTTTGAACAAGGGAATAAATACACTATTGGGAAAGAGAGGTTTAATAAACAGGATGCCTTTGTTCAGAGATCCTGCTGTTAATACTCCAGTACAAGACAACAGAACGCATTAAGAAATCTTGAACACTGGAGTGATAGTGACTGGGGGACTAAATACTGTCCCTAAGCCATTACCACATGGATTTCTCTTTCCCTGGGGTGAAAGGAGATGTGAAGGCAAAAATTTCATTAGATGTTTATAAGGGTGCTTTCAGAGGACAGAAGACTGGCTGTTCAAAGGGGCAGCTTGAGTTGCTAATCTTCTAGTATTTTGCTTCACTGGCTTCGGCATCGTTCCAAGGGTTTGGTTACTTATGGTGTGAGCTGATCCCCTCCTAAAAGGACACATTAGAGACTTTGAGAAAGCGACAGCAAACTGCCCAGCTGACTTGTGTATCTTATTATGTTATATTGTGTTGTTTTTGTGTGTAAGAGACAAGAGTCTGCCCTTGCCAGCATCACATTCCACTCAGCCAGGTGGGATGTAAAATGAGAGGGAGGATCGATCTGCCATCTGTTTGCAGATTTATATCTCTAGGCAGACCACTGCTACTATAGTACACTCTGTTCTGCTCAGTGGGATGAGATATCTAGGGAGACAGACCAGGTCCCCTCTATCCATCCAGCTACTCCATCTGTCACTGATCACTTACAGTACAGCCGCATTATCTTTCCTCATGCTTGTAAACGACCAAACAAGGGATCGGAAAGCGGTTATAGTCATTGTGATTATTTTATTGGAGACAAGGGAAGAATTAAAGAGAAGACAAGGCAGGGAGCAGCACACTCGATTCATATCTAATAAATTATACGTAGCTGTGTAACAAGTATTCTGACCACACTCCCAGAGTCACAGTTTTTAATGGGAAAAATCCCCTCAGTACACAAGTGTTGTATTTGTTAAGTCTGTTACAGAACTATAATTCTATGGTTTACAATTGTCAGTTGTACTTAAAAAAAACAACAACAACAAAATTCTTAGGTTATACAATGCACATGTTGCAAAAGCATTAAAGTTATGTAAAAAAAAAAAGAACATTACTCACCAGTGCACAAAGAGAGAAAGTTTTTGCTTGTCTTGGGGCAAATATCCGAAAAAAGTTGAAAGACAATGCGCCCAACTACAATACAGAGAAAGAAGAATCACTTCATCTTGCAGTTCTTGACATAAAACAATCAAGAATGGAAAAGCTTTAATAGTTCAAGGGAACAATTAAGAATTACCCTTGAATAGCATAAATTAAATATAAATATTATCCAGCACATTTTCACAGGCTTCCTACACATAACTACAAGGATCATGTGATGAAGCTCCGACATTACATATAAACATTTCCAAAACTAGTACTAGATCCAATACTACTCTTCTGAGCACAATGGAGGATTGTTTGTCCCTCCCTGTCTAAACATGTGCCAGTGACATTTTTTTAACTCAAGGCCACCAAACTCCTTCAAGTCATCTCAGTTTCTAGTTCCACTTTTATATTGTATAACCAAGACATCGATCAAAAGGTTCAAGGCTACAAAATCAAAGCACATGCATTAAGTTTAAACATCTTTATTGATGATTTCAGTTCAAAGTAATTGTCTATGTCTATTGTCTATGTAAAAGAAGTGAGGCTGTTTACATAACTAACCAATCCTCATATCTGCTAACTGATTTGAAATTCTCTTACCTGGTTCCCGGTTGAGCTCCACATCAAAGTAACACTGAGGGCGGTCTTTCACCCCCATTGTGATCAAAGTCCGGGTGACCTAAAATATGGAAAAAAGGAGAAAAAATCTAAACAGGAAAAATAATAAGGCGGCCTATTCTTAAAGAAGTAGCAAGCATCCCATTTAGGTTCCTTTTATTATCTCTTGCTTTGACTAAAATGTACACAACACTGAGAGGAGCGTGTTGAAAAACAATGCAGAGAGACCAAAAGATCATGAAGAAGAACAGAAACAAAAAGGGGAGGAGAGAGAACGATGGGAGGGGAGAAAAGGAGAAATGTACTGGCTTTGCAAATCCAAGCAGAGCACAGTGCACCTTCCTCACTGTACAGTTTAAGCTCTGTTTCTACTTTCCATTTAGATATCACTGTGTGTCTCCATGAGGTCAATGACATGACGAAACTGTGAATGAGCAGAAACTGTACATATTTACACAAGCTGGGTGAAAGGTTTTTTCTTTCAAAAGCTGTTTTGTAATTTTTTCTAGATATCTGCTCTAAATTCTGTATAATTTCCTTAAAAACACAGTGCCAGCTGGCACATAATATATATGTTTTTTGTCAGATAAAGCAATTTTTTGTTGTCTCAACTTTTTTTTTTTTAAGTGTATAGCCTACAATCTAATCCAAGTTGTGTTTTCATACAGTAGATTCATAGCCATTAAAACAATGTGAGCATATCTAATGATTATTTCACATTTCACACTGTTTATGACAGCTCACCTACCTAAATGGTGTTTCGAAAACCCTGCCTCAATCTTAGTGTTCCTCTACATTTGAGCTGTGTAGCATAATGTCAATTTGAACAAAAGGCATCATTATCCCGTCCTTCGTCATAACTACAGTACATGCAAATACCTTATTAACAGTTTGTGATTCTAGGTGACATGGTAAGATAAGACTTCGATGACTCCCAGGGGGGGTTCACTTGTTACAGTGACAAGCAGGGAGAAAAACAAGCAGATCACGCAAGTCAATAAAGTAGATTAGTTATTTAAAATAACAATATCATAAATCCAAACAAGGAACTGCAGCTCATCACTTGTTAACGTTAGCCCAAGCTTATATAACCTTAGCTAACCTAAGGGTGCGGCACAGATTTTACAAGTGGCTCAGTTTTGTTTTGTTGAAACTGAACTTACACTACTTCAAGCTCGAGCTATGTCGAGAGCAACAAACAATAAATACCCATTACCTACATAGCTAACAATAGTTAGCGCTTCCAAAATGGCTGAGCTAACAGCTAGCGTAGGTAGCGAGCGATCTTCCGTTCAATTTCTTATAGATGCAGTAACTGTTCACATTTAACGCAACTATCTAAATCACACTACATGTTATCCAAATGTTTAAATGACATGACTAACCTTTAACAGTAGCTAGCCGGACAATTAGCTAGTCACTGATGGACGCCTATTAGCATGAGCCAACTTCGTTCTTAAGTGCAGATTAGTGCGCTGCGGAACTTCGACTGGATCCAAGTGGTTTTGGTCCCTCAGTTGTTTCCGTAGAAGATTTGTTGTGGTTTTGTTGTAACAGGAAATAGATTTTAAGTTACCTCGCTGGCTAATTTTAACGTATCTTTTGAGTAGGTAACAGGTTATTCGGGTTCACTATATTAGTCGCTGCTAATACATAAATATATATAAGTCTCCGACTGCATTTGCATCTTGCGTCTGAAGATTATACTGCCTACTTGCTGGTGCTGTGATTGTCTGATATCATGCTGTAACGTCAGCTAACCTGGTGTAGCTAAGTAACAAGGTTCATCATGAAACCTGTAATAATGAGGTAAGGTGCAACCACGAACATATGATTTATATTCGACAGAAATCTGAAAGTAGGGAAATTCTGATAAGTCCACACCATTTTCAGGACTACGCAGTCAAAAATATTCACTAAGATGCCAGTCAGATGTGCACCAGCTACAACTAATGCTAATGCAGTCCAAAAAATATAACTAGAGTTACAGCAGTTACTGAAGTGCTTATTTACATTCTGTTTAATTTAATTTAACTTTTTAACTTTGGGGGCTATAGTTTTTGTTGCTGCTAATTTCAAATTATATTGGCAGAAGGGATAGAGGAGTTTGAAATATTTCATCTACAGTCGGTGATAACAAATAGGATGGACGACCTCTAACGTTAAGGAACACATCTCAGGGTAACGCAATAAAATTAATCATCACAAGCGTTTAAAATAAATTAATTTTGAATTAACAGCCCTCTAAAACTTTTCCAGTTTTAAGTAATATCTTCCATGTCCAACTTCTAACTCTATATTAAAACTCTGAAAACACATCCATGGAAGATATTACTCAGAGTCAGAGTAAGTCAGAGTAAATGTGTCTGCAAGTACTTTAACCATCAGTTATTTACACAACAACAACAAAAAGCCAAAAGTAACTCCTTAGTTGTAAATAATTGATGCATTTCTTTTGTGATAGTAAATAGTATTTTTGTATACATTTTATATACCAAAAACACAATAATACTTATCATCTGATGTTGCTCTATACCCATTGCAGGCATTTAGTTCTTCATGGACCCAGTGGATAATGTCTCTGATCCTGTTTGCCTTTGTGGTTCGGGTCAGGGATGGACTCCCCCTGTCAGCCTCCACAGATTTTGAACACAACCGAGAGCTCCAGGAGAGGAAGCGGCAGCTCAGGACCATCAGCAAGGCACTGTCCCGCCTCCCTGACAGAGGGACCGTTAAGGGCCAGGAGCTCAGTATATAGTAAGGAGACTGGAAGCAAAGCAGCAGCAGACTGTTTCAGTGGTGCTGTCTGTAACTACACAAAGACACAGTAAACAGTCTAAAGCGACACCGTGTTTATTTTCACTGTTTGTTCATTTGCGATGCAGAAGATGGACAGAGTGTTGTCCATCTGATTGCAAGGGCTTCTATGTCACACTGTGCCAGGCTGTTTGTTTACTAAACACCTTTTCTCCTCTCACCTGTTCAGCTTCATCTCTTCAGAGGGCATATCTTACATGACTGTATGCCACTGTAGCCTCCCTGTTGCTAAAGCCTTCTGCTTCCTGGAAGATCTGCGCTGGGAGTTCACAGCATGTTTCAATAGCACTGTTGTTGCCTTGGCAGCCAGGCCTTACCCATTTTTGGATTTTGGTGAGTACAAAGAGAAATATTACCATCTAAATTTTCTGTTGATATGTTGGCATTGCAAAAGTCTTTGTTAAGTTTTGAATAACAATTAAGGTCTTTTTTTGTTAAACTGTATCTAAATTGATAGACAATACTATTCAGAAGCTGAAGCAGCAGTACAACCAGAGTGGTGGCCCGGCCCTAGATGTGACATTGGCAGAAGTCCATGAGGATCTTAGGATCCATCCACCACAAGTAATTGATTTGGAGGATATGGAGCTCAGCAATGGTATTGCAAATGGGCATATGGAGCAAGGTGCTGGATCTGGTAAGACCTATACACGTTTACTGCCTATGACAGTACTTGTGTTTATTGGTTGAATGTTTAATGCTCATGTAGTCCACAAATAATGATGATACAGTATGTTTGACTATTTTACTCTATTTATATGGTTGCTTTCTTTAATATCTTAACAGGTCAGAATGTAAGACTTGAGCCAGTTACAGCACCAGGCATCCTCTCTCTGGTCTTAAATATCATGTGTGCATCTTTGAATGTTATCCGTGGCGTGCACCTCATAGAGTATACATTCCAGGTACGGCAGTGCTAGGATATTATCACAAATACTTAAAATTACTTAAGATTAAATGCTGAACGTAAATAATTTGCAAGTTATGACGCAAGTTATATGACTTGTAAACAAACAGAATTTTAGTCAGGCATGTAGCTTGGAAATTGAAGCATAAGCTAACATTAATTATAGATATGTTAAGATGGTTTACCTGACTGCTGAGCCTTAGCATTTTGCTGTGTAAGCAGAAGTTGAGGTGCACAAACCTGCATTATTGTGTCTCTTGCGGGAATTAGTTTATAATCTCAAATGCACTTCATATATTTTGAATTAAGGACACTTAACAAATCACCATATTGTCTAATTTTATTTAATTCTCTTTACACAGGACGACTATGAAGGTATATGGAATGTTGTAGCTTTTCTTCTGGCATTTGTGTGCTGTGTGTTCCAGGTACAGTAAATGTTATTCACTTGTTGCACACATGGCTGTTTTTCTAGTTAGTACTACATATTATCTTTGCAAGCTCAATAACATTGAGCTCTTTCTGACAAATCTTCACATGAGCAAACTCCTTGTGTCCACAGTGCCAGCTCTACCTGTTCCATTCATCTATGAAGAAACTGAAGTCCTTAACTCTGTTGAGTGTGATCGTCCTATGCAACTTGTGTCTGCTCGGCATGAGGAATGTGTGGCAGCTGATCTTCCACATTTCAGTCGCCGCTCTATCTACAGTCCTCATCCTCACCCGCAAACTCCAGGACAGAACCAATGACTGTGGGGTCTGAGGAGCAGAGGACACTTTAATATGATGCACCTCTCCCAGTGTCTCCACTTTTCAGTCCAGGTGAGAATAACAGGGAAACACAAAAACATTATTCATAAATATTGTGTCATCATGGAAAATTATTAATACAAATTAATATTTTCTTGTATACAGTATGTACTTGCACTTTGTGTACATTGTTTCAGACAATGTAGAGAATATACAGTGAAATGCAGTTATTCCTGCATCCTGGATTGAAACTATATGGTGACCATAAAATTACACTGGTAGGAACAAGGAGTTGGCTGTTGATCTCAGTCAGACCCATCATGTCCAGGAGGGTTTTTAAAGATGATTTTTTTTTTTTCAGCCAGAGATGCTGACCAAAGTTTTCACATAGTAATGTTAGTGAAGCTGGATAAGCTTGTGGTTTTGTAAGTAAAATTCATTTCTGCTCACATTCAGCTCAGTATTATTTGTACTACCACAGACCATTGATTGTCTTTGCATAATGAGTTTACAGCTTTACCAGGCACACATGGCTGATTAGGAGATAATTAGGTAGTCCATCTTGCATTGTTGGCAGTGTCATACATTCATTGTTAACTTTAGTTTGATTATATATAGGTAAACGTCAAGGAAAGTGGGCAATTCAGCTGTTTTTGTTTGTTTTTAATTATTTGCTTATGAGGCTGTATAAAAGCCTAATGCGGGTGTAAACGTAAAGTTATGGGTTGGTTCATGCTTTACTGTGTGACAGTGCAAATGTAATCAGTTGTTTGGTTTTTTTAATGTATATGTTTCATCTTCTACATATATTCACGGATTCACCAGCTAGTGCTGAGCTACTCATTGCAATGGTTCAAATGTAAGGGCTCTGTTATTTAATGATTTTACAAAAACTGAATCTTATATTGAAAGGAAATTGTGCATTTGTTAAGGCATATTATCATATAAACAAAATTTTTGACACATCACGTTTGTGATTACAGAGAATGGTGTCACACACATAATCTCCAGTCTCCATTTTTTTGTACACTCAAAATGAATCTTTTTATTCCAATTTTTATACTGATCTCTTCATTGTCAAAGTGTAAACTGCAGTTAAGGATAAAGCACTGATTTGAGGGCATAAATTCTTGGGAAAAACTTTGACTGCACTATTAGGTTTAGATGTTTTGTGTTGGGTATGGTAAATTGTTGTTGAATGTCTTGATAACAGGTTTTAAAATTACATTTATAACCTCATATATGTTTTTTCATTCTCTCTTTTTGGAGGGTTGTAACAACTCCCCGTTTTAGTTCTCAGATTATTATGAGCATAGATTATAGATTATAATCTGACTTTGAATAGAACACATCACAGTAGTGCTTTTAAATAGGCCAAATGTATAATGCAAGTCTCCCTTTCTCCCAGTTTTTAATAGCAAATAAGTTGCATTTGGTTAAATGGATGAAGTACAGTAAATTATTAGATATCTATCTAATCTAATAATTAGATTGTCATACAAGTAGCTTTGTGGCTGCAGTGGCATTGTGTAAAATCTGTCCTTTACATTGAACAGTTTCATTATGTTAACAAGAAAGTTAGACATAATTGTAAGGAAAACGAAAATGAAAATCCAAACATCCTTCACTATAATGTAAAAAAAAGTTTAGAAAAGTCACCTTTATCTTGTAGTTTACAAAGTTAACTCAAATGTTTTCACTAGAAGAATAGAGTAGTGTAGCTGCAGATTGCACAGGTAATGCTTCTGTTTGTGAATTTACAATTGTTTCTTAATTACGTTGTTCTATTTAGTACTGTGGTACAGTGCTGACAGTGACAGGGGAGTTAAATGAAGCTTTCTTTAAGGTAAATTTATGATTTTGACAAGTTGTCAAAAGTGAAACTTTGTTTTTATGCTGAATGGTGTTTTCCATGCAGGGCATTGGCAATACTGTAAAATCTTTCTATAAATTTGGTTTTACTGACTCACAACTTCCACCACAGACTACAAGAAATAGTACAATGGCATTTCTGACCAAATGAGGATTTTCTAGCACTAAAAAGAAAATGAAGGACAATAATGTTTAATATGAATTTTTTAACATACAGTAGAAATGCACTGTACAAATGAAACATGTTGCAGCCTTCACTGTTCTTTTACAGTTATTGTTATTTTTATTATTCATGAAAAGTCTTTCGGGTTCAGAAGGGCAACCTGAGGTATGTTTTGTGTGTGCAGGACATTTTCTCTTATTTAATACAAACCCTGTTGCTTAGTCAGTTATTTGTATCTAAATGGTTTGTGTGGCTGCAGTCTGTTTTTTTTCCTGCTGTGGTAAAACTGACATTTCATTAATAAATAGAACTTGTTTTCCATCTGTTGATCTTTGATTTGTGTCTGCACAAAACCAGAGTGACCTCCATTGTCTCTAAACAGGTGTGTGTGTATATATACATATATTACATGCAATTAACCTCTTAGAACTACTAAGACGAGATTTAACGTTTTTGAACCTGCACTGGAAAGAAAATGGAAGCAATAATGTACTGGTCAAAAAAGACCACTAAATGTAAATGTATTGCATTTTTGCACTGCAACAGCAGATGGAGCTCTTTCACCACTTAGTAATCTTAAAGTTCCCTTTCTATATCTAATTTGTTTCTCCTTTGATTTCAATCAATATTTAAATACGATAACAATTATCAAAGTAAGCTTTAGTACTAAACTTATGTAAGGCAAACAAATCTTACTGATGAGACCTAAGTGCTGTGTAGCTACCAGAAAGATGTTTATCAGTATTTAATTAGTTCAATTAGAGAGAGTGCGATTTTTCACTTCTCAGAGTCAAAGACAGACAGTAAAGGTCATAAATGTGGGAATAAAATGCACAGCATACTAACTTATTTTTACTAGGTGGCACATTTTAGCAATTTGAAAAAAGACCAATTGTTCCTCTAGAATGTCTGACCCTGATTTACATAGGTCACATTAAAGTTTAAACAGCTGGAACATCATATTTTTAGACCTAATAACCACCCTGAATCAAGTATAAGGTTTATAGGTTCATTTAAAGTCCAGAGAGATATGTTCTCATCTGACCAGTTATGTAAGAGTCCTGCTCAGAGGCACGCAGCAATTTAGCAAAAATAATAAACTTACAAAGGGAAAAAAATATGCCCACATCCACGAGTAGGGTGTGGCAAAAAAACGTTATTAAATATGGGCTAACGCGTAGTAAACCAATGTATACCAGCACACTTTCCTTCCTCAGAGTTTATTGACACAAAATAATGGTGTTTTATTGCTAAATAATAATTATACGTTTATTCAAAAATACATTTTGCACTGTGCCATGCAGAACAAAGACATTGTTGATTGAGGATATTTTGTGCAAACTGTCTTACTACAAGGCTATAACAAATGTAAAACCTTGTTTCAAATGGCTGATATTTCAAAAGGACATATTAGAAGAAGGTGTGTGTTGTGCAGATCTTTTTCATGCAAAGATCTTGTACTTTAAAAGAAACACGTGGGCTTTGATATAAGTTACAATAAAATAGGAAGCATTTATGGTGTGAAGTCAGTATGACGATGTTGTAGACGTGGCAGACCTTCATGCTGGGGTTTAGGTAATGACACATATCATGACACAATTTATGACACAACTATTTGTGTGTTTTTTTAGGTAATCTGGGATTTGATTAAATCTTTATTCTGTAATAACATTTCAAGAGGACACAGACATCAGGGTGATGAATAAAACTCTCACTTTCAGTAAGAGTAGAAATAAAGTTCTTCATGTCTTTTCTTCTCTCTCCTGTCTGTGGAAGGGGTGGCAAAGGAGTGTCAAAAGGTTTTGACAGGGTGGCACGGTATGGTGAAATATCAGGTTTTGCACATATATCATTGAATTATTACACAAGTGGCATTATAAATCCACAGCAGAATCAGTCCTGTTACAATCCATCTAAATTAAACGATCAGCTTCAGATGTGACTCTAATTTGCAGGAATTAACCTCTTCTATGCTAATGGGCATAAGCCCCTGCCCTTTCTCCCATAGCAAATAGGCTTAACAGCATGGGTGGGTTTATGGCTTACAATTCTTTAACTTACAAACAAGTGCCCCCTCTGCTCATACATATTCACATAACAGCAGAACTGTTTGTCTCATCTGCTAAAGATAATAATAGAAGCAGACAACTTCAAATTCAATCCACAATTGCTATCATATTATATTTCGATTATACTGTATAATGTCCAGTATAGCCCTGCGATGGATTGGCGACCTGTCCAGGGTGTACCCCGCCTCTCGCCTGATGACAGTTGGGATAGGCTCCAGCACCCCCCGTGGCCCTTACGAGGACAAGCGGTTCAGAAAATGGATGGATGGATGTCCAGTATATAATCTAATATTTCCTAATCACCAAATACTGAAACTACAAAATGTGACCTAAGATAGTGCTAGAATAGCATCAGACTCCAAAGAAATCCACTCTGCTCTGCCCAGCCCTCCCTGTCCCTGCTATGCTTCGCTCTTCTACTGTCTGCTACGCTCTCGTATTCGTCACTATCAAATTGCAGTAAACAAGAATGCTGCAGAACTATTGAAGCAGAAATCATTGAAATTCTGTGAATGGTTGGAAGGGCAAGCTTTGCTCAAAAATTAAGACATAAATTGAAGTTCATATCTTTGCATTGCTGGCAAAGTTGTTCAGTGAGTCTGACGCATCGATGACACTTCTCCACAGTAACAAATAAAAATTGTTAGCCCAAAATAATAGCAAATTGTTGCTAAATGCATTAGTGAGCTAAACGTAATAGAAAAGGGCTAAAAAGAGTTAGCTAAAACCACTGCTCTATGGTTAACCTGCAAATGAGTGTGTTGGCAGCACAAACCCTCCAAAACAACCTTAGAAGGTCACATTTCTCTTATATTTTATTGTGATTGCAGGAAGTCGTCTGGAGTACTCTCCAGGACTGTATGAAATTACTCTGAGATGTGGTGGATTTAATCAAGGTGATTCACTCTAGCACACACTCTTCTATCTATTTAATCTTTGTTCAGGTTCAGTTCTGGCAGCCTACACCATTTTCCATTCATTTCAAATACATCACTCATCTCTCTTTCCTAGGCTGGTGCCATAAGTGTAGCAGTCTCTCTGTGGAGGTTCTCAGCATCACAAAGTGGAGAATTAAGAATGGGCAATTAAAATTAAAGTTCATTTTCATGAACCAGAAAGTTGGGTAAGTGATGGGTTGTGAGACAAAAAACATTTAATCCTGTGTTATTCTTTTGTTTTTTTAAGTCCAATATTTAATTGCACTTAAAAATATATATTAATTAATTTAATAATAGCTCAGTTTTGTTCTATATCAACTCCAGAAGGACAAATCTCCCTAACTTATCCTCAGCTAGACAGGTAGCTTTCAATCAGTAAGACTAACCCAAATCAACAAGTTGCAGGCTCTAAGGCAAAAGCAATGAATTCATTGATAATCTAGCAGTTTTAAAATTTATTAATTAGTTAATAATGAATGTAATTAAAATCTGGATGGAAGGATTTCCTGATTAAGGGAACAATTTATTATTTTAATTCAGAAATCTTCTGTGCACTCTCTTGATGCCTATTATGATCTTGCATAACGTTGGCAGAAATAACACTTTTACATTCACAGTGTGTGATGTGTGTGATCACTAGCTGTGATGTGTTGATTCACAGTCTGGTACTCCTGACCTTAAGGCTGTACAGCATGTCTCGTATGTTTGTTAGAGTGTTCAACAATTCGTAAATCCACAACCTTTGATGTTTTGCTCAGTAGCTTGACTGAACAGCGCATGAAATGTACATTGCCTATTATTCCCCCCCTTGGAAGTTTTCACCCTTTATTTTTTTTACAATGTTGAATCATGGTCAGTTTAATTGGGTTGCTTTTTTAAGATGTTAGGCAATAGCTTGTTAGTTAGTCTGTGTAGTATCTTTGATCTCAGCTGCAAAAGCTTTTAACTCCATCAGAGGAGTCACAGGTGTCTTGAAGGCCTTCCTCACTGGTCCCCTTCTTGCATGGTCATTCAGTTTTTAACAAAGGCCTCCTGTAGGCTGTAAAGATTTGCACATGTTATTTCCATTTCTTAATTATGAATTAAACTCTACTCCAAGGGTTAGTCAGTGACTTCAAAGTTTTCCTGTATCCATCTCCTAACTTGTGCTTTTCAATGACCTTTTTGCAGAGTGGATTGAAGTGATTTGTCTTTTTGGTTTTATGATATAGTTTTTAACCAGGATTTATACAGATACTGTATTTATACTCCCGTTATACAAACAAATCTCCATTTAACTGTGTGACTTCTTAAACCAATTTGCTGCACCAGTGATTATTTAGGTGAGTAACTTTAAAGGAGGTGAACTCTTATGTAATCAGTGACTACTAATAAGTGATTACTAATCACTTATTTTAAGTTTTATATTTTTAATTTATTTATATTACGTTCAGATTTATTTTCACTTTGACATAAAGAAGTATTTTTTGTAATCTTTTGTCAAAAAACCCAAATGATATCAACCATAATTCCCTGTAAAAAATAATATATATACCCATTACAGCAAAATAACGTATGTATGTATAGGAGATACATTTTGGTTTGCACAAAAAAAAAAATTAATTAAAGTAATGACTTGGCATTCTGTTGAGCTGTGCTGTGTCATTTGCCTGTTCACGATGTTTAAAATCAAACCACAGTATGTCTTTGCAGATTTTGTAAAGTTAAATTCACTTCAATCATTTCTTGGTTAAATAGATCCCCTTTAAATTAGAACTAGTTACAGAGTGTAGGAGTCATAAAAGGTTTTAGAAAAGTTTCAGACATCACTCTGTGAGAACTTTTCCAGGCAAACCAACCCAGGCCTAAACACAATGCAACCACTTCACCCACATGAGGAGGCATATTTTAAATCCTACACAAGTCATATTTTCCCCACCTAAATTATGTACGTATGTATGTCAAAAGTAAGACCAAGCATCCTGTCATTGTACAAATGTTTGGAATAATTTCCCAAGTTTGTTTATACCCTTGTGAAAAATTAATGACAGTCTGTAGCTCTATAACCGTAATGCGTGTGTTGGCAGTGACAGATCACTTTACATACTGAATGTAGGTGCATATGTGAGAAGAACGGCTTTCTAATGATGTACAGTTTGTGTTAATCTTGAGTGGGAGTACGTTATATCAAGATGGAGAAGCAGCACCATTAGAATAATGCAACAGAGAACTAAAGAAAATAAGATGCCTTTGAAGCTCTGTAAATTGATAGTTTTTTTTTTTTTTTTTCTCTTGGTGGTGGTATTAAAAAGCAAGAAAATGCTGCAAAATAAACCTGTAAGTAAGCTGTTTTCCAACAAGGAGATCCTAGATAAACAGTGCAGTAAAGCAGTGTTTTAAATTGTTAATATTATTTGACAGTGTGCTGTAGGCATGTCTTGAGGTGTCTGAGTACTGCTGTGATGGGCATATGAATGTCAGTTCACTATTTTTTTGCTTTTCATGCAACATTCTTTGAGCAAAGAGTTCTGCTTTTGTTCTGTCGTGTTTAATTTCCCATTACATCTTGGGTATTTATGCAGTTATTAGATGCAGATATGCTAGACCATAAGTGTAGTTGGTTGTACCATTAGTGGTGTTCTGCGTTTTCAGTCTAAGATTATTTATTGTGGTGTTATGCTTTGCTTGTACAGCCAATAAAATACTATTGCAGAGAAAACAGTCTATCTGATTTTCTTTTTAAAACATACAGACTAGAATGTAAGGTAGTAGATGAAGGTCTGTAATGTATGAAAATGTAACTTAAGAAATGTCAATTTAAATTATTTGTAATTTCTTAAAATGTGGAAATCTGTATGTTTGCTGTCGCATGCTGTTTTTAGATTGAATAAAAACAAACAACAGTTTACTGTAATTTAATAGATGACAAATATTTAAATTAAAATCCAACTTTATTATGCAGCGTTTTCTTGTTTTCTTTACATTTTAGAAATGTTTTTATAATGGTGCATATCTATAACTCTACCAAAGTTAGACTGTGAAATCACATTGAGAAGATACAGAAAAAACTGTAATTTTCAATGGAAAATATCATTTGGTATTTTGCCGTAATTTAACTGTAACTTTAACAGGTAATGGTAACAGCATTTTATAAGATTTTATTTTTTACAGTGTAGTTCTTCTTGTTTCATGGGTAATTTATGTACTTTGGACATTTTGGAGTCTCCAAATAGCCATCTTGTTGGCTGCCTGAGCAAAACCACAGAATGCTCCATTTTAATTCTTTTAATACACCAAATTATATCTTTTATTTCTCCACCCCAACACCTATGTGTTCATCAGCTTTCCATTCAAAAATGCAGTTAGCTGCATAGCTGCTAAAAAGGCAGCTAAATACATACGCAGGAGCTCACTTGTTTGCTGAATAACTCACCTTTTCAAACTTTCTCTTATTTGTTACATGAATAATTAACCATTGTCATGAATAATGAAAAATGCTTTAAGGCAAGACACCTGTCTCACAGTATAAGAGTCACTGGGAATTTGAAAATAACTGCATCTATCTCCTTTCTTTTCTGTGTCCCACCGTCCTGAATTCTGACAGCTGGTACATGTAAGACACTCAAACGTCTATTTTTAAGCTATCCAACATGCTAACATGTCTATATTAAGACTGAAATGTATAAAAAACATTTGTGTATATGTATCTGATGACCATATTTCATTACATGGGTCTCAGGGTTGACGTTTGTTAACGTGTGCAGGCAATTTCATGCAACAACCATCAACCCTGGAAATCCTTTTATTCAGAATCATTACAATTCCTATAAATAGTTAATCACATTATATGCATGCTCATTTCCACTTCACAGACAGAGCTAATGAAAGAATAGACCTAAGAGCAGCTGATCTGAGTGTGTTTGTTAATCTTTTTACGGCTCATGGTGTCTTGGCTAAATTCTCCTTCGTCATGGTGCTGATTACAGCAAGAGGTCTGCTACGCACTGAAAAATAGCAAGTGGACAATATACAGATTAGCTCAAATAGCAGGAGCATGTTTTATTACACCAACATAAACTCAGCAGGTTAGTCACACCTGCCAAATATTGTAACCAAAGTGCAACTGGCACTGTCAGGAACCTGCGCAAGAGCTGCTTTTATTTCTGTCTGGTGAATGATGATTCAGATCATTTAGTGGAAGAGGAAAAACTGAATTGTTAAGTAAAAGTAGTAGTTGTCAGATCAAAGCCGTGCATTAAAAATGTACTCAAATACATAAGTAGGAGCAACAAAGCATCTTAGAAGATATGGTTGAGGTGGAGCTGTAACTCAGTACTGACTGTTGCGCAGTCTAATATATAACAAAGCATCATATTTACAGCCTGATCATACATGTAGATGTACAGTCCTAATTTGTGAAGTAGAAAAGCTGTGAGATATACACTACTCACAAAAAGTTAGGGATATTCGGCTTTCGGGTGAAGTTTCAGGATGAACCTAAAATGCACTATAA